>JAJEJO010000112.1:431183-576183 GCA_020662805.1 Glaucomys volans
TGAAATGATGAATAATTGTATTGTTGTCACGAGATGATCTTTTTTTAAAATAACAAAATGTAAACTTCTGACAATGAATATATAAATTTTATTTATTTTAAAACTGAGTCCTGCCAGACAGTCCAAACAGTAAAATTTAGCATTTTAACAAACCAAAAATATGACCAAAAGAGATGGTGGTTGTTTCTTGATAAATTAGAAATATAATCATGAATAAGATAATCTACAATAAAAGTTGAAATCTAAAATTTATAAAATTTTTCTTCCTAAATCATTCAGTACTATTCTTGTCTTACTATACAGTGTTTTAATTAGCAGAGGTTTTTAGGAATTGGCATGGTACACACTCATACAATGACTCAAATGTAAGTTGGCCTGTGATTTTCTTTCGGGGAACAGAATACTCTAATTCAAATCCATTATTAAAAAGCAGATAACATGTGCACTTTCTGAAATGCCTGCGACTTCACTCTTTTGATTTTACGTAATTATAAGAGAATGTTCATATGTATTTGCTTTTCGGCTGGCACAGCATTTGAAACCGAATGTCTTCAGATAAAGTGCATGTTTTCTTTTGGTTCATGAAGGATATCATGGGTTTATGTACTCTAAACTTTCAATAATGCTTTATACTACAGTCCAGTGTAGTGTACAGCTGTGCTTACAATAAGAATTTCTATGTGTGTAGGTAGAGAAAAAAATATTAGGTATCAGTTTGGATTCTGAAACTAATAACTGGTAACTAGAACTTGTACCCTCCCACTGTGTTATCTCATGACTTCTATCAGTTCTCTAGGAAAACTTTAAACAGCATTTTTCCAAAATTTGCAGCTCAAAGTAAATACTTTTCCTTTAAACTAATTTCAGTTTAACATAATAAAATAGGGAAAACATCATCCACTTAAAACAGCTTAAATTGCATGTACTTTGTCACTGTAAATAAACAAGGTAAACATTGACATGACTTCAAATTATTCTTTGGCTGAAAAAAATCTGCAGTTCAAAATAAATTCTGCCTTTGGTCAACATTTTGGATGCAATTCAAAGTTTCTCATAAAATAAACATATTTTAAAGAGTGTTTTGAATTTCACTGCATAATTTCTAGCCAACAGAAATGACAGTGGTATCCTTAAAGTTTATTATATGTCAGATCAATAGTCATTACTCGAATCTAACACAGCCATAGGAGAGGCCGTACCTTCCTCTGTTTAACCCTTACCACTGTGATGAGAAAGAAAACTCCCCATAGGTGTCCATGGGGAAATCTTGTCACAAAGTGAAACTTTCATGTTGGTTTGTTTAATAATAAAAGAATCCTTTCCTAATAAAATGGAAAGTGAGCTGAATTTTTAGTCAAAAAAGCAAAGTGTTCATTAAAGTAATCTTCATGAGAGTTTTTCAACAAAGGGAAGAGGTTTACATTCTGCACAATAACAAATCGTTCCGAAGCATGAGCTTAAAATGAAAATGTCCCATCACAACAGATTGTAAATTTTTTTCTCCTGCTTTTAAAAGTGCCTCTATCATTTCTACGGCTTCAGAGCTAAAGTTAAGTATTTGCTATTTTATTTAAACATTTTTTGAAAAATGAACATTCTGAGGCTTTGCAGCATTATTAAGAAAAGCTGTCCATACTTTACCATGTTGTTACATGTGTTTATCTGCTGATTATAAAATGTGTTAAACAGTATTTTAAAAACAAAAAAAAATGCAGCACTGCGCTTTGATTAATTCAGTGAACAAAACATATGCTGTTGGTTCTGTTCTATGAAATTCATATATGATCAATAAAATCTTCTAAAAGAGCAACTTTGGCTTTTAGGACTGCACTGCCGACCATGTTTTTGTCCCAGCTAACTCTGGGCTCACACTGTTAACTCAGGCACACCAAAACACTTTCTAGCTACGATGATAATGTCTTTTTGATGTATTCTCATCCTCTTTCTAAAATTTCCTTAGGTTGGAAGCTGTTTATTGTGGTTGTTACCCTCTTTGTCCCAAAGATTTGGTTTATCCTGAAATATTTCCAGGTAACTGCTTTAATGTGCTTTTGTCCTGGTTGTGATTTAATACATGATTCATGCTAAATTAGAAAGTTTGAAAATAAACTTAGGCAGGAGCAATTGTTTATTTGGCAAGTCAACATGTTAGTGTTAAGGAAAATTTTATGTGTTTTAATACATTAGAGTAAGCTTATATTTACCATCTGTTCTTTTAAGATAACAAAAAAGCAAGTTTTCAAATAGCATTCTTCATTGTTAGCATACACATCCCATAATGATGGATTTTTATAAGCAGGTCAGTGCTGCTGCAATTGCTTACAGATTTTTTTTTAATGATATACACAGAGAGAAAAATCAGGGACTGAAAGTCACACCAAATTATTTAAACAATTGACTAGTTAATAATATGCAACTGTTGTACAGGGTACATACGGCTATAGTACCAGTTCTTTGAAAAAATTCTCATCACTAAATATATCACATATGCATTGTGCTACATTAGAATAATGTATTTTAATCACCCAAAGGAGATGTCTAAACAGCACAACTACACAGTCTTATTTAGCATTAAACATCCTTGTGAGCTGAGGTAACCTTATAAAATCATGCTTAAATAATGTAAAACACGAGGCGGCACAGAGCAATATGCATTTTTAATTAGTAAAGTGACTAATATCGAGTGTGTGCTTTGAGGTTTTTGTTTCATTAAAAATGTATCTGTTTTTCCTGCAGCTGAATATCTGTATTCTACACCTGAACAGCTTTCAAAAAGGCTCCAGAATTTCTGCAAGAGACCAGATATTATAAGAAAACATCTCTATAAGGTAGTTATTGAGAAGAGATTTACGTGGTATAAATGCCATATTGAAGTACAAAGAAAATCTTTAAAAAAAAACATTTAATTAACATACTAATGTTTAAAGGAAACATGCTAGGGAGGGATATTAGTTGTTACACTAACAAGGATTAATTAAACTGGATGCCAGTTGTATTAACCTAGGTCTTATGAAATACGTGCACTTAATGCACGGTACATGCCTTTTTTAAAATTTATTGTTTTCTAAGATGACTGTCCTTTACATTTAGCCCCAAGAGGCTTATAAAAATGAACCTGGATTAATGTAACTCATTAGTTTAAAAGGAAGTAAAGGAAAGATTCTACAATTATACTAATGAGGATAAGCCTTTCTTCTCATCATAATGAAATCTTCAGTCCTCAAAAATTCAGGTGAATGATATCAGTGAAGTTTGGTGTTCATTTTTAGAACTACTTTAAAAATGACTTTCAAAAGTTGAATATTTCCCTTGTCTAGCTTAATAACATGACTTGACACTCCTCTGTTTGTTTAGAATTAAGACTGAGGGTCTCATCTCTGAATGGCAAAGGCAAAAGGAAAATCATATATATAAATAGCATCATCATTCAGTCCCCTCATTCATTATCATTTTCCCCTTATTCAAATCTGGAATTTTACATTGTTGAAATAGCACAAAAAAAAGACCCTCCTAAAAGTCTAAGTAATTGAAGTAGGATAAATCTGCTTTATGAGTTTCAAAGGTGACTCTAGGCCATGAATAATATACCTTTTTATATTCTTTGAACATAGCATCCTTATTTTACATAAATTCAGTATAGTTTACAATCTAACAGTTTTATAATCTAGCATATTTTAATATTCCTATGTTAATGTATAACCTGCTAATACAGTTCTCTGCCTTTTTCTCTCTTTTCTTTTCTCATGGCCTAAAATACATATTTACATAGTGATACATCAAAACATGACTTTGTTTCTCCAGGAAACAGTTAAACTTCGAGAAAAAGAGAGAGAACCAAAAATGCAATTTAACACCCAATTTCAAGCTCATTATCTTTCATTGTCTATTAACTTGGCAATGGTTCAGAAGGTAGCTCATAATAGTTTAAAATGCTGACTGCACAGTTCCCAGCTTCAGTATCACTCCTTGAGTCAATACTGTTGTATCGTACACATGTGAAGCTTCACAGAGATGACGGTCCCCCAAGCTTTCCCTAAATATTTCTTAATTTTTAAAGTTCAGTAGCAGTTTTGTTTGCATAAAGTACTAATTGAATGGTTCCCATGTGACTGTCCAAATATGCAGATTATGAAAATTGAGGAATTAGATTTAAGTCTTAGTACAAAATGGATTCATTTTCTACATATGACACACACCTATTTTCATTGCACTCACCATTAAATTATTGATTTTTTTTCCTTCTGGTGAAGTTTTGATGAGGTATTTCGAGATGTATTTCTACCATCAAAATTTATCAGTTTTTAATATTGCTTCAGGTTAGGGCTTATTAACTCTGTTATTCCACACGTGCAAATTTTTAACTGTTTCAAAAGTTACTGCAACAAGTTGTCTCTAGTTAGAAAAGAAAGCAGATCTCCAGTTGAAATATTTTAATACAGTTGCTGCCATAACATTGCTGTAGCTATTTGTTTTACAAACAACTTCTGGAAAAATTCTGAGAATGTTAGCTTAGTGGTATGCTGTTATACACAAAATCATTCCTTGGACAGCTAAAAACGTAACCTATACATTAACTGTTGCTTCACTCAGTTATTACATGCTAATACTTACATATATTTTCAGTTTGTACATCATAAAATCCTCTATCTCAAAATTTCATAAATAAGTAATTCATGCATAAGCATTTTAAGAATTTATATGTATAATTCATTTTAAATTATTTTTACCGTGGATTTTTATTATAAATATATATTTTCATATTGTCCTCATTCATAGATCTTTGTGATATTGTATCTAACAATTAATCTAAAAAATTAAAGAAATTAGTCCCAAATTACAAGTAAATAAGAACATTTATGGTACAATTATTAAGAAAAAATGGCATTTTACAAGGCACTCAGTTATAAATCACAAAAAAGGACCACAGATTTAGTTTGTTTGTTGTATAGGATTTTTATACAAAACTGAAAAAAGATGCCTTCTAAAGATATGATAAATTATAATTTTTCACCTTATGGTTCTATAAATATATGTTTTCAGGTAACATTTGCTTTCTTTAAATATGAGGGAATTATTTCCTCCAAGACAGCTTTTTACCTACTTTTCCTATAGAGCAGAAGAGGATCTTTTTTGTGTTCTGTGAAAAAGAATGTGGATTTTTTTTTAAAGATTTATCCCATTGGGCAGTGCTGTTTTGGTTTTATAAAACATATGCTTCTAAGATCTAAAAGGATAGAATGTCACTGAATTCCTTAATTTGTTCCTTTTACATTTTTACACCTTACTCTTTTTTTGTTGTTAAAAGTTTACATTTTAAAATCATTTCACTTCTTATCATATAGAGTTCAATTTAGGATAGAATTTTTCATATGGATTCACACTTAGAAATTTAATGACTAGAATAAGGCTACTAACACTTGGCTTTCTTCTCACATGAGACATTATACTTTCAATATGAGTGAGAGTTGTGGGGCTATAACTTGAAGCAGGATTTAAAACAGAATGCTAGTAACTGAAAAGCAGAAACAGAATTTACTTTTTTTCTTAAAGGGACTCTACTACAGAACTCTGTGTACATGAATTCTCCCCTGAAATTATTTCAGGCCTGAGATATTTAAATTCACCGTGCACAAGTGTGCACTCACTAATACACACACACAGACACATGCACACAATTTTTCTTAAGCTCTTTAGAGAAATCCAATGCATGCCAAAATGAAATGTTTCCTACTCTTAAAAATCTAAAACTATTTTCTCAATTTAAAAAAATGTGAGACCAAATCTTAAAAAGTTTGGTCATTGACTATAACTTTCTTGGAATGTTGGGATGCATCCTTCTCTAGGTCAAGCAGAGGCATTCACCATGAGCTTGAGTAGAAAAAGCAAGTTTCAATTCACAGAATCCTAAGAATAACTTGAGTACAGGTCTCTAGAAGAAATCATTTTAAAAAAAACTCCAAGGATTTACTTCTTACACTAACAATAGTTCCCCAAAGAAATCTATAACATGAAATTGTATTTTTTGGCCTCACTTTTACTATGTGATATCACTTACTGAAAATCTCCAACAATGTTTGAGAGCAGACTGCATGCTTTTAGAGAACCTTCGATCATTTCATTTTAAAATGTTTTAGAAAAGCATTTATAGATAGTCCCTTGTTACCAGCACTGAAAAAAGAACACAAATATAAATGGAGCAGTTGTAAGGAGGTGGACACCACCTGGACCAACAGAAGAGATGTCATTCCGTACTATTTTTCATTTACTTTTATTTACAAATTGAGCAATATTCTGTGCAGAAAAAGTGAGAGGGAGAAAGAGATACTATTCTTTCTTCTGCTTTTTGCGAGTGACCTGCAGTTTTTTAAAGGTTTTTGAGATGATAGCTGCTGAGTTTTAGTTTGTTCTTCAAATTTCTCAACATTCAAGAGAACTTTATAATCTCATGTTATTTGGAGGAGAGAAGAATTTTCAGATTTCTGCCTAAAACTAATTCCAAACAATGATTGAGATTACAGTTCAGACTCAATGCCCAGAAAAGCCCATTTGTGGTTGTCTTCATTAAGTCAGCTACATCCATCCGCACCACAGCCAAGCTACTCCCAAGTTCCCCTCAAGAGACTGATCGGTCACTTTACAGTAGTCTTTTAACTGAGTTTATATTCTCAATGTAAACAAGGTGTTCCTCACTGGCATGAACACACCTCCAAAGTCCTTACTCTTTCCTTAAAAATGAAAACTTAAATGTTTAAGACATTTTAAAAAGATATAAAATCTCTCAACTACACCAGCAGAACAGAGTACAAAATTTATCTCAAGCTCTGACTGTTTTTCTCTCTCCCCCTGGCATGTCCTTCCTTCTGCACTTTATCCCTCCTCTCCTTTTCTTTCTCCCTTCCTCCTTTCCTTTTGCACTTTCTCCCTCAATTTTATTTGGTTTGGGTTTCCTTTGATTTGCCTAAACAAAATAGAAGCAATAACCTTTAGCACAATAGATACACTTCGCCCAATTACAATCAGTTAGAGGTTTTTGTCCTTCTCTGCTCCTCGTTTACAGCCTGACTGTAGGTATTTTGTGGCCTCTACATGATTTATCTGCAAATCTAGAAGAATGTTTTTTTTTTCAATTGTAATAGCATTTTCCCCCTGAGGTACTGCTATAATGAAATAATGAATATAAACACATTTGAAAAACGTGAAGCACTTTATAAATTCCCAATAATAGTAAGGGCATTTATCTTGTGTCTTTACCACTTAAAAGTAAAATTTGCATTAGCAAAAACATTCTTTAAGAGTGTTATGTCTCCTGTGTTTATAAAAGTTAAAAGTTAGATGATGAACTTTTAATAGCTGTCATCCATTAACATAAACCAGGAAATATGTATGCAGCAGAATATACCCATTTGCAAAAACAAAAGCAAAAACCAAACAGTAGTTTTCTCCCATAGTTGGAAACCTAGTGATACTTTGAACCAATCAGAAACTGGGATTTCCTGAAGTGGTGGAACTCAAGGACCATTTACTTGGTGACTTTTTGAAATATAATTGACGTAAGTGATGCAAATTTGCAATATGAATTTTCAGCCCTCTTTGGTGTTTCAGTGGTTCATGCTTCTTCATTGCTTTCTCTTCTCTCCTTCTCCCTTGTTACAGGGTGAAATGGCTCCGTTTTCTTGGGCAGCCCTACGTGGTAAATTCAGGTCTCTGCTTACAACAGAACCTAGGGAAGATTTGTGACAGATGGGGCTAAGTCACAAACTTGCAGCCTAAGGCAGAATCTGAAGAACTTTCCAGAGTGTGCCCATATTTACCTGATCAGAGAGAAAAGAAAATCTGCAGAGGAAGCTGAGCCTGGCTGCTTGTCATAGCTGACACAGAGCCATCTGCCACAAACCTGTGGCGGCTTCAGATCTCCAATCCCTGCCACCACCCCAACTCAAATTAAATACAGATTCCTAGAGACGTTATGATGGTTACACATGTCCTCGGCATCACATGTAGGAGACTGTTCAAAAAAAATATGTGGCCTGTTGTATAACCGCACTCATGTATCCCATATGTGGTGCCACATTGAATTTCCGGTTGAATCCGTTTTTATCCTTTGTACTGGATGACATGGTGCCTGAATTCTTTCTTTTCGCCGACACGATGGCAGCCAAACTGCAGCTTCAAACGCTCACACTTGGCTGGGTTTCTACCTAGGTTGCCAGGTTATCATTGGAGCCTTCTTGTGTCCTCAAAGGGCCACAGGGCCTGAAAGGAAGATCAGAATGCTACCGGACTAATTGGGCAGCCATCTCAGAATTGTTTGTGGGCAAAGGGCTGCTTTAGCACTTTTCTTTTAGCAAATTAATGACTCTCTGGCACAGGAGTTTTTAAGTGAAGGTATTAATAAGGAGTCTGGCAGGTATTCCCATGATTCACAGAGTTACATTTGCATTTAATTAATCTTAAAGAAAGTTGCAAGATAAACAGCTGTAATTCGGACAAACATGGCAAATACAGTCAGTGGATCCACCTCACCCATAAAATGAATACTGAGATGCTTATTTTTTTTTTCCTGGAGTGAAAATAGAGAAATGAAAATACTTCTAAGAAAACCAGTAATTTTGATACAAATATTCTCCAAAAATATTTTTAGCCAGCTACAAATGTAATCTTTTCAAGATAAATCGCTCATGATTCCAATAGTCAAGCTGCGGTATTTGTTGATGTAAAATGTTTTGAATGACTAGATTGTAAAATAAATTTTTAATAAAGTGCCCACTGCAATTTTTAATTAGCATATTCATTTACGTATAAGTTTGTGCATCTATCTGTATGTTTCTCGCTGAACATTTTCCTAGTGTCAGAGACAACGAATACAATTGTTTCTTTTCCGATGAACAAGGATCTGTTTTGCAAATGTTTGTAAGATATTATGACATTTCCAAGATTTTCTTTGCATTCTGGAAAGCAGGAGGTAAACATTTGTAGTCATTAAGGTAAAGTCTGTTGATAAACCATCTTCTGTTTACTGACAGGTAAATTGTAATTTTCCTAGCTTTTGAAATGAATAACTTCTATATACCAAATAGTGAGTAGCAGCCAGGGAGAGGTGGCTAGACAAGGGCCAAGCCTGGCTCTCTGGTTTCTGGAAGGTCTGAGTAGTCTAGCAAGCAATCCAGAAATCCAATAGGGCCCATTTGACAGATAGCAAAATCAAAAGCAGGAAATAGATCAAGGTTAGGGAGCCACACACAGCCTTCAGGAGAGGCAGACTTGCAGATCAAAGAAAGCAGGAAGTGAGAGTCCTGGAAATTTTAAAACAGGAAGTGTAAAAAGCAGAAACAACAAGCTCTGTCTTTGTCTTTAAAAAGAGACTCCTCTATTCCTATCCAGTATGAGATCCAGAGTGTATGATGGGCCATCACACCACAGGCTTCTAGTCCTGAATACAGGGAAGAAACTGAACAAATTACTTCCTCACTCATGAAACAAGGGACTCAGGAACTA
This sequence comes from Glaucomys volans, assembly GCA_020662805.1. NCBI lineage: Eukaryota > Metazoa > Chordata > Mammalia > Rodentia > Sciuridae > Glaucomys > Glaucomys volans. The sequence goes on from JAJEJO010000112.1 coordinate 440,679, forward strand.
TTTCAGAAGTCCCTTCCAGTCTAAGACTGTAGAACCTGAAATCTAGCAGAGGTAGTTCCATTTGAAAACAAAACTATAAAGATATAAATAAAATATGAGTAAGATGTTTATAAACACTTCTCTTGGGCACGATTATACTTTATATACTCGAATGAGATAAAACAATCAGAAAGGTGCTGCATCACCAATGACATCTCTCTAGGAGATATAAATCTCACAGCCAGGAAATGATGTTTAGTTTCACTATCTCAAAAATAGTAAGCTCATATTTTATGGTGGGTAAGATCTTATACGCAATCTGATGGTGACTCATGCCTGTAATCCCCGTGACTCAGGAGGCTGAGGCAGGAGGATCATGAATTCAAGGCCAGCCTCAACAACTTAGTGAGAACCTGTCTCAAAATAAAAAAGGCTGAGGATGTGACTCAGTGGTTAAACACCCCTGGGTTCAATCCTCAGTGCCAAAAAAAAGATATATACATCAACTAATCCATATATGTTTTCTCCCTAATGGATAGGGCAAAAAAAGCATTGAACATCTAAAATAGTTAAATATTTTTTCTGATTTTGGCAAATATTATGCTGAAAAGTACCTGTATATGTTTGTGTGTTCCCTACATTCATAAAATCAAATCAAGTTTCACTTTCAGCTGTGCCCATCATTTCTCCCAGGAAAAAATCTTTACATTAAAATTGTTACTTAAAAAAACAATATTGTCAGATTTGGCATTAGTGCACCTAAGCAATAGAAAGCAATAGAAAGTTTTATAAATGTATCATTCTGAGCATTTAAAAAGATGTAAATGTGTGTGTGTGCGCACGCACGCATGCCCACGTACCTCTCAACACCCATTAATAGATATATTCTTGAAGTCAGAGGTTAACTAGGAATACAGGTTGACTCATTAGTTCCTATTTTCCCTAGTCTCATGAAAGAGAACAGATACTCCCATTATTTCTTAAATATGTTTTTTGAAAATATTTGTCTTTCTTCTTTAACCCCCAATTTAACACTCACTTTTATTCTTTTAAAAGTCTGCCTATTATCAATACCTATATGTAATGTCTTGGATGTTTGCACTAAACTTACTCCATGTTCTATAATTATAATGGCACACCTAGTTCTTAACCTACTTATTTATACCATATTGATCAGGAACAGGTCAAATGAACTTTTTCAATTGTTCCTGGTTTAGTAAGTATCCTTCAAATATGGTTAAGTTTAAATGTCCTGTTCTTACTCTTCAGACATGCCACATAAAGATAGCAGCAAAATTCCTAAGTCAAGGAAACCCTCAGCCATAGAATGCTGCATGGATTAATTTCAACACCTTGAAATGCATCTGGAAACAAGGATTTAATTTTATGTTGAAGGTGTTAATTATATTTGACATTTTTTAAAGTAAAATCTGTTTTTTAAAAAGCATCTGTTACCCAGAAATATTATGAGACACAAAAGAAATTTCACTTGTATCAAGATATTTTCTATGATAAAATCAGTGATAAAATCAGTCTTCAGATGATATTGCATGCTGTCCTTTAATGGTGACGTGTTCTGATCTCATTCTTCAATAGACTCTTGACAAGTATTGCCCTAACTGCCTTTCTGTTTCAGTGGAAAATTGGGGAATATTTCTTATCAGATCTTGTACTTAACATTGAAGAGAATATATTATAAACCATTGATGTAAACAAGTTTAAACAGGTTTAAACCTGTTTCATTTTAAAATCTCAATTGAGGTAAAGGACAATTAATGCTTCTGTAATACACCCCTCCCTTAAAGATATTCATTAAAACATAACTGAGAAAGTTTTATAACATGCAAGCAGTTCTATCTAGTGCTCAAAGATATGTGCATGTGATTTAAATATTACCCCAAAAGATAGGAATTGATATTCCATTGTGTATATATACCACATTTTCTTCATCCATTCATCTGTTGAAGGGCACCTAGGTTGGTTTCATAGCTTTACTATTGTGAATTGAGCTGCTATAAACATTGATGTGGTTGCATCACTGTAGTAATGCTGATTTTAAGTCCTTTGGGTGTAGACAAAGGAGTGGGATAACTGGGTCACATGGTGATTCCATTCCAAAGATTTAAAGTAATGGTTACTTCAGAGAACCAATGAGAAGAACAGGACATATCAGGGGAAGAGCCACATTCATTGTACAATTAACCAATTATTTCTTGGCTAGAGCTATAAAAGCTTAGGGAAGCATGTAGTTAGTTTTGCTACCATATATCTTCAACATTTCCTGACATCCTAAACTATTGATGAAGTCAGAAAACCATTTCCCTCAGACAGTGACAGAAGCTGCTCTGACTGCCAATTGGGAACCAAGGTCTTCACCTCAACCTTGAATCAAATCATACTATGGAGAAAGTCAGATTTTGACTGTCCATGAGTTCCTATCCTTGAGGCTGCTGATCTCCATTTCTATTATAGATGCAAGATGGAAAACTATAGCTCTGTAAGCCCTTTTGAGGGTAATGAGAGGAAGATGAAGGCAGATACTAAATGAGCACTGTATTTTTATCTTGAAAAATTCAGAACTGCATGGTAGAGCTCATAGCTCCAGCTCCTGACCACACTGCCCATTTCCCACGATGTTTCCTCTTTCCCCCTTCAAGACATAAGAGTTTCACTGTCATTGCCAAAGTATCATCGTTAGTATCTTCAGGTTGCCCTCAATGTATGTGAGGCACATATGGCCTATGGACCAGGATCCTCATTCATCCTCAGCCCATTTTCCTAAATTGAAATTTGTGATCAGTGTCTTCAGGGGATGTCACATTAGCTATCATTACATGAATGCATCCTTAATCTCTCCCATAGCTCTAAGATCATGTCTTTCAACCCTAGGAGAAGTCCCAATTGTTTTCATAAACTGATTATTCTTGGCAGATAATCTAAAATGTTTATATCACTTTCCCATCAGTTACTGTGCTTAAGTAGTAGAACTAAAAGTGCTAAAAGAGTGCTAAAAGATATGATTTGCATTAGGAACATATTCTTATGCAACATTTCTCCAGGAATATGAAGTCCTTTGTATTTAAAAAATTAAACATTTCCAGTATCATTTTCACAGTGAGACAAAGTGAAGCATCATATAGCAGCACATTTAGGAGCCAGGGCATTTTGGAGGAACGTGAAGACTTTTTTTTTTTTTTTTTTTTTTTACAAGCCTTTCCCTACGTGGGATATTGTCATTGTCACCTATGTGCCTTTTAAGAAGCACCAAGTTCAGTGTGTATGACTTAGTTGGATTCCTAGTTCTCTTCTGTTTTTATCCCCACTGGGCAAAAAGGGAAAAAGGCAGCAGGGGGTTGCTTTGTGGTCCAATTTTTTTGGTAATAATAGGGAAATAAGAGACCATGAAGTGTGGCAAATATTTAAGTGGTTATGTTATTACTATTGTTCGTCTTTAGGTCGGTATTCAGTCTCCACCTCCCTTCTGTCACAAGCTCCACCACTCCTTGTGTTCTTATACGGTCCTGCATTCATTCATAAATTTAGAAAACATCTCTGGTCCTCCTGGTAAGCATTTGTTTTTGTAACCTCTCCATTTTAGACACAGAAACTGGGGGCCTAAGGAGAATTTGACCTACTTTGGCTACTATGTTGTTGGAGGCAGGTCTAGATTTTTCCAAGGCTATTTCTCTAGGGCATGGTCCCGTCCATTGGTTTGGACCAGCCCTTAAAGAAAAGAAGAGGGAAAACATTTGTGTCTATCCATTTCCCCCCTTTTTTCTCTTACCATTCACTATCAGAAGAAACATGGAATAATAGATTGCTAATGCATTAACTCTAAATTTATCTCGTGTCTTACCTGACTGTATGTGTACTCCTGATGACCACCGAAAGAGCAATGAATAATAACTGATTTCTGGTACTAGAACATCCAGCTGTGTGGCACCTGTGATATTTCAGAACAACTGGCTCTTCCCTGTTGCGTTTAAAATCGTACAATGGTGAGCTGGTTCATCCATGTAAATATAAGGTTGCAAAAGGAGACCCATGTTCTCACCTGATGCAGAGGGCTGGTGAGTAGAGGGAGCAGGTGGTAGCAGCAGCAGTATCTTTAATTGTGCAGTGCTGGGCCTGTTTCCTCTCATCCCAAATAGATAACCCAGAAATTACATCCTGAGACTTATTTCCCCAGAAAGAAAAGGAAGGGGAGGGATAACCTAAAAAGAAGATACTTCTAATATGGTATTAGAGTGTAATTCATAGGGAAATTTCTGCTGGAGATATGAATTTCTGAAAGTAGGGTTTTTTTTAAAAGGAAAACACTGACACATCCTTAATTATAGAGTAATAAATACCAATGGTATATTATCTTCTGATATTTCCTTACACAGATATCAAAGCTTGCAGCTGGTTTTGAAAACTGATAATCAAGTACAATATAAGTGTATTACATCGTGCACTTACAACACACCCTTGAACAAAGCAGCATCACCAAGCACTTACCAGGAGAAACAGAACTGCTTATAGTGGAAACTTAACTGAGCACATTAACTTTGAATGGTGACTTAAGAATCATAGTCAAACCAAAGTGCCTGTCCTTGCCAGGAAAGGCATTCCAGAGGCAAAGAGCATGCCAAGGAAAAAGCCTTTGCTTCAGGATTATAGAGGCAGCTCTGAAAAGCCAGCATAACTTAATGATCAATCAGGAAAATACAGAGCAGTAACTACCCAAGTGAAGGATGCATAAAAATGTACAAAGCATTAATAGTGGACCAGGGAGGTAGAATGGGATTTTACCAGAAAATACTAAGCTCTTAGCTCCATGTATTGCCTTCAATCCAGGCAGCAGAAAGAAAGAAAAGAAACATGGTCAAAGAAAAGTATGTGGACAAATGTGGGGGGTAGAAGAGGAAATGAAGGTTAAACAAGGCCAATATGATTCAGAATAAAAGGGAGGGAGCGAAGTATAAGAAGCCAGCTGCAATTACTAAATGTTACATTAGAGAGCTGAAATTGAGAGGGGGAGTTCTGGGTATTTTACTAAGTGGATTAATGTCTTCTTCCTTGGGTGTCTGAAGTTACAGATTTTAATTTATTTGGTGCAGGGATTTATTGTGAAATTCTTAATGGGGGTGGTAAATAGAGACAGTCACACACAGAAAGGAGAAAAGGTACTTTCTATCAACTGAATTCTAATAAACAGGGTTTGAAACTATGAACAAGAGTAAATGGGAAAAATTAGTTCATGGTAATAGAACTTAAAGGGAAATAAGAGGTACTTTCAAAAAACAAAAAGACTTTAAAAATCCCACATAGATGTGTGAAGCCAAGGGTTTTGAATGACTTAGGAGCTAGTTTTATTGCCATTCTCCTTTCTCCGCCCATTTAAAAAAATAAATCGTAACTCTGGCATCCAGAAACCTACTCATGAACATCATTTATTAATATAAAATAAATCCTGTGCTGCTCTTTGGTGGGTGGTAAGAACACAAACTAACAACAACTGGCCTAAATCAAAGGCAACAGGATGATCCATTCAAACATAAGAAAGCTATAAGAAAAGAAAACTCCTAATTTGCTCTTTTACCGTATTTATTTTACTGCAGAATAAAGCCAAAAAGTGGAGGGGATGTGGCTACATCACAGGACTGGATATCTTAAGGGAGATTTCTGAAAGTTTTCCTCAATACGTATCAGAAGGAGGAGAAGGGATTGAAACCTTGTGTGATTTACATCATTTTGTTGATTTGCTAATCTACTTTCTGAGAAAGCAGGAAAGAAAGAAGGTGCTCTGCCTTCTGCAGTTGAAGAAACTTCATCATGGTTTTTTTTGAGTATCCTGGCCTGTCATCTGGCTGGCAACTGGTCCACAGATACATTCATTCAGGCATTTGTCTGGATAATAATGTTGGGATCATTTAAATTAAAAATATGGATCAAAAGGTATTTAAAAATTACTGATATGCAGCTACTAATCTTGAATGCAAATAGTTTGGGGAAGTGTGGGAAATCATTTAACTAGCACCACATGAAAAAGACTTGGGAAAAAAAATTTCGCAAAATGCTATGGAGAAAAAGGCATTGGTGAAAAAATACAATTAAAAAATGGGAAAACATCATCTATACAAGGAAGTTGGGTAAAATGACTAAATAGTGTGGCCTTTTTGCCATCAACCTGGTACATCATTGCATCAATAGGAAGTAAACAGATTGCTAACAGACAATAGCAATCTCTATTTCCAAAGTTGACCCAGCAATAAAAGGGAGAAAATACAAACGGGTGCAATGTGTGTTGGCTCAGGGTGATTCTCCAAGGTCATCTGCTGTCTAATTTTAGTGTCAGCAATGAGGACACAAAACTAGAAATTTGTAATGGTCAGTGAGTAGGCTTCAGAGTCTGCACACTTCTCCACCTTCTATGCAGAATTCAGGACATTATTGGGTTGAACCTGTCTCTTAAATCTCAGGGACAGAATTGGAGATTGTTTTGAAATCATGATTAATTAAAAGGAACAGAATCAAAGCAAACATCTCTCCCTTTTCCATTTGAGTTGCAGAGCCATAGAGGGGAACTTGTGCTCTCTGGTGCTTGCAGCTATGTTCTCTGGCTTTCAGTCTGCTTGGCTTTCCCCACTGTATTTCTAATGCTGAGACACCAGGCCAATAAAATGGAGTCTACAAAATTGCAAAACAATTGTGTGTGTGTGTGTGTGTGTGTGTGTGAGAGAGAGAGAGAGAGAGAGAGAGAGATATCTTTGGATTTTAATGAAGATAATAAATTGCAACACTTTAAGCATCAAATTTTAAAACAAAAATGTATGAGTAATGAAGTTTTAAAGAAGCAAAATGTGCTTGAGCAGAGTATTTATAGTCTTTTTTTTTTTTTTTTTTTTTTTTTGTAAGAGGTTCCCCAGACCTCTGAGTGCATCAGCGCATCAGCGAACTGTCCTCCTACACGACAGAGCGTGCAGCTGTGATTTGGCCCCAGGCACCACCTACCCAGAGTCACTACCTAATGCATTTTACATTTGCACACATTATAAAAATGGAGGGAGAGAAGAAGGGACCCCCCTACCCCCAGCTTTCTGCGTTTTCTTTTGTCGCGGCCGTCAGCTGACACATGAAAAGTGTGGTGTACGGTTTTGTTTGCCTTCAATCTGTAATTAAGGATCCCTTGACTGGAGCTTGCTACCTCTTTTCTCCTCTCTGCCTCTCGGGTCTTCCGCCCTCGGTCAGATCTGCCCTTATGTGCTGCAGGCTAGGGGTTCTGGGTGTCTTTCGGCCCGGCCGCCGCCAGTGGGGAGGCTGCTGGCGCAGGGGACACGAGCGCTCAGCCGGCGGGAATGCTAGCTTTACCAGGAGTGCGCACCCAGGCACCCCAGCCCCAAGACAGCGTATGCTAGTGTCGTATCCGCGCGCCCACCTCGCCCGGAAAGGAGAGATCCACCTGGGAGGTCCGACCAGATCCGGGTCCTGGGAGTCGCCCGACCACGCGTCCCAGACCCCAGCTCTTGGCGCCAGAGCAGCCGAGGAGCCCAAGTTCGGGTCTGCGTTGGCGCCCACCCTCGACGCCTTGCTCAGTCTGGTCCAGAAAGGGGCGGCGGGGGGAAAGTTCTGCACCACTGATGTCCCAAGACAATGAGGAAGGGGACGTTGAGGTCACAAAGTATTAACCAACAACATGCTGAGCAAAAAGCCGAGCGAAAAGTACAAGGGCTTGTCAAAAGATGCAGGCACAGCGAGCTCCGGGCGCTGATTTTCGCGGTGGCCGTAGCGCTCATACCCACGCGAACACCCTCACACACCCGCGCTGGCACGCGCACACTGGCGCGCGCACACCCCAACACGCGCACATTGGCATTCACACACACACTGGCACGCACCCTGACACGCGCGCGCCGGCACTCAGGCTGACACAGCGCACACACGGCGCGTGGCCCACTGTTGCCCTGGTTCGTTTGTGCTGGCTTGAATATTCCCTGACCCGAATCCCCGGGAAAGAAGCGCACCCCTGGCAGCGCAGAACCCATATCTCTATGCCTTTGTGTAGTTCATAAATTCGGTTCCTTGAGTGGACCAGTCTCAGTTCTTAATAAGTAAATATGATGAAGATGCACTCAGCAAAAAGAGAAATAATTGATGTCGACACCCTCCCCATAAACCTCACACACTTTTTAAAAACTTTTACTTAAGCAAACCCCAGGAGGAAGTGGAGTCGGGTACTGAGAATCTCTAGAAGAGATTCTGGCTATACTCTTTTCAATACTCCTCTCTTTCTGATTCTGGTATATTCAGAGGTGTGATTTAAATCCCACCCTCTGGGCACTTTCTTTTTTCACATCAGCCCTGTATTTTGATTACAAACTGTTTCTTCTCCTATCCACTAATTGTTAATTTAGAACTAGTAGGGAAGAGTCATTATAGGGGATTTGGGCAGGAGACCATTTAGAAGCATCACGTTGCTTTGTCACTCATTTGCTCTAAGTTTTCAAAAAACTTGGGAAAATGTTTGATTCTTTGACACTTAAAATTGTTTAAAAGTCTTCTCCACACTACTATTATTATTAGTCATTATGTATTTATTTGAGCACACATACTACATACTCCTACACTGTATGTGAAGGAATAAAAAATGCCCTTTCTCCCCAGTTTCTGTCCTTTCCTCCCTTCTATTCATGCAGGTTGCAGCATAATTTTCTCACTGTTTTTTTTTAACCCATAGAGACTGTATTCCAAAATGATTCAAACCAGTGACAAAATCATGACATCTATCAATCAAGGTTTTCCTCCTAACATTTGTGTTATTTCTCCAAGGGTAGGTTTAGAAATGTGGGTGGGTGGATTGGTTCAAATAAAAGAAAAGCAGTCTAGGAGTATAGGGAGGTTGGGAGAGGGTGGACCCCATAAGCCTACCCTTGGAAAGCTGAGCAAGAACACATGGGAAGTGTACTTAGAAGAGACTGTCTGTAAACAATGATAATCAGGGCTTTCAAAATCTTAAAACGGATTGAAATATCTGATTCATTATTTATTCATCACAGCACAACTTTGTGAATCTGAGAATAGTGTTTGGAAACCAAGTGCCTTCTATTTTGTACATCAAATAAGCAGATGGGTCTCCATTCCAAACTGTGGCTAAAGGGTTAAAGCTATAATTTTAGAAAAGAATCTCAGGAAATGACATTAAGATCTGATACATTTCCTTTTCTTTCTGGCAATACTATCCCCCAAAGAAAAAATATATATACTTATTGATATCATGATAATGTTTCCCATTCTGAGTACGAGTGTCAGACTGATTCCCGTTTGTGTAAGTGTTTTTAAAACTGCGAGGACACTTTCACTACTATGAAAGCTGACGAGCCAATGAAGGGGAACTTCTTTTAACTCCATAATAGCAGGTTACATAGTAAATGAGCACTGATGGTCAAATAGCCAATTATGGTATAAATATCCGTTGTTTACAGAGAGGTGTTAAATGAGCCTTTGGAGCACAAAGGATTAGGCCCATCTAAGCTACAATTTGTTCTTCAACCCATTATGCCTTCCCTTAAAAAGGCCAGTGCCATTGTAGGTAATGTGCACACAGAACATACTTCTCTATGTTGATTTTAGTTTGCTTTATTTCAATGCACACTGTTGTTTACTTTTTAAAATTTAAATAAATGTCAGCATTGTATAATTTCTATGTTAACAAAGCAGTGAGCAAAATCCCTTGTATGTTTATAAAATATTATTGTTTAATTCACATAGTTTAGAAATTCCAAATGTTGAGAATAGGAAGGAGGCCAAATACCATCTGTTTATAACTATGATGCATCGTAATATGTGTACTTTTAAAAGGAGTTTGGTCAATCATGCCACTATTTTATCTGCTCAGAATATGTTGAAGATTTAAAGCATAATTTACAGGATTACTTTTAGTGGGTTGCATCCAACTGTGAGTTGTAAAGAAATCGGTCTCTTCTGTTTTTCTCAAATTAATCATGTAACAGCCCCAATTAATGGGGGCTGTTAAACGTGTCACTTTTTGCTTAGCTCCAGAATTCTTCTAACTTTGGCTCAGTCCACCTTCTTGGTGCTGATAAAAACTCCAAGGACAAATGAAACAAAACATTCCTAGCTGTGTCTTTCTGCCAGGAGATAGTCACTTAGAATGGGAGGCAGGGTATGGTAGCTAATAATTAGCCAGCATCAGCCCTGAGAAATTACCTGTGAAATACCCTTCGGTAGTGGGTTGAAAAACAACATTTGACACTCCCCGTTTTAAAATAGTACATTCTTGTCCCTGAGACTTCTGATTTAACTTACCTTTTATTTCAAAGACATCTAATTGCATACCATGTAACAAAGGGAGCATTCTTAGTTGCAATGGATGAGCAGGTTTTTTAAAAAGTCACTAACTCAAGTTATTTAGTTAGAAACTTCCCTCTGCAAACTAGAGTATCTCAACAGCTAGGCCTTCAATTCCAGGCAGCCATAATTCTGAAGTCCAGAGGTGATTTTCAGGTCTCACACCATGGGGTCTCTCATTTAGAAGGGAAGAACCTAAGATGAATTCAGATGTCCTGAAAAGGAGTTGAAAAATGTGATCAACCATTTACTAGCACATGATGATGGCTTGATTGATTTTTGGCAAGGTAAGATCAGTAAAAACTACATCTTGAAATGTTCTTATAGATAAAAATGCAGAAATATGAAAATAAACTCCCAATAAACTGGACATGTTCTGGATGTTTTCTCAGTAGAGTGTTCAATGAAAAAATGGTGCTGTATAAAGTGGTCTCTTTGTACTATTTAGCAATATTTGTTTTCTCAAACATTTTAGTTTCAGCAGCTTCATCTAAAATTATAGCAATCCATACTTGAGAACATTAGGAGTACCTCATCATCCAAGTAAACAAACTGACCTATATATTACTTATATAAGTTTTTTTCAATCTAATTTTTACACTTTAAAATGTATTTGTTTTCTTTCTGGCCAACTCTCCCATCAAATGAATCTTCTGTGTCTTTATAGAAATATGCTTAGGCTTGTTTTTTTAGAGTAATAAGAAAATGCCAGAATCCCTTATTCTTCATAATTCCTGAAGTATATAAGTGTATAGGATAGAAAAAAGATAATGTACAAAAAGGAGGAGGAGGAGGAGGAGGAGGAGGGGAAGGAGGAGGAGTGAGGAAGAGAAAAAAACAAAGAAAATGGAAAAAAGGAAAAAGAAAAGAAATGTGAGGAATAAACAGAAATTAGAGAAAATGGAGAGAAAGGGGGTGAGAAAAGAAGAAGACCGAACTGTGATGAAAGTTTTTTCATAAAAAGTTATCAGAATTGCTTTGAGTGGATAAGTCAACCATTACAAGCATCATCATTTCAAAGTAAAACCTAAAAATTGTTTCATTAAGATGTTAAATAGCTAAGGGAAGCTCTAAGTGAACCTTCTTGATACCTGTGGACCAGTTTTTGCACTCAAGCACGACATTCTTTCGTGAAGTAAGTATTCCATATCTGTATTCGCACTGTGGGAGGCAGGGGAGAAGAACTAGAGGCATTCACTGCTTTTTAAGGCATTTACAATTTAGAAATAAGCAATGAATAGATAAAATCATTAAGACCACATATAATGTACTGTTTTATGTTGCTTACTATAAATGTAAAAATGAGGGTGCTTTTAAATGGAGGAATTATTCAGACATGCTTTCCTTCTGAGTACTTTGGCTAGAAGTTAATTTCTAAGCAAGTTAAACAAGACTAAAATGAATAAACCCTTTAGAATTCCCAAGCCTAATGAGTTACCGTAGATATATAATGAACATTGAAATTGCACATAGGTGTGCGTATCTTGATCTCCTTAGAGGCAGCTTGGAGTCCTAGCAATGACCTGCCATGTACATGGAAGTCATTGTGACAGTCTTGTTATCTTGGCAGCCAAGTCACTTTATAAAACATGTTAATAAGTAATTCAAGAGCCCTGAAATACAGCTACGTAACTTAACCATTATTGAGTGGGCATTTATAAGCATCATAATAAAATTGGGTAAAGTACAAAAAGAGAAATTAAAAATCAGAAAAAAATGTATGCAAAACATACAATTTTCCAACTGAGCTAAAGCATGCCAGAAGCTTTTTTTTTTTTATGAAGAGTAACTGCACTAAGGGAAAGTCAGCCGAGGACTGCAAATAAACAAACAGTAAGACAACAACAGCAAACATTGCTTTCTTTTTAAGGAGAGAATAGAGAAAATATTAAACTTTAAAAATTAAGAAAACATAAAATTTAATACACACAATAATAAATATTCTTCAGTTTCATATGATGGCTAATTAAGGGGAAAGTCCATATGGAAAATTCAGAGAGATTAATATAATAAGGTAATTAACTCTTTACTCTTTTAGCTTTAAAGGAAAGAGAGTAGGGTAAGACTTCTTTTACATTCAGACCTGCAGCAATCTCAGAGATCAAATCTGCCTCTACAAAAGAAATAAAAGGAATTCTAGTAGCTCTCCAACTCAAGTGCAATTCCTACTGTTGGCCCTATCTGACCAAGGCTCAGTCTCTGGATTCTTTGCTCTTTGATGGAATTCTTGCCTATCACAGATAAGCTGTGGGTGAATTCTTGCATTATTCTGGTGGACCTTGTCCTTTCTGAATCTACTATCTGGTATCCATTCTATTACATGTGGAAGTTCTTTATAAATTTAGATGCACTCTTTTATCTGTGATCTAATTTAGTCTTTATAATACCCTGTGTTATAGGTATGCCATAGCTTTAGTTACAAACTTCAGAAGACAACCTCAAACCACGCTGCAAGTAAATTGCAGAGCTAGTACTGTATACCTAACCAGATGGGGTTCAGTTTCCCCCTTTACCTTAGACTGGATTCCCTACTTCCTTCCTCATTTGAATTGTGATCATAGGAATAAATTAAAATCACAGTCTTTGTACTGGGTGAGGAAAAGAAAGGAGAGCAGAAGGACTACTCAGCTGAGAAGGAGGTCAATGAAGAAGACATCAGAAAAAGAAAAAAAAAACCTTCAGATTTTTCCATGAAGTAGGGAAAAGTAAGTCTTTCATTGGCTTCCTTTTTGCTTACGGAAATTAGTGAAGAGAGAATTACTTCCTAAAATTTGTATCATGTAAAGGAAAATCTAATTTCAAAGCCATCATAGAGCTTTGTGCTTTGAAGAATAGCAATCTGAAGTAGATAGTACATTGACAGAGATCCTTAATGAGTTCCTGGGCATGCATGAGTGGGCCACAAGCAGGATTTGGAGTAGAAGATGAAGGACTATTCAGCTAAAAAACTAATAGGAATTGACAGGGTCTGTAAAAACCCTGATAGGAAAGAAAAGAATATGGTCAAAGAAGAGAGGGACATAAGCTAGGACTAAGACAATGTGTCCAACAATTTCCACATTGTAGGATATAGTTGACTATTAAATTCTTTTAGGAGAAGGGTATGTTACACTTGATTTTTTTAGCTTGAGCTCCAATAGAACCTCCATTCATAACCCCAAACTTCCTTTGAAAGTCTACTACACAAAATTGACTCCATATAGTTCCACATTTGGTATGGAAGGCATGGGGAAGGTGGGCAAAAGTGACATTGCACAACGCATGACTGAAAGGATTCTGTGGAAGTGGGACGTAGGACAGGAGACATTTGGAGAAGTGGAGCCCTTCTGAGAAAAACCTTAATGAGGGAGGTCTTAGAAGAAGCAGACAACTGACTGTTGAAGTTGTGGCCCCTTGCTATTTTGAGGTGCTCATCATCTATCTACCCTTCTATCAGAGTCTATTTGAGGAATTAGTTCTGGCTTCTGAATATAATCAGATATGAAGATTAAATATTGCTTTGAATAAAGGAACAAAAAGACACTTTGGTAATCCAGTCTATCTGATCTAGAGTTGCCAGACTATATTCCCTAGAGATAGTTAGTTATTGGGGTCTTCTTCCTAGCTCCATGGCTCCTAGAGTTCCTGCTATTGCCACACTCAGACTCTCAGCCTCCCAGACTTCTGTTCTTTATCCATATGATTTTCTCATGGGCAAAAACAGAGTACCTTGACTCAACTCATTTGCTCAGTGAAGAAAAGGTATTATTTTGGGGGTATAGAATGGCCACATTACATACCACCCTGGCAAGTTAGCTTCTTTTTGAACTGGTCCATCATGGTCATAAGAGGGCTGCAGCAATCTGTTCATCACATCCTCACCACATCCCTCTTCTCAGACACAGAAGAAGGAATCTTTTTTTTCTTCTTGCATGTCTCTTCCTGAAGCCAAGGAAAGAGTTTTCTAGAAGTCCATCAGGAAAATTCTCCACAAAACTTTTCGTATAATATATGCATAAACCGGCAAGAGGAATGGGAATGGTTTCTATCAATTAGAACCTAATCCTAAGCCATATGGATGAGGGATAAATATATCACAAACAAAACTAAAATAAACCTCACCAGGATAAGAGAAAGGAAATCGCTGTTTCGTAGACAACCCCTGTGGCACCTTCTTCTAGTAAGTACATATAAGTCTGCTTTAGTCAGATTTAGTGTGTTGCTTGCAAACAGTGATTTTAATTAATAAATCTTATTATAAATACTACTGGAATTATTTAAAATTTTGATAGCTTTTTGTAGATAGATAGAGATAGAATTTACCTTTACCTTCAAAGTCATTTTTTTTCATCTTTTCTATTCTTCTATGTGTCAAACATTTATTGACTATGACTTAAAACTTCCCAATTGTGTTTAAGGACTTACTTTTACATTTGCTAGTACATTTCATTTTTGGTCTTTAAGTAATTCATTTAGTTGTCAATTTCTTCTTTGTTTATTCAAAAAGTGTTATTAGATATCTAATGTGCCTGTGGAAGGCATTGGATTAATCAGAAAACAACCCAGATGTTAAATAAAAATTGTATGCCCTCAAACTAAGGCACTGTTTCCTCACTTCATGACATTGTTAAAGGGGAGCAATGGAACAAAAAATAGAAAGACGTGCATGTGACCAGCCTTCTCTTTTGCTGACAGGTTTCCCCATTTTGCCTGTGTGGGTCTCTCCATTCCTTGTCTTCTGAAGTGAGTCTTGCATTAATAGACAAGTTCTTTTGGGCTTTAGGAATGAGAAGAGGGAGGAAAGAGACAGAGAACAGAAGTTCCAAAGGTTAAACTGAGAGGAGGAGGTTATCTTGATGTGAGAGTGGAATTTGAAGACAGATAGAAAGGAGCAGAAGCAGCTGCTGTGTGTGAACCACAGGGATGGGGAGGTGGGGGGATTAAGAACAGCCATGAACTCTGTGCCTTTCACAATTTTGAAGTAAATACATGAAACATTTAAGTCATTTTAATATTATTTTTGGTCGCTGCATGTGTGTGTGTGTGTGTGTGTGTGTGTGTGTGTGTGTGTGTGTTCTTTTTTTTTTTGGTACCAGGAATTGAACTCAGGGGCACTCAACCATTGAGTCACATCCCCAGACCTAATATGTAATTTTTATTTAGAGACAGAGTCTGAGTTGCTTGCTGTTGCTGAGGCTGGCTTTGAACTTGTGATCCTCCTGCCTTAGCTTCCCAAGCCGCTGGGATTACAGGCATGCGCCACTGTGTGTGTATGTTTTCTTAGTTATTCATGTGGGCTATAACTTTGTAGTATCTAGAGCTCTTTTTGATGCAAACAACAGAAATCAATTCACTAATCAGGAGTAAAAGGAAAAGTCCTAGGACAAGAACTTGGGCATTTGAGTATGAGGTCTCTATGTTCAAGCACTATCTGGAATCTCTTCTCTGCTCTGGATTGCTTTTTTTCTCTAGAAGTCTGTTTTGATTGGTCAGAAAGATGACTCACGTAATTCATATGATCCTTAACAACCTCAGAAGAGAGAAGCATCTACGTCAGACCCTGGCCAAAGGACACTACTCCCCCAGCCTGGGTCCCTCTCCTGTACTAGTGTCAGGGGCAAGAGGGCAACCTAGGGTGACATCATTTCTGATGATCATTCCAGTGTTATATTGGGATGGCTCCTTCAATCCATATTAAAAAACTTCCCAGTTGTTTGCAGAGGAATAAGTAGTGATATCATTGACATTGTATCTCTTGTTAACAAGTCTCTTCTTAGTTATGTAAGTTACTATCACCATATGGAGTTGAATTTTAACTTAAATTTAGATCTCTAATTGTCTTTTCAAATGTATTCCAAAGGATTATACTCCAAGGTAACTTTGAAAGGAAAGTTATTGGATATGCAGAAGACATAAAAAAAAATAAACGTGAGAATAGAGCTATAAGACAGTTTCAGCAAGTAAAGCAAATATTCCTCACTGGAGAAATAATTGACTTATGCTTAAATGTCATCTAGAAATACTCGAGTCCTTTGCAGATCCCCTAAAAAGAGAAGATACCCAGTAGAAGAGAAGCCTGGGTTTCCTTTTTTTTATTGAGACATTCTCAAAAGAATTGCCTGTTACGTCCCAGACAGTCCAATTAAAGACATTAGAAACAGATTATAGATTTTTCCAAGCTAGAGAGGTTGATATGACCACTTCATGTACTGTGGACTATAATTCAGGTATCGAGTATCTGTTAAAAACTACTTGCTGATTTCTATGAAAAGTTGTTTATTTCTAATAATGAGAGTCACTTACATGAAAGTCTGAGTTCAAGCAAATTGGAAGTGCAAATAGAAGCCTTGTATCCTTTTTGCCTGCCTAAAAATTGCACAATTGGTCCTCACAGTATTAAAGGGGTCAAGGTCATGAGACCTGGTTATATAAAGTACTGGTTTCTAGAATGCTGTGCACAACTATTGGTAATCAAAAGTGACTCAAAATACTTTTGGCTCTGACTATGAGGATTTGATCATAATATGGAGGGAAATATATATTTTTGTATATAGATAAACATACTTGGATAAGCTATTATAAGTAAACAAAATAGAAATTTGTATGCATGCTGTTTAGTTATGGGAGACTATATTATTAATCTCAATTCCTCCATGTTATATCATTATACATTGTACATTTATGTTCTTTTCCATGTGAATTTTCGGTACTCCTACTAGAGGAAACAGTACTTCCCCAGCTGTTGATAATGGGCTTAGCTAGAGACTTCCAATGGCAATTGACTAAAGGAATTATATGGAAGTGACAGCATACCCAATCCAAGAAAAATCCCCAATGGACATCATGTTCTCTCTTCTTGAAACTCTGTCATCCACCATGAGAATACTAGAGCCTGGGTAGCCACTATTCCATGGAGAATTTAGAGATACATGAAATAGACCTGAACCCAACATATATCCTAGAGCCCAGAAATGGAATCTGCAGTTGAATTGATTGGTACAGATTAGTTGTAGCAAATCATAGACTCATAAATTGGGAATGAATGCTACTTGTTTTAAATTACCAAATTTGGGAGTGTCTTTAATGTAACATTATTAGATGAATAGCTGATTAATAAAGTAGTATTTTATCCTCTCCCTGCAAATGCATCCAACAACTTATAACATTGTAGGATTGAGGAATTTCAGTAATTACACAGTTTATCATTTAATTAGAATTAAGGGAAGTGGTACAAAAGGATGTAGAAAACACCAAACACTGAGTCCTAACCTAATCTAAGAGTCAGGAAATGTTTCTTGGAGGAAATGACATTGAAGCTGATATCTAGCCTTTGGCAAGCACAGTTGGGAGGTGCGGAGGGAGCATTCCACCAGGGAACAATGCTTGCAAAGCTGCTGAAGCAAGAGAGAGCTCACTGAGTACAGAGAAGTATCTGGAAAGCAGAAAGGAAGCACGCATGTGCCAGAAGAGATGTTCAGTTTCTAACAGCATGACAAGCTGGACTGTACCTCTCCCACGGTTCACGTGTTGAAGCCATGACCCCTAGTACCTTGGATTGTGACTATTTGGACCTTTAAAGAGATGAAATAAGGTCATGTGGTTGGGCCGTAATCCAGCACAACCAGCGTTTTTATGAGAGGAAGTCAGGACATAGACACAAATGGGGAGGGGACAGGTCAGAGACAGGCATTCAAAAGACAAGAAGAAACCCCTGAGGAGAAAGCAGCTGCGACACCACCTTGATCTCAGACTTTCAGCCTTCATAACGGAGAGGAAATGGAGTGTCTATTGTCTAAGGCAGCCAGTCTGTTGTATTTTGTTAAGGCAGCCCTAGCAAACTAACACAGAGAGAACGTCCAGGGCCAAGTACAGTGCCCATATATAGTAGCTGTTCAGTATATTTTTGTTGGATTAGTGACTGATGGAAAAAATGAATTATATGAAATGGACCATATAAAGGATTTTCAAACATTTTTATTTTATCTATGAACAATGGAAAGTCATGGAGGGTTTTAAGTAACAAAATGAATTCATCAGATTTAGATTTTAGAAAGATTATTTTGACTGCAGGGCAAACAATCAACTGAAGAGGGGAGAATTAAGAGGATGTCACTGTAGTCCAGGGGAAGATGATGGTGTCTTTGATTAAGGTAGGGGCAGTGGAGATTGAGACAAATGATTGGTTTAAGATATACTTAGGAATGGACATGGCTTGTTTGTTGATTGAACAAGGAAGTGAAGAAACATTTAGGATGATTCCCTGATCTGGGAACATGGACTAGGTTCAGATTTGAGAAGAGACCCAACCAACACAATTTGGGGGAAGGTGACTTTGGAATTACTATAGGATTTCCAAGAAGAGATTTCCAGTTGAGGATTATTATGGTATAGATACTCTGAAAATTCTCCCACTGTATATAGTAGATAGAAATGCTAGAAACAATACAATAAATATTCTCCAATAGTTGAATTTGGAAGAAAGTAAGAGAAATCACCAAGGTTGTCAAAAGGAAGAGAGAAGTGCTGGCTGAGTGGTAATCATATAGGGCCGGGAGTAGGTGGCTCATTGTGAAGGTCTCAGGAACCTGGGTCTCATGCTCACAGAGACCCAGAAGACAAGGTCTTGAGAATTTTGGGGGGAGGTGAGGAAATGAGATAGAACATCTTATACAAATCCAGAATCATTTAAGGGCCACACCTTCAGTAGCTGGGCAGACTAGAAATAATATGCACACCAGCCCAAACAGAAAATGGAAGCTTGTCTGTCTAGGCCTGGATGCAGGGTAGAAAACAGAATTCATAATCACAGACATGTTCTGCATGTGAGCCCAGTGTTCAAAATGCATGGCCCTAAGGATTCCATGTTCAAATGTCAACATATTCCCAGCAAAAGCAAACTGAGAACAAATCTGGTATGATAAAAGCAGACCACACATGATGTCTCCAGACAAAGATGATTAAAGGTGAGCTCACCATTCAAAATCACAACACACAAGGAAATGATCCACCTAGAGAGATTTAGTAAAGAGCAAGACAGCAGAATTGTATTCTGAAGGACCTCAGATAATAGATCCAGCTGAGAGAGAGAGAAAGAGAGAAGGGGGAGGAGAGAGAAGAGAGAGAATAGATGCATAGGTTTAAAAGATTAAAATTAAAAAATTTTTAAACAACACTAAAAAGATGCAGAGAGATATGAAAAGAATTAATTATAATAAGAAATATAGAATAGAGCTCAGGAAATTAAATACAATCAATAATCAATAATTTTAGGGGCATATTAATATAGCTTAGAGGTATTTGTGAATTGGAAAACAGATCTGAAGTTAAAAAGACATATATAAATATATGTGTGTGTGTGTGTATGGTATGACAAATACACACACAATATGTATATATTATAATACATATAATTTATGAATATATATACATATACATATGTAAAACAAACTAAGTAAAATAGTTTATGAGAATAGGAATTTCATAAGGATTGAATAGAGGGAATGGAGAATAATTACCTATTAAAAAACATGAATTATAAAGCAGTGATAATGAAATTGACAACAGACTTCTTAAGAGCAAACCAGTAGACAAAATAAGATAAAATTAATATCTCCACATTGCCAAGAGAAAATAACTGCCAATCAATAATTTTATATCCATATATACTTCATATCCTTTATTAATGTCATTCAAGCACCAGGTCAAATATGAATATTTCTTTCCAGATAAAGAATAAGAAGCTATGACTCACAGAATTTTGCAGAAATCTTAAATCGAAATGTTCTTCAATAGAAAGAAATTGAACCCAGCCAAGAATGATGTATAAGAAGCATTAGTGACATAATAGTAAATATATAGATAAACCTAGCCAAGCATTTCAGAATAAAAAGATGGAACATTTCTTGACTTTATAGTAGTTATTTCTGAGGGGAAGATGACAAAATTGTGTAATTTAACCATGTGAGTAATGTTTTATTTCATCAGTTGGATAGTGGACCAAGGCTATAATTCTATAACTCTTCATTTTTGTGTGTATCTTAAAAATGCTATGAGAATTTTAGAAATAGATGAATTGCATATTTTTTTAAAAGCTAGAAAGTCTAAAAATAATAGCATAGAAAACAGGTGGGGAATGATCAGACTTTGTGCTTACATCTTATATCCTTTAGAAGGAGGGTAACAGGGGGCTGGGGATGTAGCTCAATTGGTAGAGGGCCCTGGGTTCAATCACCAGTATCACCAAAGAAAATAAAAAATAAAAAAAGTAGAAGGGCAACATATCGTAGACTTTAAGCTTTATGAAGCCAAGATAGAAGAACAAAAATAAAATAAAATATTTGCTAGTGACAAGTAAATTTTTAAAAAATGGGTTGACTCCTCCCCACCAAAAAAAAAAAAAAAAAAAAAAAAAAAAAGAAAGGAAAAGAAGGAAACAGAAGTATGGTAGATAAAAACTCAAAATACACTGGTGAAAGTAAGTCCAAATATACAGGTCATTGAAATAATACAAGCAACATAAAGTTGCCACTAGAATTGTTACCGAAAAAAAAAATGTTACATAAGTAAAGGATGTTTATTGGAAATTCAGGTAAACCTTAAGGTATGTGAGGCTTGGAAGTAAATTTCTAGGAAAAGAAACACCTAACTTACTGAAGAAAAAAAAAAAAAAGCTGGCACTAGTGTCAGAAAATAATAAATTTTAAGGTCACATGCACTACAACAGCAATGTTAAGAACAACAGTGGCTACTACATAACAGAAAAAGGTCTACATCAGCAATTCCCACCTTATCAGCACCAAGCAGCACACATTCAAAAAATATGAGGCAGAAGTCAACCAAACTACAATCTACAAGATCAACGCTGATCTCTAAGAAACGGGTCAATCAAATAGATAAAATCTTAGTAAGAATATGGAAGATTTGAATAACGAATGAGAAGCTTGATATGTACTGAACCATGAACTGACTAGTTAGGGAATATGGAATGTTTTCAGCATACTTGGAGAATTCCCCAAATTGACGACTGCAATATATCATTTTAGGTGTCAACTTGACTGGATTACAGGATACCCTGAGTAGGAAAAGCATTGTTTCTGGGAATGTCTATTGAAGGTGTTTCTGGAAGAGATTGGCATTTGAATGAGTGGGTTAAGAAAGGAAGATTAGTCCTCCCATAGGTGGGCAGGCTCCATTCAATCAGCTGAGGGCCTAAACAGAAAAAAAAAAAAAAGGCACAGTGAAAGCAAATTCTTTCTCTCTTCTCCATCCAGAACACTCTTTTCCTCCTGCCCTTTGGACACCAGACTCTAGGTTCTATACACTTCAGACTCCAAGACTTGCATCAGCAGCAAGGTGATTCTCAGGGCTTCATCATACTCTGTACTTCTAAAGCACACTTTGAACAGACTGAGCCACACTGCTGGTTTCCCTGGTTCTCTAACCTTCAGATAGCATATCATGAAACTTCTCAGCCTCCATAAACAGGTAGGCCAATTCTTTCTTTTCTTCCCTTCCTTTCTTTCTTTCTTTCTTTCTTTCTTTCTTTCTTTCTTTCTTTCTTTCTTTCTTTCTTCCTTTCCTTTCCTTTCTTTTTATCTATCATCTATCATCTATCTAATCTATCTATCTATCTCCTATAGATTCTGTCTCTCTGGATAATCCTGATAAATGCAATCACTGATTAGGCTTCATAGAAAACCTCAACAAATGTCCGAGTTAATCTGAATAGGATTAATTTAGAAATTAGAAAATAGAATTGAACACAATGCCATTAAACTAGAAATCAAAGAAAAAATCCCCAATACCTTTGAAAAATGCAAAACACACATAAATACCTTCATGTCTTGAAGAATTGTGAATGGTGAAAATATCACATGACAATACTTGAGTGATATTCCTTCTTCCTGAAAAAGTTAATCCTAAAGCCATTAGGTGGGACAAAGCAAGATGTGAGAAGCAGAAGTGGGCCGAAAGAGGGTATCAGGACCCAAAGAGAAAGAGGAGAACATTGCTGAAGAATGTCCAGCAGCCTAGTGTAAAGAATCAGCCTGAACAGAGTAAGAAGATATTCATATATTCCAGGTTGATGAGGGAGTCAGAATCCAAACAGGGAGAGGATGGCATTCATCTGGGAAGAGCATTGAGGAGAGGAGATTTGTTGCTAAAGTAAGAGTGCTTGAACTAGCAAACATCAGAAGAATTACAGAAGCAAATCTTCTTATCATTAGAGAAAGGAACTATGAATATGGAAGGAGAGAAAAACAGAACAGTGAAATTAGAGATGTCAGTACAACTCATGGTTTTCAATAATGGATGGATGGATAGACAGATAGATAGATGATGATAGATGATAGATAGATAGATAGATAGATAGATAGATAGATAGATAGATAGATAGAAAATCTAGATGTCAATATGTGGTATACACATACATCTACCTGTCTTCATTAGGGCCTGGAAGTAGCAACACTTCATATGACATGTAACACCCGTAGTTTGGCATCTAAATACTGTTTTTCAGTAAAAGGAAACAAGACTTAGAGAAATGGCTTTTGGGGGGACTAGAGGAAGAAAAGAGTAA
The DNA here is from genome assembly GCA_020662805.1 of Glaucomys volans. Taxonomy (NCBI): domain Eukaryota; kingdom Metazoa; phylum Chordata; class Mammalia; order Rodentia; family Sciuridae; genus Glaucomys; species Glaucomys volans. The sequence continues at coordinate 463,567 of JAJEJO010000112.1, forward strand.
GAAAAGCTTGGAACTTATTGTGGCAGAAACCAAGGAAGTACAAAATAATGAAGACAATCCAAAAGACAGAAGTAAGCTTAAAAGGGCTCCCACTGTCCAAACAGGTCAAAATTAAGTCTGATAATATTTGGTAATAACTAATATTAACATATGATGTTAAACAAAATATGAGACCATAAGGCATAAGTAAAAGAATAAATGAAGGTTTGATAAGAAATGGGATATTTACATAGGTTATGGCATGAGCAAATATATTTCTCCAAAATTCAAATGTTAGAAAATAATACCTAATGTGATAGGATTGAGGGAAGAAAGTTTATGGAAAGCGATAAAGTCATGAGGACTTCAAATTTAAGAATGAATTAGGGTCCAATGAGAACAGCTCTTTGTTTCTAAGATGATACCTTGTGGCTCTGTATTCACATGGTGGAAGGCTGAAGGGCAAATATGTCAAGAAAGTACCCAGGTGCTCACTTCAAACTCTTTTTTGACCCTTTTTTCTCTTCAGCCTTCTGCCATATGAGAGCACAGCCACCAGTTGAGCTACCCCTACTAGACAGTAAATCTGCTGGTGCCTTAGACTATACAGACACTGGAACTGTGACAAATTTCTCTTGTTTATTAGATATTCAGTATCAGGGATTTTGTGACAGCAGCACAAATGGTTTAGAAAATGTAATTTTGAATTACTTCGCCACAAAGAGGAGAAAGATTGTTTTAGGGTGGGGGAGCCTAGAAGGTATTACTTTCATCAAGAGGTCCAGGTGAATGTCAGTTACTAAAAGCATGCATGCCCTGGGAGGAGGCATTAGGAGGAACCCAGCATAATTGCTACAGTGTTATATCCTGACTGTAATCACAGAAAAAATCAGACAACCTTAAACTGAGGAAAATGCTGTGAAATAACTAGACTCATCTTCAAAAGCATCAAAATTGTACAAGTTGAAGACACAGCGAAGAATATTCCAGACTGAAGAGGTATAACGAGTAAATGCTGTTTGTAATTTTGAACTGGATTTTTTTGTTATAAAAAATACTATTGCATTAATTGGTGAGACTGGAACATGGTCTGTGGACTAACAGGCAAGAGTGTATCCAAATTCCTTTCCTGTTTCATTGGTTGTATGGCAGCGAGGGAGTTTATTCTTACATACAGAAAATACATTATTTGTAAGTATTTGGAGCTAATGAATCTTTGGGTCAATGATTTACAAGTATTGAGGAAAAATAAATTATTCATATGGTGCTTTAGTCAGCTTTTTCATGGCTGTGACCAAAAGACCCAACAAGAACAACCTAGAGGAAGAAAAGTTTATTTTGGCTCATAGTTTCAGGGACTCAGGCTACAGTTGGCTGACTCCATAGGTTTGGGACTAAGTGAGGCAGAACGTTATGGCAGGACAAAACAGGAAAGCAGCTCAGCACATGGCAACCAGGAAGCAGAGTGAGAGCTCCACTCACCAGGGACAAAGTTTAAACCCCAAAGGCACATCCCAGTAACCTACTTCCTCCAGTCATACCTTACCTGCCTACAGTTACCACCCAGATAATCCATATCAGTGAGTTAATTCACTGATTATGTTACAGCTCTCATAATCTTATCATTTCCCCTCTGAAAATTCTTGTGTTGTCTCCTACATGAACTTTCAGGGGGACACCTTATATCTAAACCGTAACATATATTGCCAGCTTTATGTGACATTTTGATCATAGTTAAATTTGAAGAAAACAACCAATAGCAAAATAAAAGATGCCTGATGTAGCTTAAGTAGCACAAAGAAGTAAATGTACAGCCTTTACTTTTTATAACTAAAGCAAGAGAGAAGGAAGGAAGGAAGGAAGGAAGGAAGGAAGGAAGGAAGGAAGGAGGGAGGGAGGGAGGGAGGGAGGGAGAAGAAAGGGGCCATAAGGAAGAAGAACCCTTCCAGGAAACACTCCAGTGGCCCACACCCCCAGCCTTTCCCCACCTGCCTACAGTTCCCAGTCTGTAACCCAGTTACCCACTTACAGGTACCAGTTACACAGTCAATCCATTCAAAGAAGGATGGAATGATTAGGTTACAGCTCTCACATTCCAATCATTTCCCCTCTGAACATGCCTGCATTAACACAGGAGTTTTTCAGGGCAACTCATTTCTAAACCATAACTGAACCCAGAGAGGACTCCAGGCTCACACATTCCCTTGTGCCCCTACAACCCAGCAGAAGTACATAGGAGATGGCCATGTGGGGTGTTCAGGTAGCCAGTTTGGAGAGCCTCTGTGATCCTGACATATCCACGACCCTCTGAATAAGTCACATAGTTTCTATGGACCGAAAAAAACCCACAAAACCTGAGAGGTATTTAACCTAAGAGTTCTCACATTGGACATGTAGTAGGGTTAAGGTTAAGATTAGGTGTAGAGTAAGCTTAGAGTAAAGAATCAGACAGAATGGTGACATCTGAGAGACTTGCATGAACTGACACTGGGGTACCAGAATGGCAGCATCTCTCTCAGTGAATGTCAGCATTAATAGATGATGGCTCCCATTCTGGTCCCTTGTTCCTTTTAGCTACCCTAAGCACCAATTCAAAAGTATTCCAATGGCTCTTTTATAAGTTAATAGATGGTTGGAAGGATGGATGGGTGAGTGAATAATAAAAGAAGAATATCAATTTAAAAACTACTCTGTTATAAGACTTCACTTGAGGAAGCCACCTAGACATAGTCACACTCTCCTCATACGTTAATGCCCATCCTCACCCTGCTTCCATGATCAGCAGCTGCTAACAGTGGGAGAAGAATAGGTTCTCATATCATTTCCATCAGCACTCAAAATAGTCCTGAGGTTATCAGATAAGCAAGCAGCTTTGCAAAACAGAACATTGGATAGAAGTATCATTGGGAGTTTCAGAAAACTGAAAAATGTGTTAAAAAGAATGACTTCCAAGTTTGCTTATTTACCGAAGAAAAATAAAGTACATTTGAATTGTTTTTTGCCCTGTTTGGAATCTACTCTTTTCATCTTGGCCTTTCTAGGTTTTTATTTGTATACTTAGAGGATCTTAGTGGGAGCAATTTGTAATTCTAAAGCAGTCTACAAAAGTACACTCATAGAGCATAACCAAACCACAATTTTATGCAGATTTTTTCTTGGTCTTAGATTCTGCAGTTCTTAAAGGAAAACGTGGGATGCAGTGATATGTCACAACTGCTATTAGAGAAGTCCAAGGGAAAAGAGTACAACATAATGATCAACCTTGGCAGTCCCCACATACAGCGTGATTATATTGTAATACTGTTTGATGCAATCGTATGTTTGATCAGTTTCAAGAGATGAATATCACCTCACTTCAAACAATATGATACAGTCTCATTGTATGGAATTATGGCTGCTGTCAATCAGCATATGGCATAACCCTTAAAGTGCCATCTTTGGGGAATGTCATAAAAATGATTGCAACACTTGCATTAATTAGTAAGTTTTTGCACTAAAATGAAGCAAAACTTGTTAAGACAATTTGCTATATCTCTGTTCATTTTGTTTTCATAGAAACATATATATATAACCCATACATGCATATGCTCAGCTGCTTAACTCAACTGATTAAATAGCCATGCTTACAAAAATGATATCATATGAGACCCTCCATATGGATCAATGAGCTATATTTTACTTATTTTCCTTTATGATATACCCCAATATACACCTACCTTGAACCAACTATTTTATCAAAGTGAGAGATAGATGGAAAGTAATAGGAAACACTGAATTTTCAGTAGGTCCATGTATGGCCTTAACACAACAAACTCAAAATTTAGCTAGCAAATGACAAATAAATCGGATGTGGATGTTTAGATGTGATTAATACAGAATCTGAGTCTTTAGAATATCATTACTTTCACTTTGCCAAGGTTAATAGGCAAAATGTTTTGAATGAATAAGAATTATGGTATTTTTTAACATTAGCTATGGAATATTTTCCCTCTTGTTGAAGTTGTATTTTTATTATTATTGCTTTTATCTTAGGTTTGATGGTCACCATGTAGTAATACATATTTTTTCCCTCATATGCATTATTTGAGAGATTGCTGCCTTGACATGAGACATACTTATTTGACCTAATACTTCATGCACTTTTTTCCCAAGTTGGCTAATCCGCCTTGTGTATTCCTGGATTATTGCAAGTCTTTTCTCAAAGAATTCCTCTCCCACCATGTCTCCCAGCACTTTCCTGCTCACTCTTCCGGTTTCCTTTGCTCCTTTTGTCAACTAAGCAATCACTGCTGTGGTAGGCAGACTTCTAAGATGTCAATGTTCCCTGCCTCCTTGTATCCACAAACTTGTATAATACCCTGATCCTTAAATGTGGGCTGACCTAGTACCTTGCTTCAATAAATAGAATATGGCCAAAATTATTGAATGGATAGATTATAGAAGACAATGACCTCTGTCTTGCTTGCAGTCTCTCTCTCTCTCTCTTTCTGGCTTTGATGAATCCAGTTCCTATGTTAGAGAACCCCACAAGGCAAGGAACTGAGTGAAACACCTGGCCAGCAGCCAGCAAGGAAACAAGACTATTATTCTAATGTTTACTTAATCCTACCAAATATTAAAGAGTGAGCTTGGAAGGGGATCCTGCCTCGGTTCTACTTTTATTTATTTATTCAGGTTTTTGGTGGTGCTGGGGTAGAATCCAGGGTAGTGCATATGCTAAGTAAGTGGTGCTGTACCACTGAGCTACTCTGCTAGCCCCAGTGGAATCTGGATGTGATTGAGCTACTCACTGACATCTGACATCCCTCCTAAGGGAACCTGAGACAGAACACCCTACCGAGCTGTGCTCCAGTACCTAAATCACAAAAACTATAGATAATAAACATGTTCTGTTTTAGGCCACTAAACACTGGGTTTCTTTGTTATACAGCAATAGACAACTAACACAACACTAACTCAGTGAACACACTAGAAGCTCCCTATGGTTCCTCTATAGTGACTATTAAAACAGTGCAGTGGGAACAGACATCTTTATGCTTTTCCTAAATTTTTCAAAATATAGAAGGTTTCATAACATGGGCAGGTTTTGTGAAGGGCTAATCAGTTTCTAAAAGAAATGCATGAAATCTCTATGAGCTTCCCACAAAGGTCCTACCATCTTTCATGGGCAAGAGATGTTGACCAGTGTTTACTCTTTTGGTTAAGATTGTAAAGCTTTGAGGCATAAAGTTTCTGTTTTTAAAAATTTCTAATGCAAATTTTGGCACACTGACACACTGGGACTGTGGAAGTACAAAATGGTCTTTATTCATGTTGCCTATGCTGTATTCTTAAATATAACTGTGTAGTTTTGAAGATTCTTACACCACCACATGATATTGGCAGGTCATTGAACTTTAGGCTTTGTGGTAGAGTTGTTAGCAGTTCAACTAGAGCTTCAGAAAAAAGTAAGAGGTAGGTTGTCTTGTCACTGGTACTTGGGATGATTTGAAGAATGGGTATTAAAAGACTCATAGAATTTGTGAACTATTTTATTTTTTACTTAATTATTCATGTTAATAGAAGGGAAATGAGATAAAAATAATGATAGAATTCAAAAATCACTTTATTTTGAGATTTAATATATAGACTCAATTTCTCAAGAGTGTATTTAACCTAATATTTTGACTTTGTTTCCTGGAGCCATATCTACTGCTGATATAGAGACAACCCAGTGGGTAGAGGAAGGGAGTCACTTGGTACTGGACATGTTCCATGGGTTGACCAGACATCATTTATCAAGAATTGATTTACTTAAAAGGTTCTCAAGCTGGGCACGGTGGCGCACACCTGTAATCCCAGCAACTCAGGAGGCTGAGGCAGGAGGATCACGAGTTCAAAGTCAGCCTCAGAAACTTAGCGAGACCCTAAGCAACTCAGTGAGACCCTGTCTCTAAATAAAATACTAAATAGAGCTGGGGATGTGGCTCAGTGGTGGAGTGCCCCTGGGTTCAATCCCAGTACCAAAAAAAAGGTCCTCAAGTGTTGTAGGATTTAAAACAATAATGAAAAAGAGACATTTTTTTCTTGTTACATTAATGACAATTTTGAAATGAATTATATCCAGTTTAGGTTATAGGGAAAATGGCTTATGCACAGTTGGTGGGAGCGTAAATTGGCACAACCTGTTTGGAGAGCAATTTAACAAAATTCTTCAACATTTTAAGTCCATTTCATATTTAGGAATTTATGCCAAGAAAATAAATCTGAACTTGCAAAGATGTTAAAAGATGTTCATTAAAGCACTGTTTATAAGAAGAAAAATTAATGCAAGCTAAATATCTGTCAATAGAATTAAATACATTATGAAATACACAAAATAAAGGCTTCTATAGCCAGTTACATGGAAACATTTGTACCATCGGCAAGTATCAACAATATGTCATTAATTTTTCAATAATTTTAAAGTTAATCACTAACTACACACACACACACACACACACACACACACACACACTATGGTTCCAAATTTGTTTTTTGAAAATGCCAACCATGTAGTGCATGAATGAGTAAAGCAACCAAAACCAAATATATACACCAAAGCTAGTTTTCTCTACTAGAGAAATTATTGTGAGATATTTGAGTATTTTGCAGTGAGGAATGTCAACCTAAAAGGCATATGAAGAACAACATATGTGAACACAGAGTTTATTCTAAACTAGAATAAGTGCTCTAAAATGTCATTTGAAGGATCTGGTTTCATAGATAAAAAGAAAAAAAAAAGAAAGAAAAAGAGTTACAGCAGACTGGTTGTTAGAATTGCATCAGTCAACAAAAATCGCATAGGTCAAAATCAGATTGGTCATCACTTACTATGTTGTACTTCAGGTAAGAATTGTGATATGCAGGAACAAGCATTCTCCAAATTATTAATTACACTAGAAAATATATAAGGAACTAAGATGAAGTGGTTTAAAATTAATCAGATCATGAGATTTTGGAAAATAGGGCATGACTGCTGTCTCCCAGGCTGATAGGTGCTTGTAAACGCTGTTTCTTTATGTCTTCAGTATGTATTATTTATTAGTCAGGGAAGAGCTATTTTTGCTTTATAAAATGTTATAGATAGTAATTTTTGTCCCTTTCTTTTGGATACTGAAAAAACTCAACATAAAATCATGTGTTTCATTTTGTCCTCTAATTGCTCACCCATTTTTTTATTCATTAGCTCAGTAAGCATTATTAAGCACCTCTCCCATGTCTAGCACTGTGGTACCACTGAAGAAACATTCTAAATGAGACAGACTCTGTCTCTAAAGCTTATAGATGCTCTGTTAGAGGAAATGTAAGATAAGGTAGGGCTAGGGGAGAGAGTGAACAATTTAACATTTTGGAACAATTCAGAGATTTGTGTGTTATCTTTGCAGATATTTTACCCACTACAAATATTATCAATGTCTCAAGACTGATTCTGTAACATGTACTCTTAAAATAATCTTTTAGGGTCTAGAATTTTGCTGGTGGTACAACAAGTGTTTAACAAATAAACTACATTCAAGAGGCATTGCTAGAGTGATGGTTTTCAAACTTTCAGAATTTAAACTCACATTTGATACTAGACAATGCAGTGGACCACTAGCATGGATTAAAAATCAGAGTTCACAAAACAAGTAATAACTTCAGACATAGCAAGATCTTAATACAGCTACAAAATATACAAAATACCCAAGTTTAGCTAGTCCCATAGTATCCAATGAGCATGGAGGTAATGCTTGAGCAGGTAGTCTGTATGTCTATTGGACAAACTCTACTGGTATGTCATATGAAGAGGATACATATGTAAATATAGTTACTTAGAGCATACTCACATTTACAAATCTTGAAAGCAAGGATCCAATAGCAATGTACACCCTTCATTACTAATTTAAAGTTCTTATCACAAACAGAAAATTGAATGGTGGACCACCTACCTAAGGATAGAATTAATAGATACTAAATAAGCAACTCAAAGCTGACCGACTTTTGATGGCATACCTGTGAGGGTGGGTGCTGGCTCAGGTGTTATAGCCATGACTACGTGTCAAGGCAGAATTGTCACAAGCACGTTGCTGCCTCCTCTTTGATTTTTGTAGAACTGTCCGTTGGGATCTTTGGTCATAGGGCTTAAGTGATTTCTGGAACTTGGTGAGAAAGTTCACTTGACTAGTTGATTCAGTGAGTACTTGCTCCATTTCCAAAGGGTTTTGTGCCTTACCCACAAAGACTGACGTAAACTACAACTCCTTTTTTTTCACTTTCCTGTTATCAACTCCATGAGAGAGAAAGAAAGAGGTTGAAGGAGAGATGTGAAAGAAAAGGTGAGTAAAGAAGAGAAAAAGGACATGAAAAATTGTAGACAAAAGTAACAATTTCTCTACCTAACAATATAAAAATCTTAGGACATTTGCTGTCAATAATGACCCACATGGGAAGGAGTTTAGAGTTCTTGGAGATGAATCCAACTGTGTGTAACAACCTCTGATAACATGGTACAATGTGTGTGACTGGTGGGGCTTTGTCCAAGGAGGGAGGAAGAAAGGAAGAGAGAGCATGGGGAAGTAATGGGAAATTAAATCTACCAAATTATGCTAAGTTCATGTGTGAATATACCACAATGAAAAAAAAAATATATATATATATATACCACTGCTAATAACAATAAAAACAGAAGGATGGTGAGTAGAATAGGCAAGTGGATCTGGGGTGGAAGGAGGTGAGGAAAGGTACTGAGGAATGAGATTGATAGGATTATGTATGTGCATGTACGACTATGGCATAATGAATCCCACTACTATGTATAATTATAATGCACCAATAAAAAAAGAAAAAAAAACTAGAGAGTTTTTTTTTAATCAGGTGCTGCAGCTTCTGGTCTGAGCTTTGCCTAAAATCTGTGCCATTGGGAGCATGTTGTACATCCTACTAAATGTGCTTCAGTATCCTTACTAATTAATAAAAGAAAATAATGCCTAGCTCACTCATCTCACATGCTGAATGGGAAAATGTAAGAGACTCGGAGTTCATGTAAGTGTTCTGAAAGATTCAAAACAAATGCAAAATTCAGACGTTAGAACAAAATAATTTTCTTTCCCACTAAACCATGAATGGATGACTTCATTTTAAAAAGTATAGGACTTGCCAAAGAACGGGTTGGTATTCATTATAAAAAATTACATTATAATTAGTGCACTCATTAGTGATCTACCAGTCAATATCCATTGAAGGTTTATTATTTTGAGGAGGATGGGCAATTAGCAGTTTAACACCATGAAAAGGAGCTAACCAGCAAACCAGTGGGTCCCTATTAAATTTAACTTTAATTTGCTTTAAAAGTTTTTTCTTTAGTAGAGGCTTTGGATGTGCATCACTCTTTCTTCTTTCAGAAAATGAATCTATATGTTGTTTTAAAAAAGCTTGTATAAATGACAAAGAATGAGGTCTAGCCTTTTTAACAAGAAATGAACACATCTTCTAAATGGGCTGGATTGTGTGGTAGAAGTTCTATTCTCTCACACAGTAATATAACTGTATTTGCTCTTTAAATTAAGTGAATTTGTATGTCCACTCTCTCCTAATGGAATCAGTTTTGATATACTCTTTGTTCGTGCTGTTACCGGCTTCAGTGTGAGGGTTCTTTGTATTAACTTTTTAAAGTTACATTACAAAGAGGTTTTAAGATTTCCCAACAGGCTTTTATTTAACCAAAGCTTTTGATCTCAAACCTGCTGGGGCCTAGTGAAATCCTCACCAATTCTCCAGTAACTCTTCACTATTGGAATTTGAAAAGACCCACCTGAAGGATTTAACTCCCTGTATGGTTTCAGCCATCCGTCAGATCACTCTATTCAAGCAGACAGCGAGGGGTTCTAGTGTACCCTTTGTGATCTCTAAGCAGCCTAAGGTGTCCTTTGCAGAAGTTGTACTCCCGAGGAAATAAAAATCAGGAGGACACAGACCTATATACCTTATTTCCTGCTATCTTCAGTTAAAGGGGGATTGCAGGGGGTCTGCTTAACATCCTTTGCTACCTAAATACCTTTTGGACATGGGAACTCAATAAAGGAACTTTCATTGCATCCATTACCCTACTGCAGTGCATAACAAATTAGATTTAAAAGGCTACTTTTTTTCCCTTACAGCTATTTCCATCATTTTCTTTAAAATTTCAATTTAGTGTCTAGTGTCAGAATCTTCTATAATGTACTTGAAAACTCCATAATGCCAATTATGCTAACTGAACATTATTTCCAAAGAATTAGGCTTATGTTATTATAGACAAATCATAGTTGAAAAGATTAGGTAGAGAAAGAAGTAGAGAATTGATTATGCTTAAAGATGTTAAATATCAAACTATGTAAAGCATGCACCATTTTTTAGAACTTTAAAAAATACAGATGTGCATTAATTTTATGTTTATTTCCTACTTTTCATGTTTAGAAAAAACTTACAGCTGAAGTTGTATCGACGTCACCTAGTATTGGAGAAAGTGAAAGATAACTGGAAGAAAATCCTCAATTGTAAGGTTTAAATATTTTTATTTATTTTATTTAAAAACTCCATTTGCAGAGACTTTAGAACAGAAATAATAGCAAGCACATAAAAACTTTGTAAACAACAAAAGGCAAATAAAAGTTTATAAAGAATACAATATTTGCTGCTATGCTTAGGAAGAACTGATTTACCTCTGGACCATTTTTATATAAATATTTTTATTTACTTTTCTATTAATGATATAAAACCTCTTCGTTATTAAAAAATTTTAGACTGTTGATAGAGGTAGGATTAATTTGTGTTACTGTCATTGTCTGAGATATCATTATCCCTGACAAAGCCTCAAATTAGCTTTATGTCAAAGAACTAGAAAGAAATATATAAGTGCTTTAGGAAGCTCTAAAATGCCTGCCATTCAGTGCCCCCTGTTTCTTTATGACTTACACTCTCAAGTGTGCACACACCTTCTATTACTGAACCTTTCAGGCTCTTGGTATTGGGATGGTTTCCCCATTTGGGCTCTCATGTAGCTAAGTAGCCTTGACAGATCTCAATTCTGAACATGTGTTAGAAGTGTTGGACTAAGTTTTTAATTTGAATGTAAGGAAAAAATGCTGCCACACCTAGAGAACCTATAGAACAATAACATAATTGTTGCATATCTTGATTTCTTAATTTCCCTAAATATTTCTTATATTTTGGACTTATTTTTCTTTTTGTGTAGCTGCTGGTGGAATATTATTTTCTGCATTTAATAGTAAGTGACTATGAAGATAAAATACCATGAATTCTTTCTCTGGAGAAGGAGTTTTCAAAGACTGGCAGAACTATGAGAACAGTGTGAGATTTTATGAAAGAATGATTTCTGGTTTTTGTGGATAATACAAATGTTATTGAAGATGTTGTATTGTGTTATAGCAATCTCCTGTTCCGCAGTAATAAAATAAAATAAAAATAAAAATCTTTGTATTTTTATGTGTAGGCAAAAGGTTTGTGAAGTATTTATCATAATCCAAAATTTACTCTCATCACTCTCACTCATAGGGTAAATAGTTATAATTTGGAGGATGTTTGCTCTGCAATATCTGTGAGTTTAAAAATATATATGAACTTTGATTCAAAATTACATGGTCAAAAATTTAGCCTCTAGATATGCCTACAAATTTGGTACTGCTATACTTAGAAGATGTTCACTAGAGCATTAAGTATAAGAATAAAACGTTGTTATCAATCTTAGTTTCTATCAATCTGGGATTGCTAATAAGACACCAAGCTTCCATGGTGATAGTTCTATCACAGCTTCATGCTTAACAAATGCTAAGCAGCAATTACTTAATCCATTTTCAGGTAGGTGCTACTAATGTCACATTTCATAGGTTTACAAAATAAAGCACACGGAAATTAAATAACTTGTTAAAGTCACAGAATTACTAATGGTGGTGTAGGATCCAAACCCCACTATGTCATTTGATTCCAGAGCCCATGAACTTAATCCTTCACTACTCTGCCTGCATGCATTGGAAGGATGAGACAGTTTTAGACATCATGAAATGGAAAAGATGTCTAAAGAATGATATGAATGTACATCATGCACAACCATAGAAATGAAAATTTGTACCCCATATGTGTACAATGAATCAAAATGAAGTCTGTAAAGGTAAAAAAAAAGAAAGAAAAAGAAATAGTCAATATAACTTTACAATGAAATTACAAAAAGGAGTTAGAGTATTTTGTCATTTCAACAAAAATCATATGCACCTATATTATAAGGAGAAATTGCAAATGATTATCTATTTGAGAGTTTCTTTGGGCAAGAATATTTTGTGTTTTAAATATTTCTATGAAGTTTAGATATTTTAGAACCATGTGTAAAAAACAATAGATAGTTCCTTAAATATCAACAGAAAATTTTAAAAATCAATTAAAATTGGATTGTTTTGTCAACATATGCAGCTTTATTTTCAGAAGTTCAAGTGCTGGCAGTCAATTTGGACTTTGTAAAAAATAAAGCAGAAACAAATTATATCATGTAGAATTTTCATATTTATGAGGCTAATTATTACTGTTTTGGGGAAGGATGGTCCTCTCTGATAAAGAAAGCTACAATACAGTTTTTTTTCTTACATAGGCAAATTTTGTAAGTGGTTTATCTTTTAACTATTGAACAAAAGCACTATTTCTTTAGTAGAGATCCATCTATTTTTATTTCACATTTTTCTATTTTAGAATACAAAGATTTATTCTTTAAATTTTTTTGTTGTTGTTAAGATGGACTCTTACAACCTTTCTAATATATAAAACTACTTATCACATTTACATTTATAAACTACTTACATGGGCAAACATTGCACTGCAGGTTCCCAGGGAGGGGAAAAATATGTGCATTTTATTCTAAAATTACAAGTGATAGTTGATATACTACTGTGCTAAACACTGGGCTTGGGCTGGCTCTAGACCTACTGCATGAATTTTTAGCATTGAAAAAAAAAACCTCAGTAACAAGTCATGCTTTCAAAAATTCTAATCCAAAGCTTTGCTTATGGATATCATATTATTTTAAAAGGTAATAGAGAACATTCCCTGTAATCAAGGGTGAGTCGAGGAACATGGCATCTAAGGGAGTATGTCAGCCAAACAGAAAACTTGACCCAACACCAAGCTCATTGTCAGAATCACAGCTGCCACATCGACCAATGAGACTGTGGAAGGGAGGCAGCCAGGAAGTCAGGTGCCGGAGCTGGAAAGAATCTGTTCCAGATCCCCTGGCAGTGGGCCCTTCAGCTGCTGTACAACCCCAGTATGGGCCCAGGGGTGTTGGATCTGGTTTTGGACCACAGCAGGGAGTGAAGTGAAGTACAACCAATATTGTCAACAGCAAGATTGTCAAGTTAGTGCTGTTAATATATTCATGGGAAGATATATTGTTCTGCTTTGAGGGTTCTGGAGGGAAGGAGGGCCCGGGGAATGCACTGAGCAACTCTGCAAGCACAATCTACTCTTTCTCATGGAAACTGGTGATGGAGGTTCCATTTTCCTCGCGCTTTTCAATTCCTGCAAGAAGCATGCCTTACATGTTAAATAAGGATTTGTAAAACACGAGGAGAGACCTAAATACCAAGTGTACGTGGAAGATGTGGTTAGAAGGAAAGTGATCCTCAGATTTTAAAAATAGGATGGATTTTTGAATTTGGCACTGTGAACACAGAGCTGTCGTGTTTCTTTTCTTCAATGAGAAAATAAGTGACCCAAAATAAAAATTAAATGACCCTTTCTGTGATTAGCATCTCACTGTTTGTTTTGTGTCAAGAATGCCGTTAGTAAACTAATAAAAATGTATAATCATTGTTCACCTCCCAACCACAAGTAAATAAACAATGAATACATCTTTGTGGTGAGTCCTCTGATGTCACCTTTGCAGCTCAGGGCCAGGGCCTAGCACTGTGTCCTGCCTGCCTGAAGCAAGCTTTTCATAATTGTTGAAAGTGAGTGTGGCTTGCTGAATATGGAGCTTGCCAGTGCAGTCTGTATCCTTCCTCAAATAATGAGCCTGTTATGCAGCCTCTAGATTTATATTTTAAACTCTCATTTTGGTGGTGAGATTTGGTTATAACAACTTCATAAAAATTTCTCTTAATGATAAACACATCAGTCCTTCACAGTGAAAAGTGCTTGGTAGAGGACCCTGAACATAGTATGTTTGCAATAAATGCTCATTAACTTCAATAATGGTGAAATTGTGAGAAGCATTGCAGAAGTATGAAAGACATTATAAGTTTTACCATTTATTTATGTATTTATGACTCATTATTTCCCTTTATTCTTTTGGGTTTTATTGAAATATGATTAACAAAAATTGTGTATATTTAGGGTGTCCAACACAATGTTTTATATCATATATAAATATCATATATATGTGTATATATATATATATATATATATATGGTGAAAGGATCACCATAATAGAGCTATTTAGTATATCCACTTCACATAGTTACCTTTTTAATGTAGGATCTATTTCTCTTAGCAAATTTTAAGTATACCATATATTATTAATAACTATAGTCACTACACTATCCATTAGGTCTGTAGTATTTATTTATTGTATATAGCTGAAGGTTGTATTCTTTGACCCACATCTCCCCTTTGCTTTCAGTACTTTCTCTTTAATGGGAGATACAGAAGGTATGGGACAAACACAAAATCACAGAATTACACTAAAACAAACATCACTAAAAATTATCATACACACATGTTTAAAGAGAGGCATTTGTAGTGACCAGAGGTTAATTTTCCAACATGGTTTTGATGGAGGAGATGAATAGCATTTATGATAACAGCTAACACTCATTAAAACACTTGCTATTGACCAACACATCTAATTGCTTTAGATGTATCGATTATCTCATTTGATTTTCACTATGACCTCAAAGTACATAATATTATTTTTTCCATTTTAAAGATATGAAAGCCGGGGCTCACATTGTCAACATAATTGTCTAAGATTAGTAGGGAGGCAAGCAAGGGTCTGCATCCAGATCTGGCTCAGCAGCTCCATATAGTACATATAATGATATGGGAGCTCGGAGCCTTCTAGCTGTCCTGCAGCACGTTCAGGCATAACTACAGCTGAATATTTAGGACTTAGTTGAGAACTGGAAGATCATTAGGATAGAAGTGCACTGCTAGAGACCCATTTGTCTTTATGTCTCCCCAACAGCTCCCCAACAGTGTTCTGCTCCCTATCTTCTTCCTTTGTGGATGCCTCTGAAACCCCTCTTCTCTATGGCCTTCCTTGATATCTCATGTTCACTTGCCTTTGCGATAGACTGGGAGATCAGGGGCAGTGTGCTCCTGGGAAGGAGCTCTGTCTGAAGGCCATCTCAGATACCCTGGCTCTCGTGGAGATAGCAGCTGATCTCAATTTGAATTGATGTGGCCAGGTGGAAATGGTTAATTTTGTATGCCAGTTTGTCTAGACCAATGTGCTTAGTTTTTTGTTAAATACCAATCTAGGTGGTTACTGGAGAAAGTGTTTTTTAGATGTAATTAACATTTAAATCTGTAGACTTTGAGTTAAGCAAATTACCTTTTATAAAGTGTGTAGGTTTTAGCCAACTAGTTGAAAAACCTTAAGAAAAAAGTCTGAGGTCTCCTGAGAAAGAAGGAAATCAGCCTCTTGCCTGTCTTCAGATTCAAAATGCAGTATCAACTTTCACCTGAATCTCCAGCCTGGGACCTGCCTAGCTGATTTCCGACTTTGCTAGCCCCTACAAAGGTATGAGCAAATCCCTGAAAATCTCTGTATGTCCATTATCTGTTTCTGTTTTTCCTCCCTCACCTCTTTTACACATACACCCTATTGTTTCAGCTTCTCTGGAGCAAATCGGACCAGGGTAGTAGGCTCATGAAGGTAGAGACCTCTGATTAAAACAAAACAAAAAAAACCAGGCATTGTATTCAATATAATGAGAAGCAATAAGAATGGAAACCAACCAGTTGAGCTAAGAAGCAAGTGACAAGACTAAGAATACCTTAAATAAATAAACATGAGATTGCTTTGAGTTGGCACATGAAGTATCAGACAGTCAATCATAAGACAAGTTCTGTTATATTTAAAGCTAGCGCTTAGTGAGAAAAAATTAGTAGGATGGCTTGGTCAAAATTCTGTTAGTGACATAGATGGAAAAAGTCAGTTTTATTCAGCATCTAGTACATGTCAGGCCTTTTTAGGTACCTGATTTCATTTAAATATCACAATAGTTTGCCTCATCAGACTCTGAAATTTAAGATCATGTAAATTGCCAGTAGTTTCTTCTTAATTATGGGTTCCCCAAAGTTACTCTTTGCTTGCTTGAATGAACTGAACTTGCTCTCCCCTAGGACTTCTGTGTGTGTTTTGCCCTTGCATCCTGCTTCCTTGTCTTTTAACCTGCAGCCTCTTGAGGGACTCACTTTGCTCATTCCCAGGCTAGTCAGGACAGCTTGTTATAACTCTCCAAGTTGTGAGCATTTTTTTCTCCATAGCACATATAATTATGTGTTTGTGTGCAATGATTTCTTTAGTTCAGTCTTTTAACATGGCTGTAAGTTGCACAAGGGCAGGAACCACATCTATTTTGTTCATGGTTTCTTCTCTGAGAACTTGTGCTTTATGAAGACTATGGCAGGGACTCAAAAAATATATGTCGAATAAATTAATTTGAATGGATTTGAAACCAGGTCTGTCTGAGGCTGAAGGGCATGCTTCTTTCCATTGCGTCATAATGCTTTCTGATTTTTCAACTAAAAACTTATATGTTTTTTAATTTTTGGAAAATCAACAGGAAAGCACCTGACCTCTTGTCCCAATCCCTGCTCCATTTCAAATATTACCAAAAAAGGAAGCTCGTTCTTTAGATAGTGCCCTAGTGTTATTTTACCCTCTCCAGGCACAACTCAAAATGAAATCTGACTTTTCTCTTCCTTCCCTTTTAGTCCATGGAGCCAAGCTTTAAAACACATATGCAGGCCGGGCGTGGTGGCGCACGCCTGTAATCCAAGCGACTTGGGAGGCTGAGTCAGGAGGATCACGAGTTCAAAGCCAGCCTCAGCAACTTAGCGAGGCCCTAAACAACTCAGTGAGATCCTGTCTCTAAATAAAATACAAAATAGGGCTGGGGATGTGGCTCAGTGGCCGAGTGTCCCTGAGTTCAATCCCTGGTTCCAAAAAACAAACAAACAAACAAACAAACAAACAAAAAAATAACATATATGCAAAATGTGTGGCAGTGCATTATCCATGGTTAAAATTTTAAAAGAACTATTAAAGTAAGGACCTCAAATATATCTTTGACTAAATAACAATTAATCCAAGAACAATCAGAAACATGCGCATAATACGAAAAGGTCCTTAATGAGCCTGGGAAAAAGCACTAGTTGAACCTAAATATTTAAGGCATCCCTTTAAGAGTATCAAAACTCCAATAATGTATGTTTGTTATTATGAATGTTACCTGGTCTTTGTGTCATATTGGAAACAAAATATTCTGACCATTCAACATCACATTGCATCTCAGTGACAGGTTTTTCAATGCCTTAATTCTGCCTGTGCTATTGGCTCTTCAGCACAAAGCTACAAAGCTAAAAGAGGAAGTGTACAAAATCAAAGAACATATTTTCTACATTTTTTTTATTTGCCTATCCATTTATTACAGTGTTTCACAGATCTTGGAAGGTTTAAGCACCAGCTGTTTCACCACATTGTAGCATCTGCTTCAAACTTACCAGGTAACCTTGAACTGTACTCATGTGTTAATGGTTCAGCTTCATATTTGTACAGACTTTATGTATTTTTTTAAAAATACCAGTAACAGGACTGGGGATGTAGCTCAGTTGGTAGAGTGCCTGCCTTGCAAGCACAAGGCCCTGGGTTCAATCCCCAGCATCACAAAAAAACAAAAAAGTAAAATACCAGTAACAAATGAAAAAAATCTTACGCTACATATAATCCATTGGGATTAAAAATTCAACTTTACTTGCTTTTATTGTTATTAAATGTGAGTTATGTATTCTATTTCTTTTCTTCAATGGTTGCTCATAAGTTTTGTTTTATAAGCACATTTGACTTATTTTAATTTCTAATCACTACATTTTTTCACTATCGATATATTATTTTACTTTGCACTTTTATCCCTTAGACTAGGCCAGTATTATTTTGACCTTAATGTTTACTTAGATTTACTCACATATTTACCAATTTCTTTGATCACTATAATTTGTACTTCTCCTTTCTTTTGGTTCAGTGTTCTTACTGAAGTATAGCCTTTGTGGTTCTTCCGGGGAGGAATCTGAAGATAATAAACGTTACTAGTCTTTATTCAAAAGTCTCTTTATTATGTTCTTTACCTTTAATTATAGGTTAGTTGGGTATAAAATTCTAAATTGATGGTTGTTTTCCACTGCACTTTGAGGATATTTTATTTCCTGTTGGTTCTATTTTTGTTGGTGAAATTTTTTTTCAGTGTAATTGTTGTGCTTTAGGTAATCTGAGTCTTCTCTCTAGTTACTTTTAACACACATATTTTTAACTTTGGCATTGCTTCTTTTTACTATGATGTATGTAATTATGGATTTATTTTCCTTTATTTTTTCATCCCTCTATAATTTTTGCTAGATATATTCTTGATCATCTCATGCTTTCCTATATGTCCTTTTAAGAAAATCTTATTTGGCTCCTCTTCTCTGTACTAATTGGTGGTAATTTACTTTGGTGTGTCTTTCAGTTCCTATATCAATTTTTTAGCTACTGATTAGCCCATCCATTCCCAAATTTTCATTTTTAATAATCGTATTTCTCATTTCTGGAAGGTTTATTTGGTTATTTTTAAATTGCCTTTCCCCTTTTTTCTGTAGTTGTAGATGGACAGAATGCCTTTATTTTATTTATTTTTATGCGATGCTAAGTACGGAACCCAGTGCCTCACACAGGGAGGCAAGCACTCTGCCACTGAGCTACAGCCCCACTTCCTACCTTTCCTTTTTGATTATGTTCTGTGCTTTCATTTTTGTAACAATTCTGTCTTTTGTCTATTTAATCCTTCTAAATACTTACTTTATAGTGTTGAGGTATCAGGGTGCTAAACCTTCAGTTTGTTAAGTCTTTTTACTCATCCTTGAAGAAAATTGTTTCTTTGTGGCTTGCCATTTTGGAATGGTGAACTTTCCTTCAGTTGCGGGATTCTTGGCCACCCCAGGCTGTGTCAATGTCCATATACAGGTTTTGGATTTGATTCTTTCAGGTTCATTTCTTTTATCAGATTCTTTATTTGAGACTTTTAAATAACCCAGGCAGTATGAATACACACTCTACACTTGCAAAGGTATATCTGTAGAGACTTAGTGTATATCAATAGTTTTTCTTTCTTCATAACAAGAAGAAATGAATTTCCTTGTTGCTTACCTGAGCAACTGTCTTCCACAGTTAGCTTGTCCATTCCTGTACTCACTGTTCTAATCACAAATTTCCTCTATTTTTGAAGAAGCAAATTCCATTCTTTCTTTAAAACTCGGTAATTGTTACATTTCATCCAGTATATCTATAAATTAGCAGAGAAAGTTGTGTGTATATGTGTGTATTAATTCAGCTTGCCATGTTGCTAGAAACAAGTCTGTTTGAAATTTTTATTTAGTAATTTTATTGAAACCCTATCAAAAAATTGCCAACACCCTTACTATTCTTGTCATTTCTATGCAATTTTAAGAACAGAATCATATGGCTGCTAGAATCAAACCCACAGCTAATACATGCTGCAACTCTTCCATATTGTTTCTGGTGTCTCAATTCTGTATTTTAGATTATGCTCATGACATAGAGATTGGAAGAAAAATTTGCATAGTTTTATATCAGTACACACTATTTTAAGTTCCTTTAGGCAAAATGATGTCAAGGTTTTATCTATAGTGTTAAACATACTCCATAGTCTACAAATGTGAATTTTTCTCCATTCCTTTGAAATCCCTGTTTTAATTTTATCATTGTCCTCCTGTCTCTATGCCTATTATAACCCCCCGCAAAAGGAAAAGATAGTGAAAAAATCTGTGAGAAGCCACAGAAAGACAAGTATTAAGTAATGAGTTGACAGAGGGAAGGAATTTTAAAAGATTAAAGAAAAGAGAAAACAAGCTGTTGGCACTCTGAAGGAACGTGAATGAAGCAGCTTTGGGTCCCAGAAAAGAGAAGGGGGAGGGGCTGGACGCGAAGAGTGCAAGGCATTGTGGGCAATGAAGAGAATAGAAGAGTAAGCATCCTTTGTGGCCATTGTGTGCCCCACGAAGTCCTAGGCACTTTCCATCCACGTCTCCTCTCAAGAAATGGCTGAACTGCCCATGATGACTCCTTTTGGAAAAGCAGTGAAGGCAGAGAAGTTAAAAAACTCATCAAGATCTGAAGAGTGTTTAAAAAACAGAGTCAAAATCCACACCCCAGTCTGTGTTTTTTAGCCAAAAACCGGGACAGGATTGGAAAGGTCACTCTGCACCCTCTGGGTGGAGCAGAAGCCAGATGCCCTGCTCCTTTCTTCTATTCTTTGCCAGCTAATTACATCTCTGATTAGTGGAGGACAAAGGAAGAGGCACAGAAGAGAAGCCTGACAAGGGTGAGGAGGGAATGGCTGGGAGAAAGGAAGATGATTCATTTATAAGCTCTTTGTCCTCCAGAACCCAGATAGGCCTCCTAGGAGGAAAATCTGTGTCTATGGAGACAACCTGGGCTTTGAAGAAAGCGGCACCCAGAGGCGAAAGGGAACAGAAGAGCAGAGGCACTTTCAGACCTCTCCATCTCAGCAAGCCAAGAGAAAAGGCACAACAGCTCTTCACATTCCCTTCTCTCCATTCACAAGGTTATGTTCTGCTCTGTCCCACATTGTCCCTGGAGACCAAGCCTCCCTCCAAGGCAGCGGATTCCCCAGCCAGGGATTCCTGTGTATCAGTAGGTGCACAGGACCCGTGCCTTTCTCCTTACAAGATGACTTAAAGATAGTTTGCTGCCTTATTCACCAAGAAACTGGTATTAAGCAGGAATTTAAAGAACTAAATTAACATGATTTTCCCACCAGTGATGCTAAGTATGTCACCTACGTGGTGACATAAACTCACCTTTTCAATACAGTTCAAAGAATCAGAACACCTTCTTTATTCAGAAAATATTTTTACAAAGTTTTATTACTTTTTCAATCACCATTTCCATTGTGTGATTTTTCTTCCCAGAGATGGAAATAAAAGGTCTTTCTTAATTCCAAAATTCAATTTAGTATTATCTAAAATCAATTCTTGATAAAACCATCATTTAAAATAGACTATAGTAATTAGAGACAGGTTCAGGGATTTTAATCAAGAATGAGTGTGTAAGGATGAATATTTAGAGCTTGCTAAATATTTCAGCAGGGGTGAACCTCAAATCTACAAATGTTAAATTGTCTACATTTTAAAATTCCCTTTCCCTTTTAAAGTTCCTAGGTTAAAAATTAAGCCCCTACAGAGAAGGGCACCTGTATTTGCTCGCCCTATTATGCAGCTATACTGAAATGCTTTACAGCTGCCTAAATTAGCATAATTAAATCCACATCAATTAAAAGCCTCAATCACCCCTCTCCCCTTCACATGTAGATGATGACATTTGTCTAAGGTGGGAAGTAACAAAGGAACTTTTTAACAGTTGAAGACCTGGCTGAAAAGGAGGGTAATAGGATTGATCTATTGTCCTGGGTTTACCTTAACACCAAGAGAAGTGGTCAATGAGAGTTGTTTGGCCAAAGTACTATGCAGTTTGCATTTCAATGCCACCAGCCATTAGTGATGTGCATTTTACCAGGGTCTCTGCTTCTATTGCTCTTTATCCTCCGAGGAGGGGGAAGCCAAACGCCATCAAGACTTTGGTGGTGGTAGTTGTTATTTTTAAAGTAGGGGATCCTAGTGACCCTAGCATAGTGACAAGAGTACACCGTGTGGTGCTGGCAAAGAAAATTCCTGGAGATGAAAACTGACGTAGGGTCCAGGGGTTAATTTCTGGAACAGACAAATTTGCATACAAATGAAAAATGATGGGATTTCTGTTCTCCTAAATTTTCAATGTCATCAGCATCAAACAGCAGCCTGTGCTCCCTTGCCGTTTGAAGAATATTCATTACTTTAGAAGAAGGGGCACCTTGTTTGGGGTTCAACTCAGTGCAGGTCAATGACTTAATTTGTGTGACTTTATCTGGACTGTGAGGTTTCTGTGCATCTTTGTAATTTTTCCAAATATGGCTTGGCTTGTATTTATTTTCATCATTATGAATGTGGAGTGGTCACGGTAAACTCCTTTTACCTTTTTCATCTTTGTGAGTTTTTTTTTTTTTTTTTTTTTTTTTAAGTTATTTAACTATACTTGGCTGACATTTTCTTTGTCCAAGAGGATGACAACCTGGTCTGCAAAAATTACCTGATATGGCAGGACATGATAATTCTTAAGAATTTCCCCAAAGTATGTGATGTTTCTTCTTATCCTCACTTTAGTTATTTGCTTTTTGGGCAATTTTCCTTTTATCCCCCTCAATTATGATTAATGAAGAGTCATGCACCAACTTTTCAGAAGTCTTATAAAAGGAGAAGGTCCAACTTTCAGGATTTGAAATGATTTAAAAAATCATTTAGAGAGTAACAAGACAGCGCATTGTTATGATACATAAACCATAAAGGTAATATAATAATGTGCAGGAGACTAAAATGTATCTTCCTGAACTGGGAACTCCACATGCACGAAGAGTCCAGTCATAGTATCTCTGGCACAATAAACACCTTTAACATATTATGCAAAGAATTTATCACCAATACCTTAAAGGGTTCTTGCCAATTATTTTTATTGTGATTTTAGATGTGCCAAAAGATAAATTTGGAACCAACAAGCAAAATATTTCAAAGTTCAGATGTCCTGGTTAGACAAGGAGTTTTAGATGGATCCTAGTCTTTTTTCACCTAACCTCATGTAGCCAATATCACAAAGATATAATTAGAAAATTTGGTACAATATTTACCCCTGGTCGCTGTGTGATGGAATTGTTTGAATGCTGAGTAACTGAAGCTTGTTTGCATCTCAGTGTGTTGTGAAGGCAAACTTCAAAGAATATATTATATCTCCCAACTCCAGCTCCTGAGTGTCTTGGAAGTATAATGCAGCAAGGCTTAAAAGTCCCTGCTGAGGAAAGGGCACTTTGACACTGAAACTACTGTTAAATCACTGTTGAAACACTGACTTGCAAAAGGGCTCTCTCATTACATAGATAGAGCAAAAGTCTTACAGAGCCTGGGGAAAATACACCCAAGTCATAGGGGGGAAAATGGGGGAGAAAAGACTTTAAAGTTGGACAGTATGTGTTGACAGAATTTGGAGATTTTAAAACATGTATCTACACATTTATTTTATAAATTGTACATAAGACTGGCTCCTTTTCCAGTGCAAAATCAAATATTTAGATTTGCACAAACCTATGGAAGCCAGATTTTAGACAAAAAGGGATTTTTTGTCAGACTGTCAGTCTCTGAATTGCATCACAATCTGTTCAGCTGTTTTTGTTGCAGGCAGGCGTAAAACGTCTGGGTAAGTGTGTGTTTGTGTTTATTATTAAAATGGGAATGCTAAATCCTGCTTCCTAATGGTCTCCACACTCTTTAAGTCTGTACTGGTCAGAGAAGCTGACTTATGATGTATTTGTGAAAATCATATGTGGAAGTGGAGAAAAAAGGTCAATGGCAAATGCCATTGACCAGCAACTGCATGAAACATGTTTTTGAGCGTGATTTTTGAATGACCCTGGCATTTTGCCTCAATAACTTTTCCTGTACCTACATGTACTGATGATTGCCTTGAAGAAGAATGGGGAAATGATTTGCTGGTGGCAATACTGAACATGTTTTATTTAATATCATGATATCTTTATCCCATCCTCTACACTAATGGAAAAATAAGAACTTCAGTCAGCATTTTCAGCATCATTTAAAGTATATATATGATTATATGCAAAGATATCCTAAAAGAATGTTCAAGTTAGGCCTAGAACTTCCAGTAGGTGGGACATTATGGTGAAAACAAACAAATACCTAATCTTAAGTAATTGCTTATGGAACTAATTCTTTCTGCTAGGGATTTTTGATATGTGGTACTTGACATACACAGAACTACACATAACAGATGAAATATAAGATGATAGTACTCTTCATAAATTAAGCTGTTTTACAAAAGGATAATACAGTTGTTTCTAGTTATGTCTATGACATAGTAAATAATTGAGGTCTATTTTCATGTTTTAAAGATTTACAACAGAAATTTTACTTTTAACTGAGTATATTAGTCTGTTTGGGCTGCCATAGAAAAATATCATGGATTGGAGGACTTAATAGAAATTTTTTCTCACAGTTTTATAGGCTAAGATCAAGCCTAAAATCTCTTCCTTGTTTGAAGATAGCACTTTCTTGCCATGTCCTTTCATGGCCTTTGTGTGAGCAGAGAGAGAATCTTGGGTGTTTCTTCTTATCTTTTTAAGATAAGTCCTATTGGATTAGAGACACACCATTATGACCTCATTTAACATTAATCACCTACATGAAGGCCCTATTTTCAAAGGCAGTGACATTGCAGGTTAGAACTTCCATATATGGTTTTGAGAGGACTGAATTCATTCTGTAACATTGAAATAAACCCACTGTCCACTGGAACTTTCCTGTGGACTATATTGACATCAACTCAGTAAAAGTCTAGTCTCTGCATTCTGGCTAGAATTTTGATTTGCAATT
This sequence comes from Glaucomys volans, assembly GCA_020662805.1. NCBI lineage: Eukaryota > Metazoa > Chordata > Mammalia > Rodentia > Sciuridae > Glaucomys > Glaucomys volans. Next base: position 488,359 of record JAJEJO010000112.1, read on the forward strand.
TTGCAATTTTATATGTTTGTGATTAATGACACATGGAAAAAATGAATCACACACACACACGGAGTCTGGTAGACAAATTATTTCTAAGCATCAGATCTTTGGAGAAAAATAAGTAAAATAATTAAACCTTGGTGACTAAAAAGTGTTGGGAATCACTGGATGGAATACTACCTGCCTGAAGAGAATTCAGCAAGAGAGTCTTTTGAAGTCACTTCCATTTCTCAGACCTAAGAGTTTATACATTGAGTTATAGTCATAATATTTCTTTCCCAAGAATAAGAATGGTATGATATGGAGAACCCATTGAAATATAGCAAAGAATCTTGCTCCAAATTTTTAAAAGAAGAGACTATTGTTATGAGATTTATGAAGAATAATAAAATTCTTGGATCTGGTGTGTGCTATTGGCAGAGACTGCTGACTAGATGTCCAGCAATCTCATGCCCCTCTTCCTGGGTACACAGGTGGACTCCATATTCAGCCTTCCTCATTTGGGGCCATGTGATTAAATCCTGGCAAATTGAAAGTAAATGGAAATGATGTATAACACTCCCAGCCCTTGCCATAAAATGGTGTGATCTTTTTCTCTCTCTCCTCACCTTTGGTAGCAACAATGAAGACTGCATGTTGAAATCATATGCTACAAAGAGTCCATAGTTGATACTTGAAAGAGGCATCCACAAAATCTTTTCTGATTTCTTTGAAACCAACACATAAATTTTACTGTCAATCCACTGAGGTTTGGGGGTTATTATAACAGATAGCATTAATTATCCTTACTAATTGAAAACCAAGAAAAATAGCAATGAATCTTGGGTAGCAACTCAAGTTTTATCTATTGAAAAATATGTTTCATTGAAGAAATAATAGATGAAAATACAGAATTTCTACATGCCTAATCATTTTAAAAAGTCAAATGAATGTAGTTGCTGTATTGGAATCACTTTTGTCTTTACCAGGATGATTCTGATCAAAATCCTGATTGTTTATTACTATTTTTCCAGTAGGAATACCCACAAATCACACTAGAACATCATGCTTCAACCTTTTTAGCCTTTAATACTATTAAACACCAGAATAGATGATTTAAAACTCCTGATCTGATACCACCTACACGTTTACTTTTACCCTGAAATGTGCCCTGCTGAGGATTATCTTCTGGATTCCATTTATCTGACAAAGGCACTGCTTTGCTTGAGAATGACAAGTAGGTTAGACCTGATGTATCTACAGTAGGTTCATAGTGTTGATGAAGATGCTCTGTTTGAAGGACTCAGAGGTGGAGACTGAATTCGTCGTTTGCTTAGGGCCAGAGTGGGAAGTGGAGCTGTGTGGATCACATATTTTTCATATCTGATTATTCTGCTTTTCCAAAATATTAAGTTTCTATACCCCTCTCTCTACTTCAAATAGGGTCTTGTGCCATGGAAAATGTTAAAAAAATCCCACCTAAGGCAGGTCCTTTCTCTAACAGTTACTGTTCCACTGGGCAACAGTGTAGAAGCTGTGTGTACATTTAGGTCAGATTTACACAGATTTAACTGACTCATCTCCAGTTCCAGTGAGGACAGCATTGTGTAAGATCTGGTATGTAGAGTCTGGAGTTCACAGAAATACTCATGGATTTCCTGTCTTCAATTAGAAGATCAAAGATAGTGTGAGGTGGTGGGGCACGTTGGCGCATGCCTGTAATCCCAGCCTCTCTGGAGGCTGAGGCAGGAGGATTGAGAGTTCAAAGCCAGCCTCAGCAAAAGTGAGGCACTAAGCAACTCAGTGAGACCCTGTCTCTAAATAAAATACAAAATAAGGCTGGAGATGTGGCTCAGTGGTCAAGTGCTCCTGAGTTCAATCCCCAGTACCCCTCCCCCCTAAAAACAGATAGTGTGAGGTCCTGGGTTTGATCTCTAGCACTCCAACAATAAAACAACAGAACAAAACCACCAAAGACACCAAAGATAATGGTAAATCTAAAAATTAGCATTATCATATGTTGTTAATCAGGATGTACATTGCTTTAATTTTTTATACCAAAATCTGGTAATATGGATCATGATATAAAAATGTCTGTACTTTGACTCTGTAATTGTACTTTTTGAGCCTTATTCTAAAATTACCAGTGGACATTTATATATAAGGGTATCAATTGCAAACTTGTTTTTAATATCAGTAAGCATCATTAAGTTATGATACATTCACATAAGTGAACACTGATCATTTTTTTTCAATGCTGGATATCAAACCCAGGGACTTGCAAGCACTCTACCACTGAACCACATCCCCCAGTCCTTTATGTGGCCCTTGAATAATAAGAACCATTTGGTCCTGTGCAATCTGCCCCTAGCCCCCAGTGTCTCTGACTTCACCTTCTTCTACTCTCTCATTCCCTGTCTTGGCTCCACACACACAACCCTTGAGGATCAAGGACACAATCTCACCTCAGATCTCTGCACCTGCACCTCTTTCCCCAGATCTCCCTAGGCCTTGTTCCCACACTCCTGGTGTCCGTGATATAATGTAAAGTGAAGACTGTAGGCTGTCGAACAGTAAATACAGAATTAGTTTATACAACATGGAGTTTATAGGTCAGTACGTGTAATACTTTTCTATCAAATATTCTGAATGATAGAACTTTTATGACATAAAAAATGCTAGAAGTATGTATTTTACATGTTAAGAGAGATTCTATATGGGGAATAGGACAGAAGCAAGGGAATAGATTCTGTATGGGGAATAGAACAGAAGGTTAAGGTAGCTATGCATTACATATTTCTATATTGTTCAATTATTTAACTACCTTTTTAATCTGCAAAAACAGGATAATTATACTATTTTGAGCAGAATAAAAGAGGTAACACAACCCAAGAATTTCTGTTTTATTTGAGATTAAATTTCTAATATAATAAACAGAACTCTTATAGAAGATACATAAGTTCATCAAATACACATAATATAAATTGAAATTTACCTTCATGGAAAGTCAATCAACATAAAGGAAATGGAAATAATAATGGTCTGCATTGTGAAGTGTGATTTCATATCTAAATTTTTGTGAAAGTCTACTAGGTGATGTATTAAATTATAGAAAGTTACAGAAAAAAGTAGAGCATCTAATCCAGAAGGTCAGTGTGTGTGTGTGTGTGTGTGTGTGTGTGTGTGTGTGGTGGGGGGGTGCGTGGTGAGAGCAGAACTATTGATTCCTACCTGCCAAGAATGCATTCCTCTTTATTCTGGGGAGAAAAGCAATAGTGCCAGGTGCTTGCAATTTTTTAGTGATTCAATGTACCCAGCTCTTTTCAGGCTCTTGGACAGATAACAAATCTAATACTACACCTATTAGTCTCCTTTCTGAGAACTGGACGTTTGAACACAATTATACCAGAGTAGTTGGAGCTTCTAGACCCCCAGAATGCTTATTTTGTTTTGTTCCATTTGTTTGTTTTACTTTTCATGAGCCTACTCATTCGTGCCACACACACTTATTTATGTGCCAGGTACTGTGAAAAATAATGACATCTCTCTGTCCTAATATTCTGCTGAAGATGGCCAATAATAAATACAAGTCAGTATGTAAGGCAATGAGTACAATGAAGAAAAAAAGAAAGAAGGGCAGGAAGATAAGTTTACTATTGCGGTGGGACTGAGACTTTAAAAAGGGATCAAAGAAGGTGACCAGAAGGTGATCTGTGAGAAAAGATCAACAGGAGGTTTGGGAACCAGGGGAGGTCTGGGGAAAGAAGCCAGGTGCAAAGGTCTGAGGTGGGATCAGGCCCTGCATCCTTCAAGGGATGAGTGAGTGGAGCATTGAGGAGGAGGGAGAGGGTAGTAGGAGGTAAAGGCAGACATGTATGGGTCTGGGCAGATTGCTCACACAGGGCAAGGAGGGCAGGCTTTGCCTCTGAGTGCTATGGAGCCTCTGAAAGTAGAAGAGTGGTAGTACTTGACCTCATGTTTTAGCTATCTCTCCATTAGGTTGAAAACAGCTCAAGAAAGGGTAAAGGGAGAAGCCAGGGGACCAGTTAGGATTCAGGGCTCCTGAACTCAACAAGGTGGAAGAAGATGGTGGCTTGGAACAGAGCAGCAGAACTTGAGGTGATGAGAAATGGGATTCTGGAAGTAATCTACTGTTCAGATTTTCCTTTGATTTTTTTCTGAGCATCTCCATATCATTCCAATAAATTATTTTTCTCTCTAAAGTTAAACATATTGGATTTTTATTCTCACAACAATGAGAACCCCAATGGACTAGGAATGTCCACAAATAATTAGAAAAATAATAACATTTTACTAATTCCGTGACCTTGGGCAAGTTACTTAACCTCTCTGCATCTCATTTCCTCATGTGTAAATTAGGAGAGTTATAATAGGATGAACCATTTGAAACTAACATTTTTATAGGTCAAAACTGGTCAAATATCTACTCTTTCATACGGCTCACCTCTAGAACCTAGTAGATTGGCTGTTGTGAGGATTAAGTGAGTGAATACATGTAAAATATTTAGAATCATGCCAACCACATTACAAAAGCTAAGTAAGTGTTAGCAATGACTGCTCATATTATATTGGTGCTTTTCTTTTCCAACTTTGTTTTATGATCATTTTAATTTAGTTCTTGTCACAGCATAGTGGGATAGGCAGGGCAGGCAACGTCAGCCACATGTTTGAAAGAGTCTCCAATAAGCACTTTAATGGGTACCTGTTCATACATCATGCCATTTTATTCTTCAAACAACCCCACATGGTTTGTACCACACAAATCCAAGTCTGCTTTTTTTCCTTTACTTAACTAATGAAATAATAAAAAATAATTCTATCATGTTTTATCCCTCCCGAATAATTAGGAGTAAAATTGTTACATGTTACTCATACATGAGTATATTCCTCGATTAAATGCTTGAAAGCAAACTTTGGAGCTCTTGATCTTTAAGATCTGATTAAATTATTATGTCTTTTCCCCTCTGTTATGGTTTGGATGTAGGTGTCCCCCAAAAGCCACGATTAAGGTAGGAATATTCAGAGATTAAAAAATTGGATTATGAGAGCTGTAAGCTAATCATCCCATCCTAGTTTAAATGAACTGACTGGTTGGTAACTGTAGGCAGGTGGGGTGTGGCTGGAAGAGGGGAGTCTCTGGGGGCATGTCCTGGAAGGGCTCCTCTTCCCTGTGGTCCCTTCCCCCCACCCTGCTTCCTTGCTGCCATGGGAGAAGCAGCTTTCCTGTGCTGGGCCCTTCTTTCATAATGTGCTGCCTCACTTAGGCACAGAGCAATGGAATTGGCTCTCTATGAACTGAGACCTCTGAAACTGTGAACAACACCAAATAAACTTTTCTTCTTCTAAGTTGTTCTTGTTAGGCATTTTGGTCACAGTGACATAAAAGCTGACTGAAATGTCCTCCAAAGCTTCTTGCTCATATCTGTTAGCACAGGGAACAGTCCACATAGTATTGCTACCTTTCTGTTTATGTGTTTTATCTTCTCTGTTCTGATTCCTTTTTATATATGATTTCCCCACACTTAGCACAGTGTCAGGCAAAAACTGGCTGCCTAATAAATATTCAAAACATTAACAAGGAATTAAGTGAAAGAATGAGCTCATGATCATTTTCTCTGTTTTATTATTAGAAAACCAAGACATCAAACAGTGAAGTGGATTGCCCAATTTCACACAACCACTGAAGAAGCCAGGAGTCAAGCCCAAGTTGCAGAAAACCATGTCCAGAATGCCATCAAATGTGGCATAAAACTTCAGACCAAAATGAAGCAGTAGGTGTACTCAGCCTTGAATGTGCCTACTAGATGAATACCCACCCCAGATGGCATATCCAATTTAATCAACATCACCTGTGAGCCAAACTGAACAGTAAATGTTAAGACAGGATCACTAATAATGGGGACCTGGAATGTAGCCAGAATTAAAACAATGATCTGCTTAACAATCCCTCTGGGCTGGATGCATGTGGAGAACGGATAAATGCTGGATATCGAAACAGCTGTTCTATGGCAAACTGAAATGGGGCAATCATAGATAGCAAAGGGAGAAGAAACACTTGAAAGTTGTCTTAAATAAAGTAGTGCTTTAAATAGTGTGTGACCTGGCTGTGGCCTTTTAAGAAGCAACCACCACACAGAAACTACCCTGCCGTGCATATCTAGAGAAAAAGATAGCAGTTGGTGAGCAAAGCCTCTGGGAGTATGGTGGGCAATGGCTACTGGTCCTACCAGTCCAATGCACACAGGTGTATGAGTCCAAATGAATGCTTGGAATCACCTTGGAATATGAAGACCAGTGCTCCAAATTAAAATTCTATGTTTTCACCTCCTGAACTTTGCCTCTTAAATATGATTATTTTCCATGAACTCCATGGAAACATTGTATAAAATGTATACATTGTATAAAAATCCCCTGTTTTTTATATACTGTCCATTGCTTAATTATTTCAAGATTATAATTACATGGTATCTTCTCATTCGGATCACAAATTTCCTTATAAAGGAAACCAATGTTGATGTTCAGAGTATTTAAAAACCACCATGACATAGGAAGAGACCAATCAGAATGCCACCTGTGAACCTTGCTCCCCTTCTTTGGGATTGATGAGTCTACACCATGAAGTATGGTGGGATTGTACACAGTACTCTCAGAAAGGAATTCTTGATTGATTACTCTGGTTCACTCATGTTTATATTTGTCTGTCATTTTGGAAAATTCCATGTCAGTGTGTAATTTATCATCCATACGGCTATATTAAAATTAGCATGCCAATTACAGACCTAGGAGTAAGGACAACCAATTGAATAGACTGGCAACCAAGGAAGATATCAGCTATTCAAAAAAAAAGAAGAAGAAGAAGAAGAAGAAGAAGAAGAAGAAGAAGAAGAAGAAGAAGAAGAAGAAGAAGAAGAAGAAGAAGAAGAAGAAGAAGAAGAAGTAAAAATGCAATCATCACTTAAAAATATGTACTTTTGCATTACTGTATTGATATTTGGGGATATAGATATAAAAAGAATTATGCTTACCCTTAAGGGACATGTAGATAAATTGAAGCACATATTTTTACCTGGCTACTACCAACTATATAATCAAGAATTAAGAATAAGTTCTGCAATATCATGCTAGGGTTTGTAAGCACAGGTGAATATCATGTGTAGGAACATTGGATCAACTCCTCCAAACTTCCCATTGCAGCAGGAATTCCAATCAGAACTTCCCTCAAAGGTGGCACGCACCTTTTTTTTTTTTTTTTAAACTATTCCCAGTTCTCAGGAGAGAGAGAAGGGCAGGGTGGGGTGGTGCCATTGCTTTCCAAGGGAAGCTACATGGTTTTAATAAAGTGCATTTTCCCATTCACAGCTTGAAAGACATACTACAATTGTGGATTTTTCCTGCAAGCCCTTCTCTAATCTATTTGCTAGGAGTTTGAATAAACTTTATCTTGGACTGGGGGTACAACTCAGTGATAGAGCACTTGTCTAGGGTTCAATCTCCAACCCCACAAATGAACAATAAAAACCCTGAACCAAGCCAACAACAACAACAAAGAAAAAAAAAACAGGGAAAAATCACATAAATTGTATTTTAGGATGCTAGAAATTTTTTAAATTGTAATCAAAATGTCTTCTTTTTTTTCCCTTTAGATAAGGAATTATCACTAAATCCCAGTAGCCCTAAGATTGCTTTTGAGGAAAATGTCATAGGAGAACCTCAGGGAAGCAAAGGAAATCTTATCCTTTTCCCCTTGTTTTTATTTAGTTGAGTTGTTTGATCCCAATTGGTAAGTTGTTCACCAAAATGTTGTTCATTTAACTTTTGACAAGTGCTTTAGGCATTCCTTAACCATTTGACATGGGCAAACATTTATTGGGTATTTACTCAACTCTGGTACTCTGGTCGATATGCATAGATCTGCATAGATGATACCCCAGCACTCGAGGAGCTAACAGTCAAATTAAGAGTAGCAGAGATGTTATAAGGGCAATACTATGTTAAAATGTGAGTAGGAGTCCGTTCTTTTCCATTTGTATTGGCCTTCACAGCAAGGACCATGTTTCAATCAGAGAAAATACTTTCACACAGGAAACCTAAACCTTTTAAAACTGTGACACAGTTATCTATGGGATGTTTTCTAATAATATTCCTTGTACATAGACCATTTGATTAGTATAGGCAAACTAATTATATAGCTTTCTGATGGCTATTGTAGGATCATATTGATTGTTTGAATATGTTCCTAAAGAACTGTATAGCTGCTGGGGGTTCTGATAGTTAAGAAGGTCCTGATGGGTAAACTCTAGAAAACCACCTAAGTATAAGGTAACATCTTAGATCTTAGACATATCTTTGGGACTATTTCTGAGATTACGTAACATCCCTCTCTCTTTCTCTTTCTCTCTCTCTCTCACCTCTCTCTCTCTCTCTCTCTCTCTCACACACACACACACACACACACACACACACCCCTTAAAGAACTTGAAGAAAATATGGTTGAGAGGATTTACTAATGCTTTTTCCCATCACCACATGTCAGGTCATTTGCTTTTAGCCTGGTCTCTGAGATATCTTCCAGGTAACCAAAATAATTCTATTGTCTCTCCGACACTGCTCATTGTTGCTACCAATTTAACTCCAACAGCAATCAGCTTTGTAAGAGCATGGCAGTGTCACATTACAGAGAACAGATGTCAAAATAAAGGTTCACTAACTTGAAGCAACTTACATAAATAGAGCTTTCAGGTATATCCATGACCACAGAGCAGAAAGGGAAGATGTATTTTGTCATTGAATGATACCAAGGACAGGCTCTTTCCTTGATATGCCAACAGAGAGAATTTTGTTAACAGTATTCTGTGAACAAAACACTTAAGAGAATGTATGTATACAATAGTTTTAAAAAAAAGGGTTACTGACACAGATGCCAATTTGGTGGGGCATATGGAACATTTACACTTGCCTTTTTCTTTCTTTCTTGCTACAGCTGGTGCTGATTTAGTATGTGAAATTTTACTAGCAGGAGTGCTAATCAAGAGAGAGATTCTGTAAGGATTTAGTCATTTATGTAGGGGGAACTACGGGTATCATTAAAAAGTAGAAGATCATCTTATGGAAAAACATTATCATTATCAACCTCATTTTTAAACTAAACAGACACAATGGTACTGTAAGTATCACTTTAGCAGCCGAAAAAGTCAGAATGCTTTTTGATAATGTTCTAAGAGGATTGCACCCACAGTTTAAAGTTTTGGTAGAAGCACGTTAAAGTTTGGTAGTGTCAGAGAAATGCAGAAGGGTGAGCAATTTAACAGCTAGCTGTTGAACTTTTCCAGTTCAACAAGCGAGACTGCTTTTTGGAAACTTTTGGACAAAATTTTATTTTAATGGTATTAGAAAGTGAAAGCATTTTCCCAAATCATTTGGGGAAGTTGGAAGAAGAGGAAAGAGTTCAGGATTTGATTCTTCCCTCTTTTATTAAAAACAACAACAACAACAACAACAAAAACATTTGCAATTTGAGGCCTCATTTCAATACTAATCCCACTGGCCATACAGGAGTTCAGAGGAAAATTAAATTTAAAAAATCTTTGCTAAGTAGCAGCAGCATCATTGTCGGTACATTAAATATGTTGTACAGGTGGCTTGGTAGAGTTGGAGACCTGAACGGCAGCTACGAGACATCTGCTGCCTGAGGAAACTTGCAATGTGGCAGAGTGGTGTTTGTAGCTCCCTGTGGAAGGGTGCCAGCTGCCCATGGCATTGCTTCTACAGATAAACGGAAAGTCTCATAGGTGCTTCTGTGGCAGGAGTGCGTCCTTTCCACCCCGCTTTCCCTGAGAATTTAAAGGACAAGGAGGACCTGCAGTGTACGCTCAGTTAGATATTGTTGGCAGAGCTGTAGATCATCTCTTCAATATTACTAAGAGCTTTGTCTATGAAAATCAGCACCTGCCTGCAATCAAACACTTTTTATTCTGTTTTCGTACTTACTTTCTCTGACCTATCGCAAGTTGTATATTTTTGCAGTATCATGATTCATGTCTCTAAAGTTCTTAGTGACTTAGTGAGACCCTGTCTCAAAATAAAAAATCAAAAAAGGCTGGGGGATGTGGCTCAGTGGCTAAGCTCCCTTGGGTTCAATTCCTGTTGTTGTGGTTGTTCTTGTTTTTTAAGTAATTAGAGATATTTGAAGAAATTTTGCTAAAATGCAGGCAATAAAATATTTTATTACAAAATAATTAATGGTTATAAATGTCTTTGATGGTTTGTTTTAGAATATTTTGACATAAATATGACACTTTTAAAAGCACAATACATTTTATAGCATAACTATTGTGACTAAATGACCAACTAAAATTCATTTATTGAGTGTTACCATAGGCCAACTACTATATAAAAGCAGCAGGGACAAAGATTGCATAGACAACTCGCAGCCTTTGTTCATAATCTGGAATATTTAAAATTTGTTAGTAAATCACTTAACTCTTTTTTTTGTGGGGGGGGGCGGTTATTAGGGATTGAACCCAGGGATGCTCTACACTGAGGTACATCCCTGACCATCTTATTTTTTTATTTTGAGACAGGATCTCACTAAGTTGTTGAGGTTGGCCTTGAATTTATAATTCTCCTGCCTCAGCCTACCGAGTTCCTGTGATTACAGGCATGTGACGTTGTGCCTGGCATCTTAATTTTTTTTTTTTTTTAACCTCAGGTCTGAATGAGATTTTTTACTCTAAAAAATGCATGATCATCTGAGTCATGTGATCATGGAAAAGTTGAAGATCTATCATTAAATACACAAGGAGAAAAGAATAAATAGGTTTGTACTATCTTAAACTTTCAAACAATAAATATAAACTTTTCCTTTTTCCTTATATCAAGATTCCCTTTCATCTTCAATATTGCTTAGGAAATGAAATTTCAGGAAGGAAAGAAAAGGACTGCTAGCAAATTTGAATATTCGATGACTTAAACACATTTGAAAAGAAGAAAAAATAAAATTATTTTAAAGCAAAAACAAGAGAACGAAAGTATTTCTAGCCATGTTTAATACACACACACACACACACAATTGTAGTGATTTCTAAGCACTGTTATGTTTTCCTTTAAAAATGCCATTCAGCTGTGTTGAAGAAAGTAACTTATTTCTGAAATTACACCTGATGAACATTATTTGAGAATTTCCTCTCTGAGGCAGTCATGTAAGTGGAAAACATTTATGATATGTTCTGGGGCAAAATCATTTATTTCCCCTTAAAGTTATCTTAAATTAGCTGTTGATCACTTATTCTGCTGTCCATACTTTTGAGTAATAAGGAAAAACAAAATGCCATACTTGAAAAACAAACAGATATTCATTTTCCTTAAAATACAAGGTTAGTCAGAGAATAAATTAAGAGGGTTCACAAACTGTTAATGGTGACAGCAAGCATATGGCAAATTTGAACTGTCTGCAGGTCAGATTTTACTTTGGCTTTCCAAGAGTCTGTCAGTCATTGTTAGGATCCAAATGCACGTGTTAATAGGTGGAATTCAACAATATGAAATTGTTCAGCAAATTCTTGGACCAAGTGATTTTTTTTTTTTGGTCTTTGTCTCTCCTATACCACCCTCCTTGGAAGCAATCTTACAAAATGTTACCTGGAAAGAACAAGTACTTGCAAGGTGTTGTTGCATTTTCTTTGTTCAATCAGGAACAAAGGCATATAATCAAATATTATATGTGTGTGTGTGTGTACACATTCTTGTGTGTGAATGCTAATGTGTACACCTAGATTGGTGCATCAAAGAGCCACTAAGATGCTCAGATTGCTGCATTGCTCTCATTACAACTCTTTCTTGTGAGTGTACCTTTTACGGTGGCAATGAAGAACTGTCTCTTAATTTCTCCACTCCCATCAGAGTACCTTTGCTTTCTAAAGCTGTGTTTGTGGCACTGGAGACTAATGACAGTTGGACCATAATGAACTATTCTGCCAGAAATGGTAATCAGAAGAGCAATTAAGGGGATGAAAAGCTGAGACCCTGCAACATTATGGAGTGGGTAAAAGAAAAAGTGGAAAAAGAGGAGGAGTAGAGATTTGACATATGAGAGTTTTGAAATGACAAACCACAAAACTTCCAAAGGAATGAAGATACTGAACTCAACTACCATTCCTGAGTATAGATGAGAAGGTACAGGTGCCACTGGCAGGAAATGCAGCCCATTTCTTTGGGGCCAGAAGAATTCTGCTCTAGTTTAAAACTCTCCCATCAAAATGATAGGAAAGCTTTGGTCTTAAGACATCAGAGTTTTCAGGATGCTCAGTGGCGGAATGTTCATTGTAGTCTGGGGTCAATGGTAGGAGATTCTGGAGGAACACAGATTCCTGACAGCAGTGGGGATGAAGGACTTTTTGAAAAGTGGGAACCAGCTGGCAGGACTTAACTATCAGAAGCAGGGTGGCATAATGACCATGTCTTAATAGCAGGTGGAAGAGACTGCAGCCCCTGTTGCAGCAGTTGATCCCAAGATGGGACAGTCTCTTCTGTCTGTCCAGTGTCATTGACCAAGATTATTTTAGACATAGGTTTGCTGCTACATAATGTGTCCATTGTGGGTCCCCTCAGGTCCATTGTCACAGTAAAAGAATAAGTACAGTAACTATGGCCTGATCCATGGAAACTGATGAGGGCCAGGACCAACCCACCAGGGAAATGCTGGACCAGAAAAAGTGCTAACCGAAGGGGAGGAGACTCCAGCATGGCAGGGAAAGGAGAGGAAGGATAAGTATCCATTATCACTGTGGGTCAGCTGCTGTAGTGGGGCCTATAGTTTGTCCCATTAACCTTTCCTTTGTAAGATTTACTGTACATTCTGACCAACCAGGATTCGAAGAATCTTTACTTGAATAAAATATTTAGTCATTCTTTGAAATGATACTGCTGCTATGAAGGATTTTGCAGTCTCCTTTGTGCTGTGGTCTAAGGTTTTTGGCAAACCTCTGACAAATTATTTTATCCCCAATATGGAATGTGTGTGTGCATGTGTGTGTGTTGTGTGTGTGTGTGTGTGTGTGTACTATATATTTTAGACTCAATAATGCTTGTAACCTTGATAACTGCTCAATTATAACCAAGGTTGCTGGAGTAGGTCATGAATCATGCCAGCTGGCTCTCCTACAGATTCACGCCAATGACCTCAGCTGAGCTCTCCCTGCTATTCGGCAGTCTTTTTGTCTCTCTTTCTCTCTTTTTTCCCCCTACTGTATTTCCCACAGCTGCTGTTCCAAACCCTTTCCATTCTCCTTAAGTCCAAAAAAATTCCTGTACATTCAAACCAGAAGATGACCTCAAAACACACTTGACAATGATTGACGCTAAGGAGTCCAACTTAACTTCTTAATCCTCCCTGGCTTTTGTGACAATGTTCTCCTGTGGATCTTTCTCTCATACTGCTATTCCTTCTCTTGCCCCTCAAGTAGAAGTTTCCTATGTTTTTTGTTGGTCATCATTCTTATATTTCTAATAAGAAGCCAGGCACAAACTACATCAGCATCACTATACTCATTCTATCACAATTCAATAACATGTTCATAAATTTTCTCTTTAAATTCCAGGCTTGAAATCACCCAGGTTAAAAACTCATTTTCTCTCCCCTTGATAGAAGTGGCTTTCTATGTCTCTCTTCCTTCCACAAGAATAGTCTTTCTAAAATATAGTCTCGATGACTTTTTTCCTGCCAAGACTTTCTTTTTATTTTGAATAAAATATTTTCTATTTTATTGTGAATATAATAATTTATTTTGTAAAATAGAGCATTTTAGAAAAACAAATAATATGTAAGAAGCATTTGAAAAATAATAAAATTATCACTGTTCACAACTAAGCTGAAGAAACAAGACATTACCCTTATTTTTGAAAACTTTTGGTTTCAAAGTTCCTGCCCAATTGCATCCTCCCTTTCTCCCATTGCATCCTCTCTTCTTTGGTTCAAGATAGTTACTATTCCTTGCACCAAATAGAAGAAAAAGTAGGCTCAAATCCTCATCATATCGGCTTAGGACCAGACTTCCTTAACAAAACTCCCAAAGCACACACAAAAAAAGAAACAATCAACAATATGAAGAGAGCCTACAGAGTGGGAGAAAATCTTTACCACATGCACTTCAGATAGAGCCCTAATCTCCAGAATTTATAAAGAACTCAAAAAAATTTTACACCAAGAATACAAATAACCCAAACAATAAATGGGCTAAGGAACTGAGCAGACACTTCATAGAAGACTTAAAAGCAATGAACAGATATATGTTAAAAATGTTCAACATCTCTAGTAATAAGAGAAATGCAAATCAAAACTACCCTAAGATTTCATCTCACCCCAATGAGAATGTCTATTATCAAGAATACAAGCAACAACAGGTGTTGGCAAGGTTGTGGGGGAGAAGTTAAACTCATACATTGCTGGTGGGATTGCAAATAGGTGCAGCCACTCTGGAAAGCAATATGGAGATTCTTTAGAAAACTTGGAATGGAACTACATTTGACCCAGCTATCCCACTCCTTGGCCTATACCCAAAGGTATACAGTGATGCAGCCACATCAATGTTTATAGCAGCTCAATTCACAATAGCTAGATTGTGGAACCAAACTTAATGCCCTTCAGTAGATGAATGGATAAAGAAATTCTGGTATATATACATAATTGAATATTCTTCAGTCATAAAGAAGAATAAAATTATGGAATTTTCAGGCAAATGGATGGAGTTGGAGAATATCATGCTAAGTGAAATAAGTCAATTCCAAAAAACCAAAGACCAAATGTTTTCTCTGATAAGTGGATGATGATACATAATGGCAGGGGGTGGGGTGGAGAGAGGTAAGGGAAGAATGTAGGAAGCATGGATTGTGTAGAGGGATATGAGGGGTGGGGAGGGGTTTGGGGGGAAGGAAAGATAATGGAATGAGACAAACATCATTACTCTATGTACATGTATGATTATACAAAAGGTGTGACTCTACTTCATGTACAACCAGAGAAATGAAAAGTTGTACCCCATTTTTATAAAATGAATAAAAAAAGATAGCTACTATTCTATGATAGTTTTATTCACTTGTTTTCTTTAGGTTGACATATATGCATATATATTAATTTATGTAGATGTTATACATATATATATGCTTTAACAAAATATGTGTTATTATGTTGTTTCATTTAGCCTGTTTTTGAACTCCATATACAAGGGATCATAACAATGCAGTATTCTGTAGCTTGCTATTTGAACTCACATTAAAATTTGGGGAACCATTTATGTTGATATATATTAATGTAATTAATGGATTTTTCACTGCGTCATAGTATTCTATTTCAAGAATGCATTCCAATTGATTTTTTTTTAAATTTACTCTTGTTAGGCATTTTGGATTTATTTATTATTATAAATATTGTTATTACAAATGCTTTTATGTAAGTTTCCTCATGTTCAAGTATTTAAGAGTTTCTAGAGGATATATACCTAGAAGAGGTATTGCTGGGTATACACAAATTGACCATCACCAAGCAATTCCTACTTGTTTTCCAAAATAGTTTGCCAATTCATTCTATACCAGCAATGTATGAGGAGTTTCTTTGGTGCACAAATGACCAATGCCTGGTGTTATGGTTTGGATGTGAGGTGTCCCCCAACAATGCAAGAAGGTTTCAAGGAGAAATTATTGAGCTATAGCTTTAAATGAATCAGTGAATTATTCCCTAATAAAATTAACTGTAACTGGAGGCAGGTGAGGTGTGACTGGAGGAAGTGGTTCATTGGGGATGTGGCTATGGGGTATATATTTTGTATCTGGAGAGTGTAGTCTCTCACTCTGTTTCCTGATCATCATGTGAGCTGGTTCCCCCTACCACAGTCTTCTGTCATGATATCCTGCCTCACCTTGAGCCCCAAGGAATGGAGCTGGCCTTCTATGGTCTAAGACTTCTGAAATTGTGAGCCCTTAAATAAACTTTTCTTTCCTAAATTGTTCTGTCAGATCTTTTAGTCATAGCAAAAAAGCTGACTAAAACACTTGGCATTTTTCAGACTTATTTTTTCAGTCTGGTGTATCCTATTTCATGGGAGATGCAATACATATTTTCTTGATCATTTTGTTTTTTTTTTTATTTATTTTTTTTTATTTTTGCGGTGCTGGGGATTGAACCCAGGGCCTTGTGTTTGCGAGGCAGGCACTCTACCAACTGAGCTATATCCCAGCCCTTCTTGATCATTTTGACATTGTCCATTCATCTTCTATGAAAACTACTCATTGCATCTCCTTTCCGTTTTGAATGAGTTGTTCAAAATTTTCATTTCAATTCACAGAATTTTAAAATTTATTTTGAGTAGGAATCCCTAACTAACCTTTCTTTTTTAGTTTATGTTTGCTGTTTGTTTAAAAAAATTATTACCCTGAAGTGGTAAATATATTTTTCTATATTCTCTTTTAAAGTGTTGAAGTCTTGCTTTTCTTTTTTAAGTTCTTGATCCAAATGGAATTGATTGTTAATGGGATGGGAGACACAACCTTATTTTTTTCCTTATTTAATCAGTCATCCCATCATAGTTTCATGAATAAATTTATCATTTCCCACTGATTTGCAAACATAGTTCTTTCATTTGTCAGATTTCTACTCAAGTACATAGATCTGATTCTGGGATTTTGGTGGTGTTCATTGGTCTATGAGTTTTTCTCCACAGTAATACTGAACTATCTTAATTACCATATATTTGTAGTAAGTCTTACTATTGGCTTGATGAAGTTCCTCTTTCTTTGTTCTCAGCTTCATCCCTCAAATTTTGCATTACCCTTGTCACAAATGACATCTTTATGCATGTGTGCCCATTAATAAAATTGCATAATTATTGTTGTATACATTCATCGTTTTAAATCAAATAGAAAACAAACAAGAGTTTTATAAACCAAATAAGGTTTACCACCAGTTTTTACATTTACTATGTAGTTTCCTTTTCAAATGCTTTCATGTTATGGTCTGGTGTCATTCAGTGCAGCAGAAAGGTCTTCCTTTGGCATTTCTTGTAGGGCAGAGATATCAGGGGAAACCTTCCTTATTTATTTATTTTTTTCTGATGTCTTAATTTCCCCCTCATTTTTGAAGGATAGTTAGTAGACATAGAATTCTTGGGTGATAGTTTTTTCCTTTTAGTATTCTTAATATATGAATAAATCATCGTTGGCCTTCTGTTTCTGAAGAAACTCAGCTCACAATATTATTAAAGATCCTTTTCATGTGATGAGCTGCTTCTCTTTTCCTGCAGCTTGAAAAGAAAAACTTTTCAAGTTTTTCTCTTTGACAGTGTGGATAGAATGTGTCTTGTGTGTGCATTCATTGAGCTTCTTGGATAAGTAGGTTCATATCTTCCATCGAATTTGGAATGTATGTAGTCACCCTGTATATAAGCAGTCTATCTGCTCCTTTGTCTCTTTCCCCTCCCTGTGATTTCCATTATGTATGGTTAGTATCTTGTTGTTGTCCCATAGTTTGTTGGGCTATATTCCTTTTTCTTCATTCTGTTTCTCTGATTAGGTAAGCTTGTTTGATTAATATTCAGTTTCCTGATTCTTCTATCTGCTCAAATCTGCTATTAAGCACCTCTAATGAATTTTTCATCTTAGTACTATTCTTCTCAACTCTAGAATTTCTACTTAGTTTTTTCTAATGATTTTTTTCTATTTACTGATGTTTTCTATTTGTTGAGACACCCGTCTTCTAATTGTCTTTGATTCCCTTTCTGTTTTTTCCTTACTTTTAAAATCTCATTATATGAGTATTTAATGGTAGGTCTAATGGCTGGGCTTATGCATGGGCAATCTATTAATTTTTCCTGTGAACTATTTTCATAGTATTTTTTTGCATGCTTGATGTTTTGAACATTAAAATGCAGCAACAGTGGAAATCAGATTCTTTTCTCCTGAGGATTTATTTTTCCAGCCTGTTTGAATTGTTGTTGTTTGTGTGTTGTGACTTTCCTAAACCATTTTTTAGAGTCTGTTGTTTTAGTCATGTGAAACCACTATTGTCTGTGTTCTGTTAGCTCAGTGGTCAGCATGTGTTTTGATAGTGTTACCTTAAATACCTGGGATTGACAAAAGAAAAAGAAAAAAAATTGTTTTCTGAGTTTGGGTTAGGTTTGCATTGGGGCACATCTTCAATGCTTGGTCAGGCCATTGAACACTCTCTCTTAGCCTTCACTGCCTATTTGTATAGATATTTTAGGGTAGCCAGAAGTGAAAATATGGGTCTTCTGAGGTCGTTTCTAGCATCATCCCACCCTGGGTATGCATGTGGCTTTCTTGACCCTCTGCCATACAGGGAAGCTAGTAAAAGCCCTTACTTTCACATGTATAGCTTTTCCCAACCTCTTCCCTCCTAGAGGCTTCTCAGTCTGTGTATTGCTTATCTTAAGTGTCATTCCTTGACCCCGGCCATCCCACCCAATACTTGTCTTTTTATGATCCATAACTCCTTGGATAGCCACCCCTGCCCTGGAGCACTCTGAGTTGGATGTAATATCCTGAAGCCTTTGTGCTTAAGAAAATTAGAGATTCACAACTACAGTTCTTTGGGAATAAGATCTGTGTAGCTCTGTCTGGTGCTAGCAAATCACATTATTACCAGTGCAGGCCTCTGCTCTCCTGCTACTACAGACAGTGTGTGGGGGCAGACAGGTATGTTCAAATGCCACAGCACTCACTACAAACAGCAGCTTCTTTCTTAACCAAGTAATAAGTTTTTGACTAGATTCCCAAGTTTTTCAAAAGTTGATGCTAATAGTTAGCTCATTAGTTGCTTTTAGAAAGGGAGGGGACCCTATAGTTCCCTAAGTGACTATATTTCTCTGTCACTGCCCCTTTATACAACATTTGGCTCATGTTTTTCTAGATTCATTTAGAATTAGTTTGTCAAGTTCCATGAAAACTCTGGTTTTATTCCAAAGAAATCTTTTATTTTGCAATAATTGTAGATTTACACATGGAAATAATATAGGGATGCCATGTACCATTTGCTCAGTTTTCCTCATTGATTACATCTTGTAGAAGTATAGTGAAATTCACAACTGGGTTATTCACATTGTTACAGTCAAGATACAAAATATTACATTGCTACAAGGATCACTCATAATGACCTTTCACAGCCACACCTACCTACCTTTCCCTCCACTCCCTCCTCCGCTCCTGACAACCATTAATCTTTCTGTTTCTATAATTCTGTTATTTCAGGAGTGCTATAGTAATGGAGTCATGCAATATCTAATCTTTTGGGATTGTCATTTTTCACTCAGTGTAATTTTCTGGAGATTATGTGAGGGGATTCCATGTAAGGTAACGTGAGTTTGTTTTATACTATGGAGTAGTATGTGTTCCATGGCATAGATTTGCCACAGTTTAATACTGGGCATACAGGTTGTTTCCAGTTTTGGCTAATACAAACAAAGTTGTTATGAATACTCTGTGCAAGTGTTAGTGTGATCCTGTCTTCATTTCTCTGGTAAATATGGCTATTGGGGCAATTGCTGGGTTTTATAATAACTACGTGTTTCGTATTTTCAAGAAACTGCCAAAATGTTTCCCACAATAGGCAATGTGAAAGTTCTAACTTTCCACTAGACCTCTTTGCATACCACCCCAATGGGGAGAGGGTGGGGTGTCAAATTGCTGCCAGATGGAGATAGAAGTCCAGGCTCCCTTGTGGTCTCCACGTTAGCACAGCAGGAAAATCTAGTATGGCAAGTGGGCTAAGACTAGGGAGGCCTTCTTTGTTCTTCTTTGACATCAACCCAGTAGGTTGCTGAGTCCCTCATTATAGCTGTAACACAAGTGGAAGTGCATGTTCCCAGATTGGTCCTTGCTCATGGGGTAGTAACATAGTTACAGATTTTTTTTCATTATTTATCTGCAGTAGAGTGGTTATTGCATAAAAGTTCTTTTATTTTGCTAGGCTGCCCTCCTTTTTTCCTTATATTAGGTATAATAGGCATTTTTGAAGCACTTTTGGACTGTGACTATCGGTGTTACAGTTTTGCTGGTTTCTTCAGTTCTAAGTTTGGGCTATAGAATAAAGAGAAAAGCCAGGGAATATAATCAGCATGTCATCCCTCATGTCCCGTGGTCCTTGGCCAGTCTGCCTTCTTGTCTGACAGTTTTCTTGTATGTATATGTATTCAGGGTTTTTAGGTACACCTAGAGTACTAGTGAAAATTACAGACATTGTGTCTTTCCAAAAGGAGAAGTATGCTGTGGTTAGGTGGTTAGGTTTTGATATGAATGGTCCAGAGTCTAAAAATCAATTTGGTGAAAATAAAAATATGTTCATTTTATTCATGAACATAGTATATCTCTGCATTTAAGACTTTTATATATTTCTTTCAGTAAAGTTTTATGATAGTTTTCTACTCAAATGTCTTACATATTTTTTGGACTTATTTCTTAGGTACTTCATATCTTTAGATGCTATTATAAATAGTATTTTCAAAATTACATATCCTTACCTGGTGTAGATTTTAGCTTGCTTCATGTTCCACTTGCACATATTAACTTTGCCAAATTATTGTAAATGTTTTCACAATTTGTCTTTAGATTTTAAAAATGTAGAATTATACTGTGTATGAATTATTATATCTGTGTTTCTTTCTTTCATTTATTTTCTTATATTTTTTCTACTGTTCCTTGTCTTATTGTAATAATCTCCAGTACAATGATGAGTAGATAGAGTGATAGAAAGTGGTTTTGTCACATTCTTGAATTTAGAGATAATCTTAAGATGGTCATTGTAGATTCTTTTGTAGATGTTCTTTAACTGATGAGATATTCTTATATTCCTAGTTTGCAGAGTTATAACATGAATAGGTGTTAAGTTTTATTGAATGTTTTTACTGCACCTATGGGAGTGGTAATTTTAGTATTCTCCTTTAATCTTTTAATGCACTGAAGTAATTATATACTTTTCTAATGTTGAATAAAACTTACATCTCTGAAATAATCACCATTTGGTAATATTGTATTGTATTTCTCATATACCCCAGATTTAATTTGCAAATATAGTTTCATCTTTTTCATTTATCTTTTGATATTGATCCATAATTTTCTTTTTCAAACTGGGCATGTGGTTTTACTATTAAGGATATGCTAATAGCATTAAATATGTTAGAAAGTGTTTTCTGTTTTTCTCTTCTCTGAAAGTGTGAAATAATCTAATTTTAATTTGTAAATATGTTAAAATAAATATTTATCTCTGTGGAAAATTTTAAGTTCCATTTTCAGTTTCTTGAAGAGGTAATGACATATTTCAATAATATTTTTCTAGAAATTTGTTTATATCACCAAATCATTTAAATATAGTACTATAAGTTTGATATAATATTCTTCTGACAGTTTTTAGTAAGTATATCATCACTAAGTTCTCCTTTCACTGTTCTTTTTTTTTAATTTTCATTCTTTCATTTTTAAACTGATCATTTGTTTTTAGAAATGTGTTCTTAGTTTCATCATAAAACCAACTTTTAGGTGTAGTGATACTCTGTACTTTATCTTTAATTTTCATTTAGCTGTTCTCTTATTTTATTGTTTTCTTCCATTTATTTTATTGTGTTAATGCACATTTATGCTCTCACCTCAGATTTATGCCATGTCATTAAATTATGACTCATTGAATTTCAGGTTTCTGATCACCAGGAATGAAGAGACACTAAAGGGCAAAAGTCCATTCAAAATGTCTAATCCCTTGGGCACACCTACAATCCCAGTAGCTTGGCAGGCTGAGGCAAGAGGATTGCAAGTATAAGGCCAGCCTCAACAACTTAGTCAGACCCTGTCTCAAAAAATATAAAAAGGGCTGGGGAAGTGGCTCAGCGGTTAAAGAACCTTGCTTTCAATCTCCAGTACCCAAAACACAAAAAACAAAAACACAACAAAAGACCAAAAATCCCAAAATGCCAAACAAAAAACTCTAACCCCTTGGATTTTTTATCACTGGTTTCTATGAACTCTTTTGTTATTACAATAACGCATCCAGTCATTACAAAAAGGTGTCTCATATTTACCCACCATCTTTAGGTGTGCTTCCCCAAAGTGTTTTCTTAGGAATCACTCTGCCCTATAGGCTTCAAATCCTTTCTACTGTCCCTATGGTCCCTATAGAAACAATTCAAATATTTTAGTCAGCATTGCTTTGTTGTGATCAAAAAACTTGACAACAACTTAGAGGAAGAAAAACTTATTTTGGCTCATGGTTTCAGAGGTTCAGTCCATGGTTGGCTGACTCCACAGCTTTGAGGTCAAGGTGAGGAGAACATCATGGAAGAAGGACATGGCAGAAAAAAGCAGTTCAGGACATGACAACCAAGAAACAGAGAGAAAATTCTGCTTACCAGGAACAGAATGTAATACTCAAAGGCACATCATCAATGACCAATCCCCTCCCCATTTACATTCTGCCAACAGTTACCATCCAGTTAATCCATATGAGTGGATGAATCCACTGATTAGGTTTAAATTCTCATAATTTAATAATTTCACCTCTGAACATTCTTGCTTTTTCTCACACATGAGCTATGAGGGAACACCTCATATCTAAGCCATAATACTCTGCCCTTGACCCCAAAAAGCTCATCCTCATCTCACATTACAAAATATGCTTAGCCAACTTCCAAGAGTTCCAGAATTGCCTAGAAGTTCAAGTCCAAAATTTCTTCTGGGACTCAAGGCAAACTCATGAATATTTTCCCCTGTAAAGATCAAAAGCAAGTTATATATATCCAATATATAATGGACAGAGTAAACATTTATGTTGCACAAGGAAGAAATAGGGGCACAGAAAGAAGGGATGGGACCAAAGCAGGGCTGGAATCCAGTTAGGCAAACAAGTCCTGTAGCTCTTTGTCCACCATCTGGGACACATTCCATTGTTTTGGAGCTCTGACCCCATGGCTTTGCTGGTTGCAGCTCACATGGTTTCTCTGTTGGTTTACATCTGTTTGATTCCTTCAGTTTTCCTTGGAGACATTCCATGTTACTGGCATCACTTAATCTTGGGAGTTTCCACTGCAATCTTGGCTTCCTTCTAACTTCATGCATCATACTCTCAGGGGCTTCCTGCAGGGATTCCAACCCTGATACATTTTGCCTGGCTTCTCAGACCTTCTTTTGAAATCTCAGTGGAAGCCTCCATGATCCCCTAACTCCAGCATCCTACATTCCTGCAGAAACAGAACAGCAAGGTTGACATCATCTGCCACTATCTTGAGCAGTAGTCAAGCCTCCTGAGCCCATAGGAAGGAAGCTGCTCACATCACCAGGAAGCAGAGAGAGAAAGTCTCCACTCTCCAGATACAAAGTATATACCCCAAAGCCACACCTCGATTCCAATCTCCTCCAGCCATGCCTACCACTTCCATTACCACTCAGTTAATCCCTATCAGGGGATTAAATCTCTGATTGGGTTAAAACTTTAACAAGCCAATCACTTCTCCTCTGAACCTTCTTGTGTTGTCTCACACATGAGCTTTTGGGGGAGACCATATCTAAACCATAACACTGTATTTTCTTGGTAAAGTACATAGCATCTCTTTAGTGGCTATAATCTCTTCAACAAGCACACATTCCTTGGCTCCAGCTCTACATGCACTTTTCTGAGGAAATTGCAGGTTTTTACCACCATTTTAGATTCTCCTTTCTGCTCCTGATTCTCACAGTAAATCTGATTACAACCTTTCAAAAATATCCATGCCACAGACTGAAAGTTCCTCCACCAGATTAATTAGCTCATCACCTTTAAATTCAGTCTCATAGTAATTTTCAGGACGTGGGCAAAATGTATCCAAGTTCTTTGCCAGAATATAACACAGTGGCCTCTAGTCCAATTTTCAATAGAGTCCTCAATTCCCTTTGCAATCTCATGAGCACAGTCCACATTTCTATGAGCACTCTGATTTTTCTGAGCTCCCACCAAAATCACCTATTAAGCTTTGTTTACAACATCCTAAAACTTGTCCAGTTTTCAACTCTAAACTTTAAAAAATTCCTCCTATAAACCAGTTCCAAAAACTTCTGAACCATGTGGTTAGGTTAGTAACAGCAACAATACTACTTCTTGGTACCAATTTCTGTTGTAGTCAGTTTTGTTTGCTATGACCAAAAAACTTGACAAGAACAACTTAGAGGAGGAAGATTTTATTTTGGCTCATGGTTTCAGAGGTTTAGTCCATGGTTGCCTGACTCCATAGTTCTTGGCCCAAGATGAAGCAGAACATCATGGCTGAAAAGCATGGCAGAAGAAAGCAACTAAGAACATGATAACCAGGAAGCAGAGAGAGAATCCTCCTTACCAGAGACAAAAATATATCCCCAAAGGAACATCCCTAATGACCTACTTCCTCTAGTCACACCTCTCTGATGAAGGTTATAGATTATTATCCAGCTAATCAGCAGATTAATGCACTAAGTTATGATTCTCCTAATCTAATCTCTTCACCTCTGAACTTTCTTGCATTGTCTCACACATGAATTTTGGGGAACATTGCATATCTAAGCCATAGCGCCAAATTTCTTTCTTTTTTTTTTTTTTGTGGGGAGGGGTACTAGAGATTGAACTCAGGGACACTCAACCACTAGTCACATCCCCAGACCCTATTTTGTATTTTATTTAGAGACAGGGTTTCACTGAGTTGTTTAGCACCTTGCTTTTCCTGACACTGGCTTTGAACTCGCAATCTTTCTGCCTCAGCCTCCTGAGCTGCTGTGATTACAGGCATGTGCCACCACTCCCAGCTAACACCAAATTTCTTAACATAATTTTACAAAGTCTCTGACCTCAGTCTGCCTTTCCAGGATTTATTTCTGTACTGTAATGACCTTTCCCACATGAAAACTACTTAATAATTTTTCTAGACATGATGAATGTCATTATTGTTGGTAATTTCCTAATTTCTCAACAATGAACACAAACCCTCTGTTTTGTAACATTATGAACTGGGCATCCTGATATTTCTTCTTTACAAAGTGTCCAATATTTTCTGAAGGATTGACTTCACACCCAACCTCTCCTGTTGAGTCCTTAGTTCTTGAAGAGCAGGGACTGTGCCTAACACTGAGCAGCTATTCCAGTTGGTGATTAAGATTGAATGAGCATGATTTTGAATCTTTCTCCTCACTTAACGTGTATTTTCTCCCATGTACACATGTTGATGCTCTGGTTATAGAAGTAATGACCAAGAAAGTAATAAAGTCCTATATAGTCACTGGGATTTTCCTTTCCTGTTGATCCAAGCACCTGTAGCCCAGCTCTTAAACGGTATTAACCCAATTACACCAAGCATTTTGGTTGTACCTTTGGTTCTGGAGTCTAATTGCTCATAATGAAATACCGGAGTCGTAATTTGATGGTCTGTAGGTTTCTCAGCTGTTTCTGTCTATGAGAAAATGTATAATGGGACATTTTGCACGTGACTGTCTATATTTTATATGCAACACATCAGTGTTGTCTAAATTTTGTGAACAAGTTCTATTATCATTGAAACCACAGAAGCAACAAACAGTTATAATTATAGTCTGAAGAAGCGATAGTGTTTCAAAGATGCCTACAGTAGTGGTATTACAATGAGAATGTTCTGTTTGCCTGCAGCTTTCACTGTGCTCAGTGACATCACAATTATACTAAATTTTAACAGAAACTTCTGTCCTTAAACAGAAACAGCTTGTTGGAAAATCTAAGAGTTTTCTTTCTTCTGAATTCTTTGATTCTTCACTGAATAAAAGTGGTAGAAATGGTAAATATCATGGCATAACTGCATTCTTTGTTACTTCCCGGCTGGTTTTGCTATCATAGAGTAATAGGTATTCTACTTCACTCCACATGGGGAATGAGTGCACATTATTTAAAACTTCTTTCTGTGCATCTGCTACTTGTCAACTCATGATCTTCTGATCCTTGAAGATTTGACAACCCTGTGATTTGCTGTAATGGAATTACTGAAAAGTTATCAACAGAGACGTTGCAATGTAAGAATGCAAAGTAAGTCCTTAGATGTTTAGAGGGAAATGAACTTCAAAAGGGTAGTGGTGGCCACAAAGAAATACCTGATTCATGCAATTTTTGGTGTGGCTCAGCGAGTCTTTAATTTTGTTGACTGGGAGAGAGGATGTTTATGTTGCCTTCTCTTTTCCTGGGCTGTGACTTATTTTTCTATAGCTTATTCATCAACACCTCATATGGCCCTGAATATACCTTGGATGGGGAAAGTCAAGTCAAAGAATGCTCTACTTGGAATTAGGAAAGCTGGATTCTTGTCCTGCTTTGTCCTATCATTTTTGCACTGACTGCAGCAGAAACATTGAATCATCTTTCAGGTTTTCCAGGCCTTTAATTCCTTATCTACAAAGCTGATGTAAGTGGTAAGTTAGATTGGTAATCCTCAAAATAGGGCCTCTGAGCCAGTAACATTAGCATGAACTAAGACATGGTTAAGAAGCAACCCTGGTCCTGCTGAATCAGAAGTCTGAGAGGGGAGCCTTACAGTCTGTCTTAATAATGCTTTAGGTGATTCTAATACATGTTAAACATTGAAAACCATAGGGTTAGCCAAACTTTAGAAAACTTCTCATTGGAAACTTTCACAAGCCTCTATGAATGTAAAGTAATTTAGGTCTACATGGATGTTAAGTAGGCATATTCCTCTGCTTGTAATTAAATTTAAGATTTGGATTCCAAACACAGATTTAGAAGCATATGTAAGAAAAAAAGAAAAAGAATACTGAAACTGTTGTCCAAGAAAAGTAATTACTCTAAAAATGGTTTTGAATATAAGCATTTGCAGAATTTGCCTTCATTTGACACTGTAAAATGAACTTGGTATTTCTGTCATACATGTATCATGATGAATATTTCCACTGAATGATCACCACCGCTTAATGTGTATGATTTCATAAAAATAATTTAAAATTATTCATATTTATTTTAATTCAGTTTTTATATTTATGGAGGCGAACAGTTAATAATCTGTTCTACATAAGTGCACATATGGCTAAAATTTTTGTTATTGAATATTTGGGCCTTTGGTCTCCTATATAGGAAAATGTCCTTGTGTTGAACCACTTCTGTGCTTTGTTAGCATATGCTTTACCTAACAGTCTGTCTGGCTCCATTTTTTATTAGTGTAGAAGAGTTTTTGGTAGTGATTTTGATTTTTGAGGACTGGCATAATTATATTAACCAGAACTTTATGCTTTCCAAGGTCTCTGAAAGAAAGAGTTGGAGAATCTTTTATTCATGGTCTAAATAAGTTAATAAATATAAATATATGACAAAGAACATAGAAAGCCAGTTTTTAAAAAATGAAAATGCAGTGTTAGAGTAAATTTAGAAAATAAAATGAGAACTAGGAAAGTGGATTGGGAGAAATATTTCTTTTTATTTTGTGTTGATGAACATGATAAAACTTGGTTATTCTCTATAAAGAATGTCTAGATTTCTCCTTTTTTATAAGAGAATCCAAAGTTAACCTGAAGGCTGAAATACATGAATAAGTGCCACATTTTGGGTTATTATTTTTATCACTGGTTCCAGAAGCTTGTGAAAAATTAGCTAAAACCATAATTGATTTTATTTTATTTTTCTTTGCAACTGGAAATAGCCTAAAAGAGGCAAACTAAAAACAGTAAGAAATTAGTTTTTCTTATAAAATCAAATGAAGGGCAAAAGACACTTGAGAAGTTATTCACCAAATATTTATTGAATACCTACTGGTATTAGGTACTGCATTTGAAATTAGGGTAGATCAGTGAGTTAAGATATTTATGTGTCTTACTGTATTGGAGATTAGGATCTAGTGAGGGAGGCAAATATTAAAAAAATCAATTATGCAAGCTTTCACAGAATATACAGTGCTATGACAAAGATGTGCATCAATGAAAATACATAACATGGATAGAGCCTAGTTTGGGGATCAGGAAAGACTGACAGAAATCACTCTGATATTTGGGCAATGGAAGTTAGGAGGTCATTGTGGTAATGCAGGCACTCATTTAGGCCTTTGGGTATAAAAATCCCTGTAGTAGTGGAACTTATAAAGGTTAAATATGAAATACCAAGAATAAATAATAAAAATTTGCATTTATTTTATTCCAGTTTTCTGTCATTGTCAACAAACCATAGCAAAATTGAGTGACTAAAGACACCAATGTATTGTGCCTAGTGGTTTTGTATATAGGTTGGCAGGGCTCACCTAGTGATCTCAGTCTCTTATGCGGTTGCAGGTTCCGGAATCATCTGCATAATCAATCACATGGCCCATATTGCATGCATGTCTCAGAAGTCAACATACCTTCATGTGGCCATTCCTTCCAGCAGTACATCCTGAACTTCTTATATGGTGGCTTAGGACTCCAAAAGGTGGGAAATCAAAATGGCCATTCCTCCTGAAGGGCTCTTACATTGGACTGGATAATATCATTTCTGCTGTGTTCAATTGGTCAAAACAGCCACAGGGCAATCCAGGCTCAAATTAGTCAAAGAGTAGACTCTACTTCTTAAAATATGTTGTTATGACCCCCAGTGATCTGTGCCTTGTATTGTCATAACCTTGTACAGTTTCCTTTTATATTGATAGGCCTGCCCTGTGTAACCAATGAAAGTGTTTGTGACTCTTCAGGCTAGGTCACATTGTGGCTTTTACCTTGTTGCCTCAAGATTATTTTCTTTGAGCAGAGCTAGCCCCAATGTGGAGCACTCTTCTGGAGAGTCCCAGGTGGAAAGGACATGAAGTCCCTTAGCAACAGCCAGTGCCAACTTGCCATCCATGTGAGTGAGTCATTCTAAAAGTGGATCACGAGCTCTAGTCAAGCCTGGAATAAGTGCAGCCTCATGAAAAAACCCAAACTGAAACTACCTATCTAAATTGTTCCTCAATTCTGCCTGATTGAAACTGTATGATATTATGATTATTGTTTGAAGGTGCTAAGTTCATGGTAATTTGTTCTCTGGCAATGGATAAGTAACAAAGAGGCCATTTGTGTAGATAATCTGGGGCCAGTGCTCATGTCTGATTCACCACTATAACTCATACAAGAGCCCCTGACTCACAGTGATTAACGACATGAAGGAAAGAAAGTCATGATGTTCTGATTATCAAATGGCCTTCTCAGTGCATGGCTTCTTGGAATGAGGATAGGACAAATGTTGGGTGCCAGGAAACATGATACAGTAGAGGTGGGATTCTGGGTACAGAAGAGTAGTCTATGTGCAAAGAGAGATCATGCAAAAGAATGTGGTCACTTTTTGATAGGTATGACAGGATTGTTGACAACCTTGGGCAGAATTGTAGAAGTCAGAAGTCAAAAGCTTCCTGAAGACTATGAAGATTAGATCAAAGCCTTCTGGTTTATGTACATCTTTTTCTTCTATCATAGAACATGATTAAACTGTTTTGCTCTTCTAAGAATTCACTCGTTTGTGGCCAGTAACTTGTGTTCTGATAGAATAGCTACCCGTGGATTCCTGGGTGACTTGTTTTTGTATTTTCTCAGTACATTTATTCTTTCTTCATATGAAAAATGAACCTAACAGATATTTCCCAGTGTTTTGAAGAAATACCAGTTGAAAATCAAAAAGAAGTAGCAATATAACAACCTGCTAGAACTTCAGAGACTTATAAAGTAAAACCACTATGCTGTGTTTTATAGTTCACGACATTTTTCCTGTGCTTTTGAAGTTTTCAAGAAGATATCCAAGTGAAAGAGGCTTAAGCATATTTTTTAAGCATATTTTCTTAAAACAATTTTGCCATAAGGCTTCTATATGTCAGTATTTTTTACATATAATTGTGGCATAAAAATAATAAGAAATATTACAGATTTGAACTGGTATTTAGTTGGAAGATTTTGGAAGAATGTTATTAAAAGCAGTATTATATGTAAGATATATTACCAAATTCATATGTACTGGTTTTGAATGGACTACATATGAAAGACAGTCATGCCTCAGTAAGAATTCAGGATAAGAGAGAATATTCCAGGAGGGACAAATAAGAATTTATATATGGGATATATATAAGAATATACATGCAGAACATGGGATAGAGGGATGAGACAGAAACAACCACCAGCAAGTAGATCCTGACTGGAGCAGAGAGTATGTGCTAAACAACCCACACCTTGAGTCATGTCAAGATCCTTCTCTACAATCAGAATTCACACATTCCTTTATGTTTCCCCTGCTTTCTGGAACAGAGCAATAATGGCTGTCCAGCCTCCCTCTAAAAATACTGCTTCTATTCCTTAAATAAGACCTCTTGTATGATGTTGGGAGGTGGAGTGTGAGAAGATTTGTGAGAACTGAAATGAGGTAACCAAACAGTAGCCAGGCAAAACTGTGCATGCGAGGTACCCTTAAAAGTGACAGTGGTTACAGAGTGGGTGGGCCAATTGGAAGATTTGGAACCAAGTGGCAATCACTTCAATAGCACATACACACAAACTTTCTGCATTTTCAAATTAAAAGATTTCCTTTCAATATTCAAAGGGTAAAAACCATGATTAGTTGCACATTGATCTTCTTAGGTGTCTATCTGGTTCAGAATTTTCCAGTAAGGGCAGCAAAACAACAGGATTGAGTTTTTTTAAATTGCCAAAAAAATTAATATATGCTTTTTGAAGAAAATTTGGAAATACAGAAAATTAGGGATGAAGGAGGAGAAAGGGAAGGAGGCAGAGGAGTAGAAGGAGGAGAAATAAATAACCCAACAAAATAACTTTACCTATTATGTTTATATTCTTCTTTTAGCCCTCACCCCCTTTTTCTCTATGCATAGTACTTTACATACAGCACATAGCATACCCTCAAATATACCGTATAACTTAATTTTTTTTCTTTTTTTACTTAAGTATTTTTTTTTATTAATATTGGGGGGCAAACATTACAAGAAGTGGCTGTACTATCTTTCATTGAGTGCTAAAATGTAACCCTTGGTAACTTAAAGATCCCTCTCCTTTTGGTACTTCATAATGGTTTTATACTCACTGTTATAATTTATTTTGTAATTACCACATTGTGATGAACCAACTTATTTCTAAATTTAACATTTTCTTAAAGGATAGATTTATTTAAAATTGGTTATTTTGGATAGGAATTTCATGTTTGTAGTTTGCTGTTTATTATTATCCGAGCAGCAACTTGCTTTTTTGATAAGGTCTATTTCCTCTTTGAAATTAATAAATCCTCATCGAGAACCAAAACCACATATAAGACATAATCCATTCAGACTCGGGCTTCTCTTCAGAAATCTGAATTTAGAGTTCCCAGCAAGATTGTTGTAAGTCCCATCTATCATGGTGAACCCTGGATGGCTGCAACCTTTGAATTGTGGGTAAACAGAAAGAGGTCTTTCCAGAATGGTTTCTCATGAAATGGTGGGAGAGGGAGAGCAAAACCACCAACATTCTTTGTCAACTAACTTGAGGATATGAAGAGATCCAACAACATTTAAGACACAGAATCTCCTTTCTATTTTATCTGGTACTTTTAAAATATACATTTTTGGGATACACCTTTCTTTTAAAGGTCCACTGAAATGATCTTTATATGGAATATTCAGATGCAATATGAAAATGTTTATGAACAAAGAAATGTTACAGTAGTAATATTACTCATCTCCTTTTCTCTTTCTGAAGCTTACATTTTGTAAATAAAATGTTAGTATTTTTTATTCATTTTACTGTTTGACTTTGTTTTTCACTAACCTTCTATTACTATACAAATATTTTTATATGTTGTTATGAGCGCAACCTCCTATTAGTTTCAAATTCTGTAATGTCATAATCACACAAAAGGCTGAAGTACTGATTATGCCTCAGATAATGTAGTTGTTAATGATCAACTTAATGTTAAAAGCCATTACTGCTCATTGACATAATTCTGAGAACATTATACTGTAGAAGTGCACCTTTTGTGTGGAAATAGAATGACAAAATTGAAATGTTAAAAGTTGAGTGTCTGAATAATAGCCTGTGAAATCATTTAGACAAGACCATTGTTGCCTCTATTGTTCGAAGACCAGAGAGTGACAGGATGAGACAAAAAAGGAGAAACACCACAATGGCACCCCTTGCAGGTTTGAAGGGAGATGGAAAGTAAAGAGGATCCCTATTTGTCTGTTTCTTTCCTGCAGGGTCTTCTCCTAACAACAGAGCACCCTCCTCTGGCCACTTGCCAAAAAGGGATGCTGCCTTGTTTTTGATTGGCAGGAGTCAAGCCAGGCAGGAGCTTACTGTAAGAACACGGTAAGGATTTTTCCATTACACTGATGGCTGGGGTCAGACCTATCACCCAGGGCCTCCTCCATGCTGCCTACTCAGGGGTTTTGGGTCATGAAGTATTTCAAAGCTGGAAAGAAACATTAGAAAAGCAGTAAGTGTACAGTGAGTCACCTTCCCAAACTACCTGTCAGCTCACTTTGGTACTCTGCCTTTTGGGGTCTGTTTTCTTTGGCATCTTTACTCAATTCACTCTCTTCACTCTATTCACTTTCCTCTACTCACCAGGAAGGTGATTAGAGTTTGTAGTTTACTTAGCTTTCCCGTTTTTTCCTGATGTCTTTTTTTGCGTGGATCTCATCCAGGACACCACATTTCATTTAGTCACCATCTGTCCAGGAAGGTGAGTAGAGGAAAGTGAATAGAGTGAAGAGAGAGAAGGATGGTGTGCTCCTGTGCTAAGGTATGGGAGGGTGTATGTAAGTCCTCATGCTCGTTTCATGGAATCAGATGGATCTAAAATAGAGATGTAGGCTCAGTGGTTGAGTGCTTCCTAGCATGTATGAGGCTGCATGTTTGATCCCTACTACCAAACAAAAAATAAGCAGAATAAAATGAATGAATGAATGAATGAATGAATAAATAAATAAATAAATAAATCAACAAACAGAGGCATGGGGCTTGGGGTGTAGCTAGGTTACAGAGCACTTGCTTAGTCTGCTTGAGGTCCTCAGTTTGATCCTTAGTACTGCAGACCAAACCTAAACAAACCAACACAAACAACAAACGTGGAGTCTTTTGCTGGATCATCTAGGGTCACTGTTCCATGCTCAAACACCTTATTCCTTTTTTTGACTAACCTTTAACATTACTCATATTTGTTGTCATCAGCGACAAATATGGATGAATTGCAATATGGTAATCATTGATACTAGAAATATCCAGAACTTATGATTTGCTCATAGTGGATGAGTAACAGTTATATTCATTATAATAATGCTAGCATGGTTCTGAACATTCTTTGTTCCAGGCACATTCTAAATGCTTCATCTATATTAACAAGGGAGACTTTGCTGGAAGTAGGCACCTGCAATAGAAATGCACAATTGTTTTGGATTGTCAGGCAAGAGGGGAGAGTACTTTTATTATCACAAGGGATGAAGACTGATGTTCAAAATGCACTTCAGTTTTGAAGAAAACATGGAATTATGATCGGAAAATTACTTAAGAAATCAGACATTCAAAAAATATTTTAAAAAGATTTCTACAAAATTGGATGATTTTTAAAAGGTTTTATTGACATTGCATTTTTAAAAATTAAAATTTGTTTTTCTCTGAACAGTTGTAGATCTACAAAATAGACCCCATACACAGTTTACCCAGTTTCCTTTATTATTAAAATTTTTAGTAGTATGGTGCACATGTTATAGTTAATCAAGCAATATTAATGCATTGTGATTAGAGTTTGTAGTTTACTTAGCTTTCCCGTTTTTTCCTGATGTCTTTTTTTGCGTGGATCTCATCCAGGACACCACATTTCATTTAGTCACCATCTGTCCTTCGCCTTCTCTTGGCTGCGACAGTTTCTCTGATTTTTCCTTGTTTTTGATGACCTTGACAGTTTTAAGAAGTACTGGTTAAGTATTTTGTAGAACATCCTTCAATGGGGATTTGTTTGATACTTTTCTCATGAGTAGACTGGGGTTATGAAAATAACTTCTAATATTACTGAACATGCTTCCAGATTTCTAGCATATTGGTTTGTGAGGAAGAGTTCATAACCTATAATTAATGAAGGAAAGATTATATACTTGTGGCAAGGGAATGTTGAAGATTGTGTATATGTGTGTGTCCCAGTTAATTCACAGGTGTGGAACACAAAAAATTCAGAACTCATTCCTTTTTTTCCTCAAAACACATTCACAGATCACCCACTATTTGACAGACACTGTTCTGAGTATAGGGGATACAAATCTAACTAACAGCAGAAAAATTAGTCTCTCAACCCTACAAGGAAGGAGCCCTTCATTAATAAGCTTGGTAAAGAAGGGAATCTGACAATTTCCTTCTGAGTCCCATCAGAGTGTCTATATTATGATTCTCTTCATTTAAAACCCATTTCTCAGGGCTGGGGTGGGGTTCAGTGCTGATGTGCTCACGTGGGAAGCCCTGGGTTCAATCCCTAGCACTGCACAAAACAAAACATCAACAAAAAAATCACTTCTCTATTTTTCTTCCAGTGCAAGTGGAGATTTACAAAAAATGCTTATTAAAATAATTCTATAACCCTGAACTAAGTAATAATGAACAACAGACTAATAGGGAATGCAGTTCAGTGGAGGAGTGCCTGATGAGCAGGTGTGAGCCCCTGAATTTGATTCCCAAACACCACCAACCAACCAACAAACAGAAACAGAAACAAAGAAGATAATAACTTTAATAACAAATTTAATAGTTTTTAAAAATTCTTGCTCACATGTACTGTTTTTGCATGCATTCTTGATCAGTGCTTTTAAAACATTTGTTCACGATTATGTTCATGATTATTTTGTACTCTTTTAAAACTCTTTATTTTGAAATAATTTTAGGATTACAGAAAAATTTCAAAAATAGAAGGTCAAGTTTGCCTTTTATTTACCTTCTCCATAATGTTAATAACATAATCAAGGTACATTGGTCAAAACCAGGAAGTTAACACTTGGGGGATAGGACTTTTTCCCTAAACTGTAGCTCATATTTGGGTATTACCAGCTAGTGTTCTTTTCTTATTTTGTGATGCAATCCAGATTCTACATTGTACACAACGGCTGTGTCTTAGTTTTTTCCTCAATCTGGAGAGCTCCTGTCTTTCTGTGTATTCTATGACATTGACATTTTTAATAGCATTTTGAAATGAGCAGATATTTTGTAGAATGCCTTTCCATTTAGATTTGAGTGACATTTTGCAGTGATGGGGTTGAGGTGATGCATTTTTGTGAGAGTAGCATACAAGTTACATACTCAGCTTATCATACTGGTAGCACTCGATGATATGAGTCATTACTGGTAATGTTAACTTTGATCATTTGATTAAACTAGTATTTTTCTGAATTTCTCACGGCAAACTTAACTATTTTTCCTATTGTCATCACTAATACTTGGAGGCGATGCAAATATCTTGTTTTCATTATTTCTTTTGAGTGCCCACCTTTTTTTAATCACTTGAAGGTTCCCCATCAATATTATCTAAAAATCAGTTCCATAGTTAAACAATTCCTTTAAAACAGACTGATATTTGAGATTTTTCTCTAGCAGGTATTGGTTTGGTTGTTATTTAGCAGGCTTATAAAAGATGTTGATGAAGCCGGGTGTGGTGGCGCACGCCTGTAATCCAAGCGACTTGGGAGGCTGAGTCAGGAGGATCGTGAGTTCAAAGCCAGCCTCAGCAACTTGGCGAGGCCCTTAGCAACTCAGTGAGACCCTGTCTCTAAATAAAATACAAAATAGGGCTGGGGATGTGGCTCAGTGGCCCAGTGTCTCTAAATTCAATCCCTGGTTCCAAAAAAAAAAAAAAAAAAAAGGATGTTGATGAAAGATAGGACATGCTCTTTAATTAAATCAAACGGTATGGAAAAAAAATAAAAGAACTTCCATACATTATTCTTTGGATAAGTAATAACAAATTCAGCAGATTTTGAAGTTGTTGTTTATGTGCACCATTTTTGTGCACCTTAATAATCAGCCCTTTAAAAATTTTTGTGCAAGATTACCTGCATTAATGGCTTTCTACTCTTTCAAAACTTTTTATTTCAAAATAATTTTAGGACTACAGAAAAGTTACACAAATAGGAGAGGTCACCCCCTTTATTTACCTTTTCTTAATGTTAACAACTTAGCAGAGTCATTCTGTAATTGTGGCCCTGTGTCTAACACATGCAGATACATGTATGTATCAATTCTAGTGAATTCATAATCAGCAACATTCAACTCTTGAACTTTCAGAAGTGGACTTTTCATTAGTTTTCTTCATTAGAATATCTTATTCTGCCTCAAGAATCCAATGTTAATGCCATTGGGAAGAGTTACTTTAAAGGAAGGCCCATTTACCTCTAATGAATTAGAATGCATTAGCAGAAACAGCATTGGATCCTAGTTGGAAAAGGACAAACAGCTTTGGAAAAAGGTAGATCTAAGGCTTTCTTTCATTATGCAATTGTGTTGTTTTCAAAGCTAATATTTTTATAATGGTCCTCTATTTGAATTCTCCAGATCATTTTATTTTTTTATTTTTATTTTTAAAATTTATTTTGATTCATTGTACACAAATTGAGTACAACTGTTGTTTCTCTGGTTGTACGCAAAGTAGAGTCACACCATTTGTATCATCATACATGTACATATGGTAGTGATGTTTGTCTCATTCTGTTATTTTTCCTTACCCCCACCCTGTCCCCACCGCTCTTTTTCCTCTATGCAATCCATCCTTCCTCCATTCTTGCCGCCCTCTCACCCTGCATTATGTATCGTCATCCACTTATCAGAGAGATCATTCGGCCTTTGGTTTTTTGGGATTAGTTTATCTCAGCATGATTTTCTCCAACTGCATCCATCCAAATCATTTTATTTAACTCTGGATATCTGCTTCAGCTCTCTCCTCTGCTACCTCATTGTATTTTTCCAGTAGTATTGACTAGGGTTAAGTTTTTCCACACATTACTCCTCTCCCTTAAAGATTTATAGCTTTCTGGTCCCAAATATTGTCTTTATTGCTTGAACTTAACTATTTTTGATGTGTTATATATAGTTTTATTAATTTATTTATGTATATATTTTGGGGGGAGGAGGCTAGGGCTTGAACTCAGGGCCTCACATGTGCTAGGCAAGCACTCTACCACTGAACTATAATCCCAGCCCCTAATTTATTTATATATTGATGTAACCCCCACATTATTTAGTATTTCTATACTGTCATTGCATTCAAATTACCCCTAGAGGTACCCATTCATTTTATCTATGCACTTGCTTCAATCTGTGTTTATGTAAAATATAGGCCAGACTATGTGAAAAATGTGAAGGCAAAGAACTCAGGTTCCTGCTTTCAAAACACTTGCTCCATCACAGTTCAATTTTGAAGTACCATCTTCTCAGGATGTAGACTGGCTTTTAAATGAAATCTCAGATACTTGGTGGTCTGTAGTAGGTTTCAGAATACATAAAATATGCCCCCACAGGGTAAAGGAAATGGTCTTGCCGCCTTGTGGAGAAGAAGTTAGTAGGTTCTAGTAATCATTGTTCGATTTTCCAGAGTTTAAAGGATTTGTGAAGAAGGAGGTGAGAGAGGACAGACAGATACTGAGAGAAGAAATGAGGTAGCAAGGCAGAGTGTGAAGGTGTGAGTGGACTTCTAACATCGGCTGAAAGAAAACCCCAGTCATCCTCAGCAAAGGGAGTTGTGGAAGGTGAGAAGGGTTCTGTGGACGAACATGAAGAACAGTTGAAATCACTTGCTCCCTCTGACAAGGTGGAAAGTAAGAGTTTCTTCTGAACCTCTGTTCACCCACTACTCAGAGGCTGTAGGAACTCCAGATGCAGTTGTTGTTCTCATAGAGCTACATTGGGAACTCATCCAGGCCCTGCGAAAGTATCAGGAGGCTGCATTGGCAGCAAACAGATCCACTCCTAATGTAACTTGAGGGGAAAACCTTAATGCCTTTGCAATGTCATTTGAATTTTTTTTTTGTTTGAAAGAGCATATAGATTAGTTACAGTCAATCAAATAAACCTGAGGGTCTTTTAATAAACTCATAGATTATGTTGCTCAAAGGAGTTTATTGAAATAATATCTGAATTCGTCCGTGACAATGTCATTCCATACAAGTTTATGGCTCTATCCTGTGTGGAATGAGATTCCCACCTTACCCCAGGGTATCTGCATATCATTTTAACAATCAGAAAGAAGATGGAGGAGTGACTTTAGGTCACTATACCAGCTTCTTTCAAATATTTTTTTCCTCTGAAGAACAGAAACACAGACCAAAGCAGGTTGAAAGTAACTGACAAAAGATTGGGAAAAGCCCAACCAAATGCCTTCTAAAGCAGGTATATTTAAGCCCTTTAATTAACATTTTTAGGGGGAAATGTGAGTTTTATACCTCACAGTCATTTTTGAAAGCCACTACATCTTTCCTAGTCGGAATATTAGGGATTTAGAGAGTTTGACTTGGATCTGATCCAAGAAAGAGCAACCAAGGATGTAAAAATTCATGTCATCATAGCCAGAAGCTTTGATTTCAGCTACATTTACTTATTCTCCAATGTGCCTGAAGAGCTCACAGTTGTCTGAGAGTGTGGGATTATTGCTCACACCACACACATCACCTCCATAGTTCACCCCCACAGTCCCACAGGCAACCACCTTGCCATCTCTTGCAGAATTATGATTGTTTCCCTTTTCTTAAAATTAAACCACTCTATTACAGTGTGTTGCTTGAAATCCAAAATTTTATGAAGTTCCCCAATTTTTTGCCCATTTTACCTTCATATTCTTTCCAATCATGACTTTGACCCCAAATTCCCCTCATCCCTGTCAGAGGCCCTTCTTTGCTCCAACTGTCTCTTCAAATCTCACATCTTACTTGAAATTTCATTTAAAGTCTCTAGCCTTTCTCTGTATTCCTTACTCATTTCTCCCTTGGCTGTCATTTATTTAACTTTACAGTGACATTTTCTAACTCTATAAACCCTTCTGAGGTAACAATCTTTATGAAACACACATGATTCTATTGTACTATTACTTTTTTTTCAAAAGGAGAACACAGCCAGAAAAGAACAATGGAGAATTGTTTTCTTCCAAATAGGACAAATTAATAACAAAATCATGGAAACCTTAGAGTGAGAAGGAATTTTTAAAAATCATCTTGTCAAAGATGTTCATTTTATTATGAGAAAACTGAGTCCCAGAGAGTTGGAGTTATTTTCCCAAAGTGACAAGTCTCCGGCAGCCAAGGCTGGAGTTGAGTTCCCTAGTTCTGATTCCAGCTTTATTTTCATTCCCTCGTACTGCCCTTTTTGGATACTCTCATGCCTCATACCAGTAGAGAATTGGTTTCAGGACCCTCTGCAAACACCAAAGTCCTTGGATGCTTAAGTCTCACATAAAATGATGCGATATTTGCACATAACCTGTGCACATCTTCCTGAATACTTTAAGTCATCTCCAGAGGATTTATAATACATAGTCCAATGTAAATGATATGTAAATGTTGTTATGCTATATCTTTCAGGGAATAATTATAAGAAAAAAAAAGTCTGTACACATTCAGGATAGATGCAGTTTTTTTCCTGAATACTTTTGATCTTTGGTGGTTTGAATTTGAGGATGCAGAACTGAGGCTGCGTTTGCTTTCAGCCAGGAATGATGAGATCATGGCCATTCACTGGAAGGAATCATTTCCAGAGTGATTCAACAGGCATTTAAGCAACCACTCTGAGCATTGTTTAGGTACCAGGGACTCACAATGGCTAGTCTCATGTCTTGTCCTGCTAGAGTTTACATTTAGGTGAAGGACACTGACAAAGAAACAATGGAATATGTAATGCCGGGTGCTGGTATGAGCTGTGAAGAACACTGAAGCAGTACATGAGAACAGAGTGAGCAATGCGGGGTGTGTGCATTTGAGTCAGAATGACCGGGACCTCTCTGAGGAGGTGACCTTTGAGCAGAGGTCGGAATGAAGTAAACCACTGTGATTCATGAGAACACCTAAAGAAAGAACCTTCTGGGCAACGTGAGCAGAAAGTGCAAGGGCCCTTAAATGGGCAAGAGTATAAATAAGTTTCATTTTGAGAATAGGCACTCAAGAACATTTGAATTCTACCAGCTTACATTTTTAGGACTGACTTTTACCAAGTTCACTAATTATACATTGCACTTGTTCTCTGGCTCTAATTTTAAGAACCCAGGAAATGGGGCATATCCTTCTTGCCACAAAGACAAACTTAGAGAAAATGTTTTTTGAATGTGAAAATTTCATAACTAAACAGAACCATCCTAAAAATCTGGGTTTAGCTTTTTGTTTTGTGGTTCTGTCAAACACACAGATTGGGTAACTGGCAGAGCCAACAGTTCCTTTGGAGTCCAGTACTGACTTTCCACATTGTTGACCCAGTGGGGATGCCACAGGAGACTTTTCTGAAGCCAGCCTGTCTCTCAGAGAGAGATTCGGCACTGGGGCAGCGAGGGGAGCCTGGGTGTGAGCTGTTGCTATTTTTGCAACCTATTCCCTGGGATCCTTGATCCCCTAATAAGGAAAAGGCTAGCCCATTTTGACCTTTATAGCCTGTTGCAAAGTCATCACTGAGCTATTATTTGAGTAGCTTGAGGTAGAATAATGTTCAACTCAGCTTCCTGGAGCTGCATTTGAAATGCAATTAATTGACTGCTGTTAGTTGTCAATTAACATTTATTATCAATTAGTTCATCAAATTGATTAGTTGGCAGGACCTTAAAGTCTAAATGCACTCCTTTCCATTATAAATATGTCTATAAGAGTAAAAGCTACTCACTAATTGATGTCAAACTGGAATTGCTTATGTCGGACTTGAGTCTTGTCCATACTGCACTTTAAAATCTATATCAAGCAAACTAGTATAATACATAGAAGATTCACACTTTTAAATGTGAATCTAGGAGTTGTTTGTTTTTTGGTGAGTACTAGTAAATATGTCAGGCTGAAACTTATACTGATGTCAAAAGTGATATTTAATAGGGCATAGGTGTACACATCTAGAATTATTTTACTCTGGAAACCAAGCATTCTGTTTACCTCAGTATCACTGACATTTTTGTACACCTTTAAACCTTTTCTGAATTAGTTTTAACATTTCGTGTGTCAGCCAATAAAAACATGTAAGCTTTCAGTAGGCATCTAGAGGAGGATAAAAGATGAAAGTGTATAATTTACAACTACTCCTGTTTGAAAGACAAGCATTTTTTAACTCACTCCCCTCCCCCCAAAAAACTTTTCTAGATTATACCCAGCTTTCTAGGCTATTATGCATTTTATCCATTATCTAAAGACTAATTAATACATTTTAACTCTTCTATTCTTCACTTTCATTAAAAAAAACCACAAGACATATTGCCATTTAAAAAGACTCATTTCTGTTTTTGGGAAAAGGCAATTTACAGACAAATGTTTAGAATTCAGCATGATATTATGTCTTATCTTTTGTACAACTTGGAATGAAACATGGAATAAAATTGTAAAATCTATTCCCTATCTATTTAAGAAGGCATAAGATACCTATAAGAGATTATTCATTTTTATTGCCTTTGTGCAAAAAAAGATAATTCTTGCCTCCTCCCACCCCAAATTGTGACCTAAATATGGCTAAAAGACACAACATGTGACCTGCTTAGTGCTGCCTGCCATGGCCTCAAGCCACAGCAGGATCTCTATTAGAGGGAACGGCACAGATGCTACCAGATGGCCAACATATTGTCCAGAGATGACCCATGTATAATTGCAGAAAGTTCAATACATTCAGGTTTTGAATTTAATTGCATTGACCACCTTACCTACTGCTGCTGCATGCTTTAATTTATTTAAGGTGGAAATATAGTTTAAGAGAGAGTGAGGGAACTCCTTACAGTGCTATCTTCCTGCCATTTGCCAAGCACCAAATTGCCAAAGGATGGGATTCCAGGTGTTCCCGGCTACCTGAACTATGAGCAATTTGTGATACATTTGCATGGCCTTCATTATTTGGGTAGAGACTTTTGCATTCTAATCAACTTAGCAACAGAAAACATTGCCCAAAGGTACACAATGCATTTTCATTATTCCGTTTTTTTGGGGGGAGAGGAAAGTGGAAATGAATGAGGTGAAATTGCCTCTTCAACCATCACTGGGTTACAATGTGAAAAAGTTGTGGTTTATCTTGTTTGTCTACTCAGCAGCTTCAGTTCTAACAGGGTGAGCTACCAATGGGTGATCTAGGTCCTATGCACTTTTATTTTCAGTAATTTTTTGGGAGGAGGATATTAATTGGTTGCACATATGAATATACAGTCACTTAAAAACAGGAGTCTGGGCTTTAGTTACTGTGGGGTTTGAGCCTTTTCTCTCCAAAGAAAAATGGCAATTCTATGTTATGTAAGGGTAGAGAACTATTGTTTCGTTTCCTTTTGCAGGCTGTTATTTCTTAAAATGTTTCTGCTAAGCAAATGTAATCACGATGGCATGCGTTATTAATTCAAAATAGCTTCTCAAATGGCTCAAGCTCTGGGATGGCAGCATGTCTGTTG
The DNA here is from genome assembly GCA_020662805.1 of Glaucomys volans. Classification (NCBI taxonomy): domain Eukaryota; kingdom Metazoa; phylum Chordata; class Mammalia; order Rodentia; family Sciuridae; genus Glaucomys; species Glaucomys volans. The sequence continues at coordinate 530,909 of JAJEJO010000112.1, forward strand.
CAATGTCATTTGTCATAATTCTTTGCTCTTATATAGTGTCTTTTCTCCAAGCCACTCACATACTACATTTGCTTTGTGTCTATATTCAAGACAAAAGATAAATCCTTATTTTGTTAGAACTTTCCGATCTATTGCACCTTTTCATATTTACACTGTAGACCATCTACTGATAGGACTGATTGGTTTTCCTGATATGTCCTAGAAAGAGAATTCATGAAATTGTCAAGGAAAATTATACTCCTCTGCTCTAATCTCATTTGAGAATGAATTTTATGGTGGAAGCCATTTTACAATATACCTAATGATGTTTTTCTGACACTTGTCATCATTAATTATGCTTTACAAAGTTCAACTTCTTATTTTAAATCTGAATCTAAATAATTTCTACTGAAAGAAGTACATTTTGAGTGCTTCAAATAACATTTAATGTTTTGTAGGAGTGTTTTTGTGAAAACAATGAAATGTAGAACACTGTGTTAAACAAAAAACAATGATAATTTAGAATTAAAAAGGTATCCTAAGCTAAGTTTTGTGATTTGTCTTGCTGAAAAGCATTTTAGAATGTCACAATCCTGATTGGGTAGTGTCCCTTTAAAAGCAGAATGTCAGCTGCTGTCAAAATGGAATGCACCCCCAAAACTTGCTGTTTATTCATATCCCAGTTAAAGCTGAAACAAACAACTGAAACTAATCACGCTTGAAGTTGGGTATCGCCTTTGTGAGCTTTATGAGCCTATTTTTCTGAAATTAGAAATTGCCTGAGTGAAATGTTTTAGCTAAACTGCTTTCTACTGAAGTCATGATTTTTACAGTCAGATAAATGCCCCTTAAGCTCCATTTATGTAAGCGTCAGTGACATCCAGTGGCTAGCAGGCTGATCACAAGTGCGTCTCCCCCAGTGCGAGGGGCCCATGGTACAGAAATGGCATTGGATTCTGCTCTGCATTCGACGATGCTGTTTCTTCTCAAGAAAGTTGGTTTTACCAAATGTGGTCCTATGTTTAAAATGACTGAACATCCCTCTCTGAACTTTGAAATAACATTGATAGAAATGAGACTTGAAAATTGGAAATAAAAATGCACGTAGAGACTACATAGGAAAATACCATTGCTTGGAAAACATAATTAGCATCTACACTAAACCCGAAGCTTGAAACTCTGCAGGTGTTATTTAGAAATGGTTATCAGGGAGCTTACACAGCTTTCAGTTATACAAAGAGGACTTGTAAATTCTAGCGAGATTGGTTCATTATGCAGAGTTGGATGATGTTACTGTTAATGTTTCAAACACATATGCTTCATAAAATGGTCCACCTTAATTTGAAAAAGGTATTACTTGCAATTATGTCAGCTACATAAATTTATTTGCAGACAGTCAATTCATATTGATCATAACCCGACCTCACAATGACCTTGAGGAAAGGTAGTCTGTGACGGTTATAGATATTGGGATCAATACCAGAGTGTAATCGACTACACCTAGTTACTGATAAATGAAGTAAAAAGGTGCACTATTTTCAGAAACAAAGATAATAACAGCTCATTTAGTCAACTGTTTGTAAAGGTTTAATATTGATACATGTAGTTATAATGACATCCTCGGGCATTTTCAAATGGCAGAAAACAATAGGGTGCAGAGTCACTGAGCACATTAAGTAGAAGGAATCATTACTTTCCAACTCCAAATAAGAAATTCCACAATATTTATGTCAACTTTGCTGAGAACCAGGGCATTCTCTGTAGTACAGGGACAGAGCGTGATTCCAACTGCATGGGACTGTTTGCTTCAGTGTTCTCTGTGTGCCAGGTCTTGTGAAATGAAGCACCCTATTATGTGGGAACAAAGCCTCCAGGACCACACATTGTACGTCAGTACTACCCTCTCTTGCACATTTGCAGTGGAATTAGCTTGCCTATCCACAGGTATAACCAACTGTAATCATGAGGAAGAGAGCAGTTAGTCTCAGCGCATCTGCTCCAGGTCGATGTGTCCCCTCTGCCACAGAAAGTTAAAAGAAAGGATGTTAGCAAAAATTTCCCCCAATTGTTTCTTTCTCTTTGCTGGGAATTCCACAGAGTGAGCTCTTGGCAAGTTATGCTGAACCTAAGTAAATAGAGTCCATTGGCAAAATGGTAACAGGTTGTGCAGCTTAATTGGAGGAGGGAAGTTCAGGAGCCAGCCCGGTGTCTGCTGCACCCAGTTGGTAAATGGTGCCTGTGGTGAGAACAGAGTGATTTTGCAGTAAGCTCATTTTGGGTAACTAGTCAGCTTGCTACTCTGAGCCAAGAAATATGAGGATTTGGTTTCAGTGTGTTTTTCTTTTTTCTTTTTTTCAGTGTAAAATATATTTCTATATCTTGAGCTTTGTTTATCTTTTGCCAGTATAATTTTAAGAAATCAGTGCCAGCACTCAGATATTGTCTTCCTAAGGGAGGGAAATGCTGAGAGACATTTGTGGCTATTAAAACCTGCAAACAGAAGGAAAAGGCTCTGTTAGCATAGATTCTACTTGAATGTTTTTCCTGAATGCTTAAGTTTCTCAGTTGATCCTATGGTTAATCTCCCGGTCACACTTCTTGGGCCACATGCTGTCTCATAGGGTCTTCCTGTTTGGCATGCCTTCATGGCATTTGCTACCTCCTTTTGCTTCATCCACTCTCGTGAAGCTATTTATTAATAAACCTGTGTTTTCAATACCGTGCTACATCAATAAACCTCCAAGTGGTTCCGTTAGTCAGCATTCTGGGAAATCCTGTGCTATATTGGAGAACTGTAAATCTCCATTATTGCTTCCCATAGCACAAATAAAGAAAACCCTCTTGCCTCCATGACATCCCCTGCTTGTTTTTAAGGGTGGATGCACATTCTGGCATAGGCGCTGTGAGGTGTTGAATTTGTGTTTATCAGTGAGTTGGAGCATTGCTGCCACTGAAGACACCCTGAAACACCTATAATCAGAGGACATGCTAATTTAAGCTGTTAAGAACCAAATTAGTTCAGTTCACTCCAGTCCTCTCTGTTCCTTTAACCAATCTGGTGGGACAGGAGGATTCTGGACTTGAGACTTTTCTGTTCTGCAGCTGTGTTACTCTGATTTTTAGTGTGTTATTAACTGTCACAAAGAAAATATAGGTAATTAGAAAGATAAGAATAGACTTTTATATACCTTTTCAATACCAGACAGAAATCTTTGTTGTTTATCCCAACAAAAAAACTTCTGGTATTTATTAAATAAGACACAAGCAATAATAGCACTCCTAGACAATTAAAAATGGACTTGGCCAGGGGAGGTGTGGTTCCTGTCTATTTTTAATGACTTCCCCAGGAAAGACATAGTGAAAGTTAGGAAAAGAGGGGAGCTATACGGTAATGGATGGCAGCTGGAAGGAGATGTTTCAGACTGGCTCTGTTTGTGTTTTCTTGAGAGGTTCTTCAAAAGCTACAAGTAGTTTACATCTGGTAGGAGGAAATCAATTTTTAATATTTCTAAAGGTTCTTTGGTAAAGCAATTCAGAATCCTAAGAAAACTTTTATCTTAATGATCCAAAATTTCTTGACCACTCTGACTGTTTTCTTTAGGTTTGCCATCCCTAGCTTATATCAAAGCAGAGTTGCTTCTTTTGGGGATGGTACAAACTGCTCAACTATGAGTTTCTGACCAGCTTCTTTTGTCCATATCTGCTGCCCTGTCTCTGGGATCTGATCAAGGCCCTTCCTGACTGCCGAGATCTGAGCGAAGGCATTGGAAGGTGAAAGCCTTTCAATTTTTGCTACCAGCCTTTTACTTTGCATTCTGATTTCATGTTTAGTAAGAATGACCACTGTGAACAGGGGGCCGTCAGCTGTTGCCAGAGTCCTATGCTTCCTAGCACTCAACTATTTTTCACTGACTCTATGTGGGCTAACCTACCTGGTTGGTCCCTGGACTGCTTTTTTGGCTGATTTTGCACTGTCCTTGATCAAAATTTTTCTATGTGATTTCATATCAGTTATATGCACACTCTGGCCTATTACCAGCAACTGTAATGATCCCTAGGATTCTAGGACCTACCATATAATGGCATTTGATGTGGGTCTGCCTCTGGGGCAATCCCATACTCTGGATTGTCCCTCCAAACACACCTCTCTACTCAAACACTAATGTTTTATTCAGTTGGAGTGATTTCATGTGTTGGATTGTCTAATGATGAGTTCCTTGTGAATGAATGATTATGCTGGACCTAAATGCATTGTAGTTGAGAAATCTCAAAGAAGGGGTGGAGATTATATTTATCCTTGCAGCCATTCAATAATAGCATAATCCAGATATGTGAAAGGTTAGTCATCTATAACATGATATCCAGGAGGTCTACATGTGTCTCTATGTGGGGCACAACAGCAACAGCAACAGAAAGTGGCAGAGTGGATTTTAACTGAAGGCTGTACATGGACATTCCAATCATGTGTCATTTGATTTAGAACCTGAACCTTGCTGGATTCCCACACATCTGCTATTATAGTTGGATGTGAGGTGTCTCCCTAAAAGCTCCAATGTTAATGTAGGAATGTTCAGAGTTAAAGGGATTAGATTGTGAGAGCTGTAACTTGGTCTGTACTATTGAGGAGAGGTAAGCAATCAATCATGTTGCAGACCTATTGTGGTAAACAGGTAGGAACACCCAGCACATGTGACCACTTTTCTATGACTCAGGAATTTTGTTTTTCCTATAATCCTGAATCCCAAAATTCCTGGAATCCCAAATATTTTAAGGTCTGAATTAAAATTTAGTGACAAATTTCCCACTTCCCACTAGATGAAATTGCCCTCCACAAAGGAAGGCCATAGGTACATGTTCTGTTAGGATCCATTGGCTGTAAAGAATACCTTAAATACATCAAAAATGCAAAATTGCAAAAGCAATAACACTTGACCATATTAATTAATTTTGAATTACAGTCGAACTCTTATATAAGTGCACATGACATCTATGGTAATACCAAATTAATTCTTTATGATCAGTGCTATTGTAATCAATACTAAATGAATTCATAATGATAAGATACTTAAAATAAAGAGTTACCACAAAAACAATAAAAAGACCATCATCATCCAAGCTATAGCACACTAATAAAGTATTAGTTCAATAAGCTGGTGCTATCTGTGACAATCAATGACAGATACTTAATTTACTTCTACTTGCCCACGTCTTGCTTTTCCTGTAAGGGCTACATAGCAGCATAGTCCTTTGATTCTACTGTAAATTATGTGGAAAGGAAGAAATGCAGTACTCTTATTATTAAAGACTTTTTCTATAGAATTTACTTTTCATATTACCCCTCTGCCAAAGAACTCAAGGCAAATTAGGCACACCAATTTACTTTGCAAGTGGATTCCTTTTTGCCTCTATTTCCTTCTCATGAGAATCATGTGATTTTTCTTTTTAAAATATTCTCACTCTCTCTTCTTTCTAGATGAAGATACATGCAGCTTGTATGGGGCAAAAAAATCAGATGGCTACACTGATCTCTTACTTTTGCCTTTTTATTTTAATGTTGCCAAAGACATTGTGAGGATGGAAATTGACTGTGTCATGTCTGTTCTTTACAGTATATCAAAGAATTAATCAATTATGAAGTCAAGAAGCTGTAAAGATCTTCTGTACTTCTGCCCTTCCTCCCTCTCTACCTCCCTCTCTCTATCCCTTTCTTTATCCCTTACTTCCACTTCTTTTTCTTTCCTTTCTTCCTTTTCTTCTTTGCCTCTTCTATCATAAGAACTGTTTGAGCATCTTCCAAATGTGAAGTGTGTTCTGAGCCCCGGAAATACAAAGAAGGGAAGAGTACTGAGCTTTGTACCAGATGTGGGTCAAGTCTTGGCTCTTTCATTTTGCTTGCTATTTGATTTCAGGCACTATGGCAGAGACAAAATTAACTTCAAACTTGTCTTTCTTGGGAACATGGAAAGCTATACTTCCCAGCACCCTTGTATTTAAATTGGGTTGTGTGACTAGTTCTGGATAATAAATTATATGAGTAGAAATAATGTGTATCACTTTTGGGCCAAATCCATGAAACACTCCAATATAATTCTTCAGTCTTCTCTTTTCTAAACCTTAAGAAGGCCTCATGTTGAGGGACTTGGAGCCATAGAAAGAAACAACTTAGATTGCTGAGCCACTGTGTATTAGGATTCTCCAGAGACACAAAAAGAATAGAGTACACATATGTCCATATATATGTATATTCTATTTATATATATATACATATATATACACATATGTACATATATATACATATGGAAACTTAATATAGGAATCGACTCAATTATGAAAGTCAAGAAATCCCACCATATACTGTCTGCAAGCAAGAGAACCAGGAATGCCAATGGGGGAATCAGTCCAAATCCAAAGGCCTGAGACACTGATTGGAGCTGTTGGTGTAAGTCCTGGAGTCTGAAGGCCGTAGAACAAGGAGCTCTTACATCTAAGGGCAGGAGAAGATGGATGTCCCAGCTCAAGAAAGAGAGAAAGAGAGCTTGCCTCTCCTCTGCCTTTTTGTTTCATTTGGGTGGATCCATAATTTGGATGATGCCTGCCCACATTGCTAAGGGAAATTTCTCTTTATTCAGTCTACTGATCCAAATACTCATCTCTTACAAAAACAACCTTACCAAACACACCAGAAATAATGTTTTACCAGTAATGTAAATATCCCTGAACTCAGTCAAGTTAACACATAAAATTGGCCATCACATACCTCCAGGAAAACAATGGCCATAGAAAGGCACCCAACCTGTGGGGTGCTTTGTGGTTGGAGAAACAAACGTCGTGTTTGTGTCTTTAGAAATTCTTGTGACTACAGCAAGAATTTAACCTATCCTAAGTAAATGGGCATATCAACTCTGAATATGTTTCTTCATTACAAAACAGAGGTAATTTTTACCTACATAAGGAAATTGCTGATACTTAACATCCCTCACAAACTATTTAAATCAGAATTATGCAGTGATTGAGTTTAACTATTTCACATCCTAGAATTATAATTCACACTTCTATAAAATATATTTGGTTTAGATATCTGTATTGCAATATTTGAAGCTGAAATTTAGCTAAAGACTTAATAAATGCAAATGATTCCTTGAGGATGATTAAAGCTCACACTCCATAGTGAGAGCTGTAGGTAAATTTCCATCACGTTGGGCTCTGGTAAGGGCCTCCTGTTTCTCCTCCTGGGGTACTGGTGATAAGATTCACATTTCTCTTTTGGGGTTTTCTGGGTGAGCTACACATTTTTCTATCCACAGTCTACACCAAGATTGCTGATATATACATTAAAAGCTATTGTTGCTGAGTTTGGACTTTGTTAGTACTTACTAAAACTACAGATTTTATGTCCCAAGACTTTAAATACTTTCTATTAATGAGAAGGTTTGCTTCTCTCTCTAAATTTAAGTTCTGGCTGTGTTTTCTGCTCACCTACCTTGACAGCTGGTTCATTGTTCACTCTGTTGGCTTTTTCTTTATTATGAGAATCAAAGTTCCATCTAGGTACAAGACAGCAAAGGGGATGCTTTAAAGCAGCTGAAAGTGTTTCTTTAATTTGTATTTAAAATGAAGTCACTACTCCAGTTCTCACCCTACACCACCAGCCACCTTGACACTGATAACTTGAGTTGTTCTTCTTGAGTTACTTGAGCCCCCTATGCATGTAAACCTGTATTATTATATCAATATTATTGTATTAAGTCAGTATTGATATAGAGTTAAACTAGGATGTGTGAATTCATTCTTTCATATACTCATTCATTCCTTCAACTAATCTTTATGGAATTCCTACTCCATGCCAAGGTGCTATTCTTTGTACTGGGAATGCAATGGCGAAAAAGAGTCATTTCTGTCTCTCATCTCATGATGTTCATATTCCAGCAGCATGAAACAGATGGTAAACATTCAACAAGATAACTTATAATTATCAAAAGTATAAAAAGTAATGGTAAAGAAGGACTGAGCGTGAAGTGAGTAACTTTTGTCATGGGTAATTAGAACCTCTTCTGGGCAAGTGGTGACATTAAGTCTGAACTGAAATGGTGGGAGCAGGACTATTTCATCCATGAGGTATTGTAGGTATGATGCTGGTGGCTAGTTTTTAAAGGGTCCTTGAAAGTGTTTTAGGCCTAGGAAATATTATTGGCATTAATTTATGGAATGAATACTACAAATTTAAAATCACTAATATTTATTTTAAATGTCAATTTTAAGAAATCAACTGCAACACAGCTGTTATCATTTTGTATAAATTCTACTTAAAATGCAATGTGAGTATATTTTAATGTTTAATCTGTGCTCAGAACCTGCAAGGATCTTTTCAGATGAGCAAGACCTAGCTAAATGATCATCTTGGGAAAGACATTTCAAGGCAGAGAATGCCTCAAAACCAAGGAGTTAGATGTGACTGAGGAAGAGAAAGAAAGAACAGACAGGGAGTGAGGGAGAGTTGTAGGAAACAAGGTTGGAATCAGACAGTGTCTGGTTTATGTGAAACTTTATACAGGGTAAGGAACATGGAGACAAAGTTTCACCACATGTCCTGTTGATCTGGTTCAGGAGTATGTATAAGTGTGTGTGTGTGTACATTTTTCATTCTTTTTTTTCAAATGCATTTACCTTTGAGTAGTTGTTTAAACCAAGAATAAAGGCTGTTAGTCATTTTTCTACATACTTGAGCTATTTCTCAACATAGATTTTTATCTTGATGCTTCTCAGTCTCGGACCCAAATACACCAGAGCAGCTTGTCCATGCATTTAGCACTCAAGGGATCAGAGGAGAGCATCCTATACTGTATTAACTTGCTACATAATGGTAGAAGATTCTTGACTTTCACACTTAAATCCAACTATATTTGGCTTGTTTTGTTTTATCTCATTTCAACATGATGTCAGGCAGTCTCAAAGCCAAGGGGAAATCATAAAAATTTGGATAGTCATGGAAGGCAAGAGTCAGTCACCTCTTCTTGCTTTACCATGGGAACAATGGGTCATCCCAGAGCATAAGCTCATAGCATTTGCTCCTAGTGCTATGTCATTCACACTTCTTTCATGGTAATACTCAGATACCATGAAATATGAAAAATATCTTAAATTCATTGCTTTATTAGGTATGGTGCAGAACCTTCTTTTATACCATTTGGTGGAGAAGGCAGGGGGCATTTTGGTGCTGTGCCTGCCAAGCCACAGAACATCTTTGCTGCTTTATTTTTTCCTCCAATTGTCATTGAAAATAACTAGTCATAATGCCTTTGTAAGCCCCGCCTGGTCTGCACTATGCGTAAATCATGCTCCCAGACGGGGCCCCTTGGTTTAGAGGTCCCATTGTGGGAGTGATTTAGGTAGAGGCAGGATCATGAATAAAGAACACTCACCCTCTTCTTCAGAGGCAGGGGCGGGAGAGCCGGGGACAGCCCTTCCCAAACATCTCTTTTCAGCACCAGTATTTGGCTAAGAGCTTTAATTTCATTAGACAAATGGGGGCTGGGTTTTTCCATGCATCTCAGCCTCCTTTTAATGTGTAAATTACATAGGATTTGCCACTCATTACAATGGTGATATGATTATTGGCCTCAAACAGACCACACTGCACAGGCCCCCAGTGATAGGCCAGCTAAGAAGTGGCATGTGTGGGAAAAATTGGATAGCACATGTTTTCTGATCACAAGCCCTCAAAAGAATTGAATTCACAAATGTGAGGCTCCCACTGGGTTTACTCAGAGGGCTTCATGCAAAGTCAATTTCTGGGTGGACGTGACTTCATGACAGGTGATGCTGCAGTTATGGGGTAAAAGCCACCCAGGGGCCAGAGTGAGTGGCACAGGAGAAGCATTTTTGATTTCGAAACAGAAGGCATAGGCTTGGCTGTAAGATATGTCACTCAACTCAGTTTCCCCTTTTACAAAATGGGAATATAAATGCCCCCCCCAATATCTGTAGGTTATGAAAACATGTGTGGAAAGTGTGCTGTGTAAGACTGTGCTGGACAACATCATTTACATGATCTCCTGCATTCCTCACCAAAACCCTTAGAGGTAGCTAATGCTAAAGACACAAAGGAAAGTGAAATAAGCCAGTGCAGCATCTGCCCACCTCCAGATGCTCCATGGATAGTGTTTTGCAGAAAAAATACAGCTTCAAAAGTTTTATATAATCTCTCTGGTCTGGTTGACACATTCTTAGGGCACCTCAGCACACACTAGCACATCAAAGACTCTGAGAAGTTCTTTATTAAAAACCATCTTATATTTGTTTACTTATTTTTTTAGTCCAGAATACTCTCTGTGGTAACCTTCCTTCCGCCTTTACCACCAAACAAATGTGTATATACCCAGCTTCCCTGGAACTAAGTCTCCCAAAGAAGCAATGGCTCTAGCCCAGGTTACTGAGACAGCAGAAATTCCACAAGTCCCTGTAAAGAAGTGTCATTAGCTTGGAAGAGAGTGCGGAGGAAGATGCTTTCTAGTGAAGTGTCCATAGGTACAAAATTATGAGAAAGGCCCATTCTGGCAGGACTGTGCCATGATTTCAACATATTGTAGAAGGAATTTATTGTTTTCCTCAAAGACCCCAAAGAAAATTTATTCAATAGTCATGGAATATGATATTGTTTCTACTTTTTTCTATTTATTCATTCATTCTGTGCATTTTTTGTAAACTGAAATATACCCCTATCTGCATAAGGTATCTGAAATATACCCCTATCTGTATCTTATCCACATAAGGCTAGAAATTCAGCTACATAAGGTGATCATCTTTGTAGATCTGTATCTAGTCAAAGTCTCAAGAGCCAATATTTTATTAATGGCTTCTAATACCACCACTTCGCTCATTTCCACCAACACAAATTGACCACAGTAACAATATTTTACAGTTTTTAAAAATGCTTTGTATTACAAAGCACATGCATTTCTCATAAATTTGCAAGGACACTAGGTCAGAAAGATGCAATGTTTCTGAAAGAACATATATAATACATTATACATGTGAACATTTTTGTTGGGGTGTTAGGGAGGTAGTTTCATTGGAAATTCTGGGTTAATATAGGAAAATGATTTCTTTAGTACAGGCATCTCTGAACTTTTAACGCATATTGTGATTCTCTAAGAGTGTAATTAAAGGAAGGGAAACGTGTTTATACCAAGCAGCACTTCTCAGTCTATAGAGTTAGCCATTGAGCTTCTAGTCCATGGACTATTTTGGGGGAATGTTGCACTGATCTATCCCCCTCTCCATGCATGCAGCAGCAACTACCTCTAAGAATTACTGTAACAGGAATGAGGAATGTTGGTGATGATGCCTATCTATCAGAATACAGGCACAGCAGGAATTTAGCAGATGGTATTCTTTAACCACCTGCAGATCCCAGCCTCTTTACCTGTGGTCCTCTATGACTCCTTTTCTGTCTGGCTGTGGGCTGGGTCTGTTCATTGGCTCTGGTTCTCTTTACCAGGGCACTCTGGGACTAGAGGCCAGTTGGCCAGCCACCCTTGTCAAGTGGGCTATGCTCTTTCCTCTTCTTTCAGGTCCTGCCAGCTGGAGGAGTAAGGTGAATCTCCTTCCACTTTGTCCACCAACTTCTCTAAATAACAACCCAGGCACTGCTAGATGATGAGAATTACTTTCCCCTAGATAATATGCTACTGTGAATCACTTCTAGATAGCATGATATTTTGATCCAGCCTTGGGTTTACTGTTTCCAGGGACTAAATACATATGTCCTAGCTCCTACCTTGCCTGTGGTAGCTCACTGTCTTAGTCAGCTTTTTTGTTGCTGTAACTGAAAGGACCCCACCAGAACAATCATAGAGGAGGAAAAGTTTATTTGAGAGCTCATGGTTTCAGAGGTCTTAGTCCATAGAAGGCTGGCTCCATTCCTCAGGGCTCAATGTGAGACTAAACATCATGGCAGAAGAGCATGGCAGAGGGAAACAGCTCACATTGCGATCAGGAAACAGAGAGAGAGTCCACTCACCAGATACATATATATACCCAAAGCCATGCCCCAATTCCCACCTCCTCCAGCCACACCCTACCACTTTGGTTACCACTCAGTTAATCCCTATCAGGGGATTAACTCACTGATAGGGTTAAGACTCTTACAATCCAATCATTTCTCCTCTGAACCTTTTTACACTGTCTCACGCGTGAGCTTTTGGGGGACATGTCACAACCAAACCATAACATTGACTCTATGCTCTCAATTGGGAATTCCCTCTTGGCTACATGGCCAGGGATCTCTGGACATTGATTATTCTAGAAAGGTTCTAGTTCAAAGTCTTACATTATATGTGAATAAATGTATAATTTATACCAGCGTTAACTGGCAGGATATGGCTAGCTCTCGTCTTTACACTACCAGGGTGATGCTTTTTCTACTACCTTACTCTATTTGATCATTTAATTTCCTTCATGCTTAATGTGAAAGCAAGACAACTCATGTGAAGAGAAGTTTTCATTAACTTTTTTTGGGCTATTTTATATACAATAAGTGTGTATATAAGTTTGTCCATTTTCACCAACTTGCTGAATTAAGAAGAATAAATTTTATTAAACTATGTCTTTGTAGTGATTCATGTCTGAAATCATGTTTCCTCCACTAAGATGTGGACTGAAGTCATCCTAGGATAAGCTCCTAGGATGGAACTTATTCCCAGTAGGAAAGAGCTTTTGAGAAAGAGACTTCTTAAAGAAATAGACCATACTGTTTCCAATGTCTATAGCAGTAAATCCAGAGAAAGTTTAAGGATAGGGATGGTTATGTGATAACAGCAACTGAGGGCTGGGTGCTAGAGGGGTTACCTCTGGTTTTCCTGAAGCCTTGTCCACACAGTGGGGTTTCTTCCTGATCTAGCTCACCTTCATCCACTTGACCGTGCTTCCACTCAGCAACTGGTGTCAACCATGGCCCCTGGTTGCTCTGAGTCCTGTCTGGGTGATAATGACATCATTTTCCACCAGCAAATGTCAAGAAAAAAAATCTGAATATTGGTTTGTTATGCTCAGGCAGACTCAAGAGCAAGGAAACTGGAGGAACAAACCTGGGGTGGCCAAGCAGCAATAAAATCCCTACAAGTTGCTAAGCACTGTCAGTATGTCCAACCTGCTCAATCTTAAACAGCTCAGGTTTCAAAATCTGAAGAAACAGGGTCTGTGAATAAGAGAATTAAGGCATTAGGCTGGGATAATACTTTATAAAATCTAACCAGGACTTCTTCAAATTTTATTTCTCTATCCAAAAACTAAATACTGCACTGGGTTTATTTTATGGAGAAAAATCATTAATCTCCTGAGTGGCAGAAAATGTGTCCTCCACATCACTCCAAACCACATTTTTTTTTTTGTTAATTTATCTATATTCTCTCAAGCTATTTGTGACCAAGGACATAAATTCGAGAGACAGGTAAGCTCTGGTTATAGTCAGAAAATGGAATGTTATACAACAATGAAAATGAGTGAACTATTTGCAACAATATAGGCAAATCTCACAAACATAATGTTGAATAAAATAAGCCAGATACAAAAAAAAAAAAAAAAAAAAGCCAAGGGACTAAACACAATTTAATGACCTGCCCAGAATGACTACATGAAGACCTTGGTCTTACCTGCATGGAATCATGCCAAGAGCGACAACTGAAAACTGAGACTTTCCTATTTGGTTTATACAAATTGCACTGATTATCAATTGTCAATGGAATGGTTTACTCTTCCCTAAACTATGGATGACATTTTTATGAATTCTTCATCAAAAACTTTGAAGAAAATTACAGTATGTGATACAAAATATTTTTATTATATTTCCTGAGATCAATGAGTTTAACTTTAAATCCTACTACATTTTGAACTGCTGCAGATGGTGTAGGTGGCAAATATTACACATTTGGTTAGAAAACATCATGGATATAAATACCCTTGTCTTTTTTCCTCAGATCAGTGGAGAGCTTTAAGAACAGGATAAATACCCATCTGCCTGGAAAATTGCCTGGAGGCAGAGTGATGGACTAGATGTCTTACTTAGTTTCCTTCCAACCCTCTGATCCAGAGTTCTCTGCTGTTGCCAAATAACAGAGTTGGTTCTGGTGGGATATGTCCGGGGCTCAGTCCCTTCTATGTGTGCACAATGTCCAGTGATTTTTTTTCCTTGAGTTTAGTTAAGAACAAACTCTCTTTTCTGTCTCTGTACAAACAGGTTGCTTCTGCAAATGCTAGCTGCAGACTTCACTTGAGGTGTGGGGCTCTAATCAGAAGTGATGAATGAGCAAATGTGAATGGATCACATGAAGGTGGTCACCCTCCAAGCAGGGGCCAGGCATCTTCAGATTTATGTGTCTTTAAGGGGCATGGCACAGAGCCCAAAGACATTACCTAAGCTTGCCTGCCAGGTGATGGCCTAGAGGGATCAATGTGGACTTGGGCCAACAACTTGACATTGTTGATGGTACTTCCACCTGTGCAGATGCAATGTAGAATTATAAGGGAAGTGGGTGTCCCAGTGGCTAAAATGTTCTTGTTTATAACCATAGTGAGCAGAGACACATTTTTGTTTTAACATACATATGCATTTTTTGTATTTATTTAATTTTAAAAGCAAGATATACTCTCTTTAGAATTTTTTTTTGAAATCAGAAAAGTATGAAGACAAAACAAAAAATAATTCTGAATTCCCCAGCCCAGAAACAATCACTACTAACACACTATTAACATGATGGCATGTGGTAGACACTTGACACTTGCTAGTGGACATACTGACCACATGAAAAATTGACATATCCACTCATCCCACCATAGCATTTAAGTTTCCTTTGAAATGTAGTAAATTATCATGGGAAATTTAAATGTCTATTTCAGAATACTTAATTTTTCACTAGATGAATAATTTTGTTGTGTTCTGCGGAATATAGCCCAAGAAAATTTCATGAATGACTTATTATTTCCCAACAAGGAAGTGATGAACCCATTCATTAGGTCTGGAACTTCCACAGGAACCATCCCCCTAGCACTATTCCACACCTGTCACATTCCACTTCCATTATCAAAACTAGCAGTTGGTTTCTATCCAAACCTATCACCTTTATTTTTTTCTGTTTAAGAATCTTTGATAAAGAATGTTTTCTTTTAAATCATTTAAATCATTTTTCAGAGTGTTACTTGGTTTGTAACAATAAAATCATTTTGAGAGGTAGCTACTGGTTGGCTGCCCAATTACATTTGTACTCTGTGTAAATTGATCTCACCACACCAGTGCTGTACATTTAATATTTCAAATTCATACATCAGAAATGCAACTAATTTATATGTTTCATGGAGTTTGAGTTACTCATGATTAAAAAAATTGCATATGCATATATTAGAAGTTTGCTATTTTTTTCTAGCTTTATTTTTTCCTTCTAAGTCTGCATGTAGGGTGTTGTATGACTATGTATGTGGGTAGTGTATATATAGTTCGTGCACATTATATTTTTTACTTTAAAAAAAACTCAATGTAGCATTTTGCTAGTTTGTTACTATTAGCAATTGTTTTACTCATTGATTTGTTTATTATACATCGTTTGTTCAGCCTCTAATATATATATGCATCATAACAGCAGGAACGTTTTTGCTGTTCATTATTGTTCATATTGTTCATTTGTTGTTCATATCTCCAGCATCTAGAGTAAGTTCTGGCACATAATAGCTGCTCAATAAATATTATCTTATTGAATAAGGAAGTTACTAAAATATTCACTGGATATATAATTTTAATAGCTGTATAGTATTTCCTAATAAAGATGTTCTGACACGGTTAACAATTTCTCTGTGGTTGATATTTATGTAACCTATGTTCTAAGGAACAAAAAAAAAAATCTTGATCACTTGTTTTGATTTTTCCTCAGGGTCTAGTTGTAGATTATATTGGGTTGAAGTGGAAGAATTAAATAAAGTCCTTACAGCTTAACATATTTTGCTTATTTTTATCCTAGACCAATAGTAAAAGTTTCATGCTTCCATAAACAATGAGTGAAAGTGTGTCTCATCACATTCATGTTTTATGGAATATCTTTCCAACTTTCTCAATTTTGGAACTAAAAGGAATTCTATTTCTGTCATGGACATTATATTAGTGAAGTTACCTCTAGCAGTTGTAAGAAAAACTTCCAAAGCTTAAAACAACAGCAGCTTTTTTCTTCATTTTTCATGTCATGTAATGGTCTGATGTAGTTTGAGCCAGTCTTCCAAATAGCTTTCTTCTAAGCAGGACTTGGGAATTTGAACTCCTTTCATCTATCACCTTTCAGAACTTCACTTGTAGATGAATAGAAGTGTAAATGTATGAGAGAGAGAAAGAAAGATCAGAGATCAGGTTGAGTATTTTATGACCAAGCTAGAATTCCAATGTGTATTTCCACTGTGTTCCATTGTCCAGAACTTGGTCAGGTGGTCACACACAGATGCAAGAGGGAGTAGAAAAATAGTCTCCCTAAGGACCCAGTAGATGAACACACTGTATCTTGAAACAGACTCTGAAAATATTTTCTTTTCACCTTTTGGATACCTGAAGAGTACAGGGTGCCTATTAGTAGATCTGATGTCCTTGATTGTGATCAGATGCCACATACCCTCCATTTGCTGTGACAGTGACCAGCACTTTGTCAGTTGTAGTCACAAAGTTAAGACAAATAAATAGAGTAAGCACCAGTCTTGACAGAGATGTGGCTGCTTGTCCTGCAATTGAGGAGAAATGCTATTCAATTTACCCACCTTTAGAGTTCGCTTTGGTGTCCTGGACCAATTCCAACTTGGATAATTACATTCTGCTGATCTAAAATTCCCCTGTAGTTTCCTTCGGATGAGCTAGCCTACATTTCCCTCTTTACACATCATAGCATAGTGTTACTGGCACCCAGTGATTGCTCCATTCCACAAAAGAGCTGGTTACATTTCACCACCAGGAAAGTGATCCCTGGGTAAATATACAGAGTCTGCAGGTTTCTTTGGTTCCTTAAGCGTAGAAAACATATATTTAATGGATTAGTGAAATTAGTGACTTGAAACTCTGGATAGTGGAAGAATTTAGTAATTTTCTGTTATGCTATAAATTAAACTTCAGAAATTGAGAAAAACAAAGAATTGTTCCAAGCATAAATAGTGTCTTTTAACCCAATAAACCATAGGGTATATTTTCTATTACTAAATATGAACTATTACAATGATACCTTGAACTATATCTTTGGGATCTATATTATGGTGGTCCCATGGCATATGTTTACCTAAAATAATAAACTCTTTCTCTCATAGATTTCAGTGAATAGGATTAGTATTTAGAGAACTACTCTCTTTTTCTCCCAGGAATATTAACTTTGCAAAGTAGTCTACACTAACTCCAATTAAATGCTTATGTGTGCTAAAATAAAAGGAATGATATTAATTTTCATGGTGGTGGGTGATTCTGTTAAAAATCGAAGGTCAATTTGTAATTAGAGTGTCTTTTAACAAAGTATCAGAATAATGTGCTGTTCACTGGGGCTGATGAAAACAGGAAAAATATGGTTGTTGAGCAATTATTAAGGTTGAGCTTGAAACTTGTAGAAATCTTCCCTTTTTGAGTAAAATTAAAAAAAAATCCAGGCTTACTCCTGATTTATGAATTTCAAAGCTCCCATGGCCAAAACAGGGAGATTTTCTAACAGTAGGGGGTTATCTTATTAAAATTCATCATGATTCTCTTACTGAAAGAAGTAAACAAGAATCAATTTTCTTTAGTAAAGAAGTTGGCTGAGATGCAAGTTGACCTAGGATAGGCTTGATGGATTCATAGGAAACATTTACAAAATAATTCAGAATCAGAATGCACAGTTTATGGAGAATTCTTTTCCTTGGGTAGGGAGAGAGGGGAGAGGAAATCTGTATTAGGGAAGAAAAGGAAAGCCCTGTAGCACACAAAGAATTTGATAGCTTTTAATTCTGCTAAGCCACCAATACATGGAAGATGCACAGTGCTGTAATTATCTGGCTAGAGAGATGTAATTGTATCTATCAAACTAAATACAACACTGTCAGATGACAGCCAAGATTGGATTGTCTTTAAGGGTCAGACAGGAACCTAGAGTGACCTCACTCCTCCCTTCTCACCATGCATGTTTTCCTAGTCTTTGATGGGGACCCATTCTGCCAACCACGTGAAAGCATATACGGCAGCAGTGTCTTTTTGCTCTATGCCAATAGCCTCTCTAGAGACCATGCTCGGCTTACTTGGGCTCAGGGGATTAAGCCTGCCCAGGCCTCCCTTGTATTTGAAATGTATGATATTGATATCGGTGCTTAGAGAGAATCGGGCCTCTGCAATGAACAGATCATGCCTGGCTCCATAAAGTCTATGTTGCACAGAGAGATGTATAGGCTGGGTGGAGAGGGGCCAAGTCAGGCTTTTGTGCTGGAAAGCAAGTATTAGGTAATGAATTAAAGAGTGTTTTTCTGGCCTGGTCTGTAATATTCAGTACATTTCCATGGTCATGGAAACAGATCTGAACTTCTCCACAGTTTATCTCTTGCGTAGTGGCCATTCATTGTCATCTCATAGGTGCAGGCTGGGCTATCAGCAGCAATGCTTCCCTGCAGAGCTGAGCTGCCTTTAAAATAAGCATGCCCCTCCCCCTTGCTCATTTATAAGCAGTTGGAATCTATTTTTGTGGACTTTCTCCAATCAGGAACCATATCCAAACCATTTTTGGTTTTTTTGAATCTTTTGTACTATATTTACTGAGTTTAGTGGGAAGCCTGGATTCTCCTTGTGCTAAGTAGTGAATCTACCAGGATGGTTGAAATATTCCACTAGTTTTGTCACATTTATGGAAAGAGAAAATACACAGAAGTTCTGTGGTTATTAATTGAGCTACTTCATCTCCTCGTTCTTATATGCATTTCTAGCCATTATTTGGCATTTTACTGCCACTGATTTTCAGTTTCCATTGTTTGTAGCTCCTGCTTTAGAGGGGAACAAAGCTCTTCAGAAGGCAGGCTTGCATTTGTCTGTAGCATAAAGACGGGACACTTCTGCATATGCTGTGTGTTAGCCTAACCAGGTTAACATCCCTCTGCCTGGGCTTTTGGAAAAGAGTCCCAAATTGTCACATGTAAGGGGACATTTCAGTGCTGATTTTTATTTCCATGAGATTAAAAGTGAAACATGTAACCACAAAGCTGGTTTATGTCACCCCCCTGTCGGAGTCAGCAGTCATGCCAAAAATTAGATATTTGATAGGTTTGTGAGAGAAACAGATGCAGAAGGATGCCATTCCCACAATTTAGGCTCCTTCTTATCTTTAAGTGAGAAAGAACATTCCAGATGAAGAAAATCTATTTTATTGGCTTTAAAAAATAGCAAAGAAAATGCAGAAATAAAAAAAATGGTAATTTAAAACTGATGTCATTCTTGGGACTTATAAACTGCAAATTGGTGTTTCTAACTAAAAAAAAAAAAGCCGTTCAAGACATGCTTACTTGATGTTTTCATTTATGCGTATTTTTACCTCAGCTACGGCGTTATAATTGAGAGAAAATATCCATGAGATATATCCACATATGTGAATATAGGCAAGATAAAAGCAGAGAGAAAACATAAACCTCCAAAAGGCTAAAACATCCAAAAAGTATTCTCTCAGCTTTTTTGGGGGAAGCATTTTGTGTCCCATTCTTTTTATTTAATTCTGCCAGCTGTCTGCTAAACAAACCTAGCCAGGTGGGGCTTACAACCCATGACTAAAAAACCTACTAGTGCAGCTGTCCAGCTTGCCCGGAGGAAGAATTCAGACAAATGGCAGGAACGAAAAGATTGTTTTGTTTTCAAGAAAGTAGCTACTGTACCTTCTTTGGGCTCAGTTTTTGTTCTGTTTGCTTAAGTTAATCCACGACTTCCTAAAGTTTTATGGGAAAATAGGAAAATAATATCACCCATTTAAAAATGTAGAGTATTTTTGTTATAGTCTTGCTTAATTTATCATAATTCGTCTTTAAATAAATGCTTTTATTCTATGTTGCAACCTGGCACTGAGCTGCCTTTTTGGTTTTTCTTTTTCTCTTTTTCTTGTTTAAGTTGCTGATTCCTAAATCTCTCTCTCTCTCTTTCTCTCAGGTGGGTGCATGTTATTAGTGAACTGTGACTGAACTTTATTTCTAGACATGGCATAATTAAGTATGTAGCTATTTAAAGGTGAAGGTTGGCATGGCTTACTCTGGAGCAGAGGAATAGAACAGGCCTCTTTGCACTGCATCATCAGTCGACCTCAACTGTGAATTTCCAGTCAGCAAATGGGCGCTTCATTTGGTGCATTTGAGCAGAGGATGGGAAGAACTGCACTAAAATGATCATATTGCCATCTGATCTACAGCTCAATTGATGACAGATCCATTCATAAACCACTCAGTTACTTTTCCTGTTTATGTGACACTTATCAGTTCAGGGAATCTCAACATTTTTGTCAAAACTGCCTAAAATCCTATTATTATCTCCTGAAAAAGACTGCAAGAATTTTAGCTGGCCTCAGAGTTTAGTTCTAGCACCTGTTCTGGAGATACAATGCTCATATGCAGGATTGAGGCACAGCACTGACAGTACCCCGGCTTTTGTAACTCTCCACAGGGAAGTACCTGGGATGCAGTGTTCTGATGTCTTTCAAAGAAGCAACCAGAAATCCAGCAACTTGGATACTCCCAAATACTATGTCCATGAACTGACTGTGATTTGTATTTAGGTTTAAAAGAGAATGAGGCTTGATGGCATAGTAAGCATTTTCTTAGCAAGGGTGTATGTCATTCTACAAACTGGTGAGGGTATTTGGTTAAATCTCAGAGCCGATTTGGCAAAGTGTTAAAACTAGAAGTTTCATGTTTGCAGCTGCCTTATTCTGCTGCTCATGGGGACACAAAGAAATGATGCCCACAGTCTGAGTTGTAAAGATCAAAATGGCATCCGGAAAAATGCAAGTGAAGCCAGATTGCCACTCGAGTTGCCTTCCTTTTCTTTTGTTGAATAAGAGTGATATTGGTCTGAATGCTCACAAACCTAAAGAAAGAAGGCCAATTTTTCATAAGGAAATTGAATTGCTGATGCAGAACTAACTCTCACAGTTTGTTGTTATTTAATGAAGAGGAGTAATGGGGAAGTTTTGGCAAAACTGTGATGTATACATAACAAAAACATACTACAAAAGAGTAATGACACTACTTAACCTTCAGAGGATTTACAAATGCATTTAAATATTAGAAGTGAATAAATTGTACAAAGAGGCCTTAACAAACCAGGATAAAGGAAATAAAACATCACTTCCCTTTCTTCCTCTCTGCCACCCAGAAAACCCAAACCAGGTGCAACTTTATATACCAGCAACCACCTTTGTTTTAAATTTATAATTTGAGAATTCAGGCTGAATTTTTTTAGACAGTGTGAGCAGCCAACATGGTGCTTGCCAGTGTCTTTGTGGTTAAGCAGGATAAACATCAATAAATAAATCCAGAATATTAAAAATATAGCATCATTTTTTCTCATCACTCTACACTGATAAGAGGAAAAAAGAATATCTGTTTAGGAAAGAATTCCTCAAAAACTATACATGTCAGAAGAGGTGTTTTGTACAAAAAAATTTTTGTACATAATATTTTCTCCCTTTTCTTTCTTTCATTATGTATGCACGTGCATATGAATCTGTTTACATTTAAATTCTCTTTAAATAAATCTTTAAATGTGGGCAAGGATTGCTCCGTAATGGAGTGCAGACAAACAAATCCATAATATATGCATTTTCTATATTTTCTCTATTTACAGATTGATGGAGAACCAAAAGAATAAATAATTTGTATTTGTAGAAATAGAAATATGTATGTGTTAGACAAATATCTTAGAAATCATAATTTCTAACCATGTGATCAGCATAAACTAATATTATGGGGATGGAAAAGTTTTCTCCAATGTTGTCTCCATTAAGAAAAGCATTTACAGTGGAAACAAACGTTTTCAGTGCAAAATCAGTTTGTAATTAATAGGATGATTTGCTTTTCCGGACACTCAGATATGACCTGGTCTTTTGTAAACAATAATTTCATAAAGAAAGTGCTCCTATAATATAATCTAAAGCATAGATGTTATGTTTGGCTT
Source organism: Glaucomys volans (assembly GCA_020662805.1). Classification (NCBI taxonomy): domain Eukaryota; kingdom Metazoa; phylum Chordata; class Mammalia; order Rodentia; family Sciuridae; genus Glaucomys; species Glaucomys volans. Next base: position 553,059 of record JAJEJO010000112.1, read on the forward strand.
TTAAAAACCACATCGTAAGAGGGGCCAAGAATCTTCTTTGGTTTTAGGTCTTCTTTAGTATCCTAGACTTCACACAAATCATTTCCCTTTCTCTAGTTCTGCATCATTTTCTCAGTCTTTAGCTTACTTCTAACCCCTAGGATTGTGAACTGATTTGAATGTTTAACCTTTCAAAGATTTCTCCATGAAAAAGAAATTAGCACTGAATTTTTATCATGTCTTAAGAATATTTTTCTTATAAAAATAGTGGCATGTTTTAAAATTATTCAATCCAAGTGTATGATAAATGTGTCCCATTAATATTATGTAAAGTACAATTGTACAAATTCTATGCTTTGATATTAGAGAACACAAGGCAGAAGGATCTCTCAAGTCTCCACCCTCATGCACTGATTTTGGCATCTTTTGGATTTTAGCCCAGTATACTAACAGTGTGTTTCTGTATCATGCAGGTAGAAGTGAGAATGTGAGGCTCATTTAACAGTGTGAATTTTCCCAATGTATCACAATTACAGAGACACCTGTGTTTTCTAACTTTTTGCTGATCTGCTCTGAAACCGCAGTGTTTAAATAACTGTATGTTAGTGTACTTACCTTACATATTTTATTCTGTTCTTCTCTTACTCTCCCTTTTTTTCCTTTCTTCTTTTTTCTTGCCCCTTCCTTCCTCCTTCTCCACTTCTTTTCTTTCCTTGTTCATCTTTTGCTTCTACTCTACCTCTTTATCCTCTTTTCCTTCATTTCTCTTTTTTCTTTAATACTCAGTTCCTCTTGTTGAATTTTTTAAACCTGCCTTTTAGCTAAAGTTTTTCTTCCTGCCCTTGGAAATCCTGTTGACAAAGTTTTCATTCATATTACTTTATAGACATGATGTCTAGTGATTTCATTTTCTATCAAACATTTTTCCAGTTTCACAATAATAGTGATTTAAAAAATCTCCATGGCTCTACCGTCATGCTATTTGTGTTTAGGCAACCAGTCCCATGTATACATCTGCCTTTACACAGCAACTGCTGGTGGAGGCAGAGCAGAGAGACAGCCCTTCCCTGGTCTTCTTATGTTGTACTCTTTACAAGGCAGCCCTGTAGTTCTGGTTTACAGCTCTGCTTAGATCCTGTTACAGCTCTACTCAGATCTTTCTTTTAGTATAATGGAATTTAATGGGAAAGAAAGCGTGCTTTCAGTTTGCATTTTCAGAAGGATTTATGGTTAAATTTAGGGTATGTAAAACCACATTTATCCCCAAATAAGCAACTGACTCATTTATAGAAAGAGCAAAATGTCCCACCTGAATTCTTTTCAAAAGTTTTTTGAAGTCTATCAAACATTAGAAAGCACTTTTCTGAAGATGGGGAGTTGCCTACCTTTCATTGAAGTCCACCTTAAAGTTGGTTACAACTCTAGAGTGCTGATCATTTGCAAATCCCACTGCTGCAACTAAGCAAGGGTGGGGCTGCATCCTGAGACATCTGTGGACCAGAGGAGCTGGCAGGGACCAAAGAGCTTTCCATTGAAGTGAGTGCTCACAGGCTGGCTGCAAGAACATTCGACCTGAGCTAACTACTTCCACATATCAACACCTTGTCAGTAGAGGTCTGAGAGGCACAGTGGCTGCAGAGAAAAGGAAGTACCTGCTTTAGGGCGAGCTAACTGGCTCTCCCTCCCTGCTCTACCAAATCTATAGTATGGAAGAGAGCATGGAGAAGACGATACTAATAAAACAAATTAAACATTTAAACCATGGCACTAGTTGGCTTTGATTATTGGTGTTTAACTACACAATGGATTTATAAAAATTCAGAGCACATATGATTATCTAAATATAGGATAATTTAGTCTGTTTGGGTCAGTGGTTCTAAATGTGCTGTTGTGGCACATACATTTGTTGTGATTCATTGGGAGGTAGTTCACAAGTAATTTGTGATTAATAATAATTTTTAACTGATTTACTTAAAAATAAATTAGAGCAGAGGATTCAAGGTTATTCCTATAGTAATTTCATTCTCACTTGCAGATACTCCCCTGTGCATACTCCAGTGAATGAGAAGTGGGTGGAGGTATAGCAACGTCCCGGGGGATTGCATAAATCCTTAAACATCCGTGGAGCTACGTGCCACGTGTGAACACCATTTGCCATGTGTTTTGCAGTAGGAACAAAAGCCAAATGCTGGGATCCATTGCTTTAGGATTTTAGATGCTAATATGTTTTATTTGGCCATACATGGTCTCATTATAATCGTTATATAATAACAAAAAAGCATAGGTTTTGTTAATTACCTAATAATAGTGACTAAAAGGTTGTGTAGTTGCTTTTTCTATGGACTGGATCATACCAGACAAGCCCAAAATTAGTGGCAATGATTCACTCTCTGATCATTTCAATTTAGATTGGAAATACAAAGAGCTATGATGATTAGGTTGAATTTATAACTGAAACCTGAGCATGAAACCAAGAAGCAGTTGCTGTATGAGAATGTATTACAAAAGTTTCTTATTAAAATGATCACAAAATTGCTCTTAGAATATGCAGGCTTTAGTTTGTTAGCTTTGCTAAAGTTCTTCAGTTTTAGTGGACCTACCTAGCACTCATAGAAATTACAAGTGGACACTATGTTATTATTGTCTTTATTTTGTGCCCACCTTCTTTTCTAGAAAGAAAGCTCCACAAAGACAAGGATTTCATGTTTATATTCACACCACAGCACCTGTTATGCAGTGGAAGGTCAATAACTATTTATTGAATAAAGAAAAAAATCCTCTGTTTTTCCCCCAGGAAAAGTCAGTGTCACATTCCCACCACATCACCCACTGTCCCAACAGCTTTTTCAGTTCTTACCTTTTCAGAGTTGTTCGTAAGAGATCAATCAATGAAAGGCATTGCTTTTTATTTTCTTTAGGGAAAAAAGAAAAAAGAAGTCGGATACCATTTTCACTAGCCAACATGATATTTCTGGTTTCTTGACTTATTTGGCAAAGGGAAAGCACAGGTTGAACTGTTTAGAGAAGATAAAGGATCCGTTCTTGCATTTTGAAGACTGGAACTTTTACACATGGTTTCAAAGTTGATTGAGCACGTAAAGTCCAATGAAGACAGATCCTGCAAAAGCAAAGAAACCCTATCTGATGAGAGCCCCAAGTGTGAACACACCACACCACAACCATGTGGAAATAATAGCCTGTATTGGCAACAAAGGTTTCTATTTAATGAGAGAAGTGCCATTGTTCTTGAAAGTCTAATTTGGTAAACATCGTACAGAGCTGACTCATCAAGACTGAAAATCCAATAATAAATCACCACTGCGATTTAGCACTAATGCTGGAATTCACATCACGGAGTGTGCTACAGCATCAGCTGAAACTCAAACAGGTCGCTGAAAGGTGCATTTCATCAGCAGGCAATTTAATTCATATCAAAGGAACTTTACCCCAAGTGAGTGGCAACTGGCTACTTTTGAAAGCAGTTAACTGGTGGGGGAAATGAGTTGCGTTAGTCTCCTATTAAGAGGTAATAATCTGTAATCCTGGGTGTTTTAAAAGTCGTTTCCTCGAATTCCACAGCAAACAATATAAAACAACAACCCCAATATCTTAGTATCTTAATCATATTCGGTAACGAAGCCCTTTAGATAATTGGCACTGCTTCTGCAGTAGGCCAAACTTTCTTTCAAGTTACAAATACTCACAAAAGGTTTACATCATAAGGAGCTGCTTTGGAGATGTGCAGATTTAGTTTGTAAGTACAAAGTGAACATGCAAATTGCCTTATCTTGTGGGATTCACAAACAACCATCATTCAGATTGATTTAATACATAGCTTTTTATCTTTAAAAGTGTTAATTAGAAAATAGGGACAGTTCTCTGAACACTTAAGAGTAATAAATAGATCAAAACAGCACCCATGCTTCTGTGTTGGAACTTCCGAAGGCTTTGTAAAGGGATTAATACAATTGTCAAAAAAGACCACAGTATACATATTTAATAGTGCTACCAAGCTACAATTACATTTTTAGAACTTTCTTGGTAAGTTTTTCCACACTTGCTATGCTCAAAACCCTGATGTGTTATCATACTTCTGTTCCATTCTTTAATGTTCCTATCTTATTTTAATTTTTCCACCTTGGACCTTTAAATACATTTTTCCAGAGAACATTCTAAAACAAACTAATACAGAAAGTTATTCAGAGAAGAATGGGCTGTAAAATTGTACAACATAAAATATTAAGAAAAAAATTATGATTCATGCATTTTCTCTTGAGTGAAAACCTAAAACTATTTTCTGACAAGTTATTTCCATTTTGAAATTTATCTGTAAAATGTGGAAAGGTAGACAAACAGGAGTCAAGTCCTGGTTCTGTCACTGTCTGTCTCAATTACCTCAGGCAAATGCTGTTACATTCCTCTGTAAAGTGAGCAAAATCACAGCCCCTTTCTCCTAGGGCCTCACAATGGGGATTAACTAAGATTGTATTGCAACCTGGTGCTTGAGAAGGTGCTCTATAAATTCTAATTAAGGCAATTGTTCAGGAATCTAGATGGTGGTTTTCACTAGGCTTAGTTATGTGTTTACCTTATCACTAGCATGAAAAGCACTGCTAAGATGCCTCTGCGAATTTATAAGAAAGACAGGAGAAAGAGGCCCAGGGTAGACTCTTGGACTATGAGTCTCTGAGCACTTTGACTTCCCCTTTTTACAAGGGGGGACTTAGTAGGCCAAGCCATCCTCTGGGTCATTTCCTTTCTGATGCCTCTATTTATGTTTTATTATGACTTTGTCCTTATTAACTAATAACACATATGGTTGGCAAAATAGTAAAAAAAAAAAAAAAAAGTGTAGAACATCATATGAAATTGTCTCTCCCCACCACCTTCACTTCCTTCTTTGTAAGAAAACAGGCTTTTGTCTATCATTCCAGAAATTTTTTTAGCATTGTTTTACTTTTGTCCATGTCCCCTTCAATTCTTTAATTTTTGTGTCTCCTTCCCCTGACCACATCTTTCAAACCTCCTGCTTCACCCAAGCCCTTTTGAACCAGAGACTGATTCCCCAGCGTTGGGCTCTTGAACTGTCATCTGCCTCTGGTCTCCCAATCAAATGGCCTTTCCCATTCCCTTTCCCTTTACTCTCTCCTATTTTGATTAGTCCTTCAATAAGGCACCTGCTTGCCTTCCAGGGACACTAACTTCCTCTTCTTCCCCATACTGTGAATTCTTTTCATTAACGACTCTATCTACTCTAAGACCACAGCAGTATAAGGGAAAGCTATGACACTCTGATGGTTAGAAGTCACTGTGAATTGCCTTTATTTATTCTCAGCTGTGTCCTTCTCTCATTTATTTCTATTGAACTAGTTGAGCATACTGACAGTCCTTGCTATCTACTAATTGCTATGCATATATTATCTTACTGAATTTCTTCAAAAGGTCCCTACTTTCTTATGAAAATCATAAGGGAACCATTACTTCCAGCTTAGATAAAAAAAAAAACCAAAAAAACAAAAAAACAGGTGTATAGAAATCAAGTGGTTTGTCCAAGGACCTGTAACCTGTAAGTGGCTGAACCAGAGTCCAGAACTGGCCTGACTGCAAAGGTTTCAGTCACTGTGCCCTGAAGTTTCTCATGGCCTGTCCTCACCTCTTCAGCTAATGTTCATTCCGTCCTAGTGGCCCATGGAATCCCACTCCCATCACTATCATCCAGCTATGTTGCTTTCTAGCTTACTGAGTACATTGAAATAGTCAGATATTCCTTTCCAGTGATGATTCTTCTTCCCTTCCACATGTTTGTGTTCTACTTGCTTCTAGTCAATTATAAGCTAGAAGGATCTAGGTCATCTCCTTATTGCTGAGAAGATGGAGACCCAGAGGGAAGAAGCACTTGCACGGTGGAGCAGAGGCAGAATGAAGACAAAAATGCTGGTCTATTTAGGTTTCACACTAGTTCCCATACATCCCGGTTGAATCTGCTAATCCTATGCTTTCTTATGGTCAAATTTAGTCTCTGCAGCCCAAAAAGTCTTCATACTATGACTTCTGGAAGCTCCTACATGTTTAAACTTGCCCCAGATTCCAGACACCATCTTGAGCCTAGATAGGTATTTTTGGACTCTAGCCCAGTGTTCTGAAATGAAGCAATTGGTAACACTTAGTAATCTTTGAACCTTGAGTTTATTCCAAATACTAATAACTTGCCGAATTTCTGCCTCTATTCTTTCTTTTCTATACTAGAATCTATGTTTTGGAAACTGTCTTGAATGCCATATTCTGAAGCATTCCGACCCTGCCTTGTCACTGCCTCTGTTCACCAATCTGTAGAATCCCACAACCTCATGACTATGACTCTCTCAACCCCTGTCAGATGGAAAATTCTGGAATGTGATTCTAGTATTTTACCTGTTTTTGCATCTCCAATAATTCGTTCTTGATCTTTTGGGGTTCTCTGGAAGGGCATAGATTTCGAAGAGTGCCAATTGCTTCTCTCAACCCCTGCAGTGTTCTACTGCTGCAATGAACTTCCTCTTAGCAGGAAAGGTCTGCTCCTCTCAGGTGAGGGAGAGGTCATATTCCAGATTCAAGCTTCTTCCAGAAGATTTTGGACCACACCTGGGCCTATCATGAGCTCTTTCATCTTTAGACTCTCTGTAGGATCATCTCTTCCTGCTTGCTCATACACTCTGTCCACATCTTTTCCCCTTTATTGCCTATGATGATAACCCCATATGAATTCTCTTCTTGCTCATGGTACCCTATTTCTTTTACTGGTTTGTGAAATCCTCCTCTTTTCTTTTCACACTCTCTCATTTGAAAACATTCATTTCTATAACATTGAGATTTTCCATTTTTCCTAATGTCAATATGATTCGTCAGTGCCACACATATTTATAACCCTCTGATCTGGAACCTTTTCTCATAGATATTCCAGAGACACATACATGTTAAATCATCCAAAAAACAATCCATCATTATTTAAGAACATAAAAAATTCCAGCTTCTCCTACTGTTTTTGACTAAAATAAATTACCATTCTCCCAATTAAGATTGAAATTTTGTGGTTGTGATTGATTCCTTTTACATTGTTGCTTCCTCCATCCAATCAGTTCTCAAATTCAATCACCACTTCTCCAACGTCCAGTGTATCTTGGCTTGTTTTTCTTTCTGCCACCCTACTCTGGTTAAAGATTTTGTAGTCTCTTAGTTGAAAACCATATTCAATTCCATGGTCTCTCTCACCTCTGGGTTCTACCTGTGCTTGCCCTGTCAAGTTTTCATGTCACCATTAGACCAATCTTTTTAGAGTGGGGATTTTACTAATGAGAAATTATCTACAAGAATGACTATAAAATCTAGCTGCTATATGAAAATAGTTGTCTTATGATGTCATTAGTTGGTCAAATATCTTTGAATTCTCCTTAATAACTACTAAATAAAAACAAAATGTACAATCTATTTTTTAAGAGCCCCAGTCATACTACTAAGTTTATATTTCTAGATTTATTTCCTACTAATCCCAGTGGATTATGTGTTGTCTAGCTGACAGTCTTGCTATTTGTTGGACACATCAATTTCTTCTGCCACCAGTACTCATGTTCATGTCATTTTACTCCATCCTGAACTATATCTACCTCAATGAGATGGAAGTTAACTGAAAAAAATGGAACCTAACTTTTTTTTTGGTAAAGGATAACTTTGTTAGTTTTTTTTTTTTTTTTTTAGGTCCACTGCTGATCCATATATTGCTTTTGCATAATTTTAGGCCTTATTTGAACATTATGTCATACTCTTTCTTCATATACATGGATATCTTTGGAGGATAGAAAATGATACTACTGATTGCATAGAAAAGAGAGAAAGTTGAGAAATTTGGTTGATGATGTACTCAATATGACCCAAGAGCATAATGTAGGTATTAAAAAGCTAAGAAGGGGCTGGGATAGAGCATTTGTCTAGCATGTGTGAGGCACTGTGTTTGGTCCTCAGCACCACATAAAACTAAATAAATAAAATAAAGGTATTGTGTCCATCTACAACTAAAAAATATTTTAAAGAAAGCTAAGATCATAGGCTGCATAGATTGAAACTTACCTATTTTGTGGGACATTTCAGTGTTGTCCTGGTTCTTAGTATTGGCTTGGATTATGTCAGGATATTGTGTCCTGGTAGCACATTTAGAGAGGAGTATGGTGAGATTGGAAAGTATCCATAAGAGGATGAATATGGTGGTAAAAGTATGGAAATAGTCCTATAAGTTAAATAAGGGACGAAACCAGGAAAATTGAACCGGTAGAAGAAAATATTACAGAAATAACAGTGAGTTTTATATTTATGTAAGACTATCATGAAGAAGAGGTGCTGTGTTTGTTCAGTTAACCAACAGAGATAAGACAGACAGAACTATTTGAGAATCAGTATTGCAAAAGAACTTTCTAGCAAGACTTCTCCCAGAGAGGATAGGACTGATTCTGAGTGATCAAGTTTGCTTTAGAAAGATTTTCCATAGAAGGAAATTGAACTAGATATTCACAAACAACTCTCTAAAATTTAAAACTCTAAAAGGGAAAACTATTGAAAAAACTTTGGAATAATTTTATTGTAAAACAATAGACAAAATGTATGCAACTTTGTCAGTCCAAGGTTAGACAAAATTAGTTTAAATTAAGGGAGAGGTCCAGGCAAGATAAACAACCCCCAACACTGAGATGATTATAAATTACAAGAGATATGCCACCAGAATTCATATTTGGGTGATTTGTTAGAAACAATCCTTTGATTGGATGTCACATGGTCACTGTGAAAGAACACAGCCACAAAGAACCACTGGACTGATATGAATGTATTAGTTGTCTTGATGCAAACTGCAATTGACTGAGAAGGGAGTACAAAGAAGGTCAATGGCATGTGAACTGTTCTAGAGAAGGTCCTGCTCATGCTGAGGATGGGGGAACCTCATTCAAGTCCCAGGAGACCTTTTCTGAGCATGTACAGTCAACATGCCTCAGGCCTACCATCTTGCATTGAAGTTTACCTGATGGATTTGATGTTTAACCTCTCTTCCCTTACCATGTCTCAGCTGTCTTGATCCCCATCTGTATTCTATTTTCCTTGCATACTGCTCTGACTAAACTTGTGGGTGCCAAGTCTTCTCAAGGAGCTGTCTGTCTCTGGCCCTCCATTTGTCCTCAGGCTGTCAAGTGCAATTTTGATCACAGTTGAGTTTTATTTCTCACAGCTGTACTACCAGTGGCATGAACTGGTCTTCAATGATTCTCTGCTCCAGCTCCTTCCCTCCTTATTTTTCAGCCTAATATTTTAGTTGCTTCATTTTCTCATAACCTTTTTTTTGGCTCTAGATAATACTCAAGGTTGCTTTATTCCAGATTGACATGTATGGTCTTGATGCATTACTTGTATCAGTGGAAAGAAAAAGATTACCTAGAATCTTCTCATAAGTCATAGAAACAGTATAAAAAGCATGAGCAAATGTAATTTATCACTCTGAGAAGTGGGCATGTAATTACTTGCAAGGCTGCTTTTAGTTTATAGCATAGTTTTCTATTTCTATCCTTAAATATTTTCCCTGCATCAAAGTTCTGGAGAATTTGGCACATTGCAAATGCCTGGTACTGAAGTATCTTCTGCAAGATCAAGTGCACATGATTTCAGTGTCATTGCCACTATCTTCAATTTAGCCAGAGGGGCCACTCATATTTGTACTTGGGCCCTCTTTGGCTAAGTTTTAGTTGCCCAATAAACTATAGTTCAGGATGAAATGTACTAACAGATAGGGTTTACATGAATTAAACTCTCAAATAACTTTTACAAAATCAGATATTCATTTTGTATGTAGCAATGCTATTGATGGAATACAAGCACTACATTCATCAGATTGTATCCATTCATGTGTTTACTTGAGGGAAACACTAAATGAATTTAATATTTAGACTTAATTTGTCCCTGGATTTCAAAATTCATCTTTATCTCTCCACATATACTGCTTTCTATGACATCATTAGCTTTTAAACATTTGGAGATTTGTAGACTTGAACACTAGAAGCCATAGAGCATGCTCCACTCCTCAAGTCATGTTGGTTTCATGAAAATATCCATTCAAAGTAGGGCAGATTCTTACGTGAGAGAATTTCTCAGCTTACTCATTCTGGGCATGACCCACACATGATCTCTGATCCTAACCCTATTTATGCTTCCATTAATGCTAGCAACCACAACCATCTGAATGTTTCTCTTGAAAAGAAACTTCTTGGTTCCTGGTTGGCCCATGGTATTCATGACAGGTTGAATCAGTGGGTATATCTGTGCATAATACAGACTAATGCTATTTCCTTGTCAGGAACTGTGTGCAAGACAATGTCAGAAAAAATGAGCACAGAGAACAAATTACCAACATATTCTGCACAATGGTTAGATTTTAGTTCCCTGAGTTAATGGGCATTAGTATTATTCCGTTTCCTCCAAATATCGTTTCTTTTGAATCTAGAATTCAAGAGGTCCCAAAAGCTGTTGAGTTTTCTTGGTCCATCTTTTTAATACCTGTCCAACTTATTTGTTTCTCTAAATTTATACAGAGGATGGACTGAATTAACTAGATTTAGCCTATTGCCCCAAAGAGACCTGCATTCCCTTTTTAAACTTGCTGGATGATTCCCTCCATTTCTTAACTGAGGTAACTCATTAAACATTTTGTTGCAGAAATGTTCTTCTTCCTTCCAGAATCTGCTGGGATCTTGGCTGCATTTGGAATAAAAGTGAATGAAGATGGTGATGTCAAACAAATGGTTAGACATGTAATAGTCTTAAATCAACAAATTTTGTCAAGTGCCTACTAGACGAAAGGTGTGTTCTAGGCCCCATTACTGGACATTTGAAGCACAGTGGAAATTTTGGCATGCAGGAGCTATCCTCCAGAATAGATAGCTGGCATGACATACCCCCTGGAAAGATGCACTGTAATGAAGATCTAGGTCACTTTTCTGTATGTTTGAAGTCTACTGAGGATCTTAGACAAGTTCTAAGTGCCTCAAAAGACACATAGTGTACTGTTAGGCTTTTTCTTTTCTTTCTTTTTTTTTAAATCAGAACTCCTGAGATGGCTTTAAAATTCTGGACCTATCCTCTTCTGGGTCATGTGCTATATTGTATACTATGTCCCTCTTAGGCAAATAGACTACAATTAAAAGCAACGACAAGTTGGGATTCCCTAATTAAGATTTGGGGAGAAATTTACATGTGCCTTCTAAGAACGTTCTAGCCCAAAACATGATTTGAACTCAGACATGTGTTATGGTTTGGATGTGAGGTGTCCCCCAAAGCTCACATGTGAGACAATGCAAGGTTCAGAGGAGAAATGATTGGGTTGTAAGAGTCTTAACCCAATCAGTGATTTAATCCCCTGATGGGAATTAACTGAGTGATAACTGAAGTGGTAGGGTGTGGCTGGAGGAGGTAGGAACTGGGGGTGTGGCTTTATATATATATTTGTATCTGGCCAGTGAAGTCTCTCTCTGCTTTCTGATCATCATATGAACTGGTTCCCTCTACCACACTTTTCTCCGGTGATGTCTCACCTTGAGCCCCAAAGAATGGAGCTGGTCTTCTATGGACTAAGACCTCTGAAATCTTGAGCCCTCAAATAAACTTTTCCTCCTTTAAAATTGTTCTGCTCAGATCTTTTAGTCACAGCAGTGAGAAAAACTGACTAAAACAGACATGTATATATTGTTTTCATTTTATTTTGTGAATTCCTTCATTGTAAATCCTGAACAGCATTTCTTTTGTTATATAATTGCACAATTGTATACATATCAAGTATTTTTCCATCACAGAAAGAAGATAATGTAGATATTTGGATTCCCTCCTTTTCCCTCATTATAGTACATGACAGCCTAGTAAAAAACAAACTACATTTTAGTAGAAGAACATGGCACCATTTATGACTTAACTACACTCAGGTGACATCATGGCTCCACATGACAACATGAGTTGAGATGAAATATGGTCATTAAAGTTCAAATTCCATCATGTCATGGGTAACTTGTGATCTCTAGCTTTGGAATGTTAAGCCTATAGGTTATGCCAGGGTCTACGTGCTGTCTGTTATTAATAACAAGAATAAATTCTACCCCATTCATTTGGTCATTTATTCACATAACCATTCAACAAATCAGCACAATCTTTAGTAACAAAAAAACAGAAATCTAGTACCCTCTCATGATTTGAATAATTGCTTGGAAACTTGATAATGTGTTAGCATTCATTTGCTGAAAAATGGATGAATGATGGTTAAGTGATTTCATCTTAAGACAGGTGTATGTCTATTTGTAGGTACCTGTGTCTGACTAGCTCCAAAAAGGAGCATTGGGTTGATAAAGCTCAGATTAGTAGCTTTTCCTTAAGTGGCTGTGTTAACTTCTCTGTTTTGCTAAACAAGGGTTTCTTCTCTGACACCAGCTTGCTACTGCACATGTTTTTTACTGGTCAATAAGGATTTGCTCCAAGCAACTCCATCACCATATTTCAGAAGATAACTCACTGTGTATAATCCATGGTGGGTGGCTCTACAACCTCACCTCAAGGGCTGTATCTCTGTATCTCTGGGCTTGTGGAAATGGATATGTCCATCAGATATAAAGGCACACACACCAGAGACAGGTACTAGTCATGTCACTGATGGAGATTCATTTGGGGAAAGACCATAATGAAGCAGTGAGCTGTTTGTATCAAAGATTAGTTTAAAGACAGCTGTAGATTTATTATTTTAAAAACTCTGGATGAGGGTATTGGATTAGATAAACTTTAAAGTCCTTCCAGCTCTAAGTCCTTCCAGCTCCCTACAGTCTCCAAGTGCATTGATTAACATACATAATGTAAAACAATGTAGTTTTGTAAAGCAAAATTGGCAGGAAGAGAATATTCTCTCAAGAAAAACTACTTTCTGTGAGTCTTCCCTTTAAGCTACCAAAAAAAAAAAAAAAAAAAGGTGATCAAGTAGAGCTCAAAAATAATTTCTGGGCTTAAACTTAAAATTCTTTTATCTGGAACAGATTATTTCATTCCACAATTAGAAATGAGATCCAAAATGCAAATATTACTCAGAGAGCTAGCACTCGGATTCACACTATGGTGTTATCAACTGCTATAAGAGCCATTTTACAGAGCAAGTTTGAGAGGGGGAAGCATACCTTATTCAAATATATGAAGATGATTTTACAAATCATATCCTATTTTATTCCAGTCCCAATTCTGCCAACCCTTCTGGGTATGTAACAGTTTTAAAGACAGTGCTTCAAAATTTGAAGAGGAAAAAAAGTGGAAACAGCTTAAACGAGAATGTAACTCTTAGGCTTTCAGCAAATACATTTTCATAGTTTTCCAGTTTGTTATATTTTCTTGAGAAGGGGTGAAAATTCTTGGAATCATATGTACAATAAAGTCCCAAATATATACTATTTCTTTAAAGCTTTTTATCTCTGTTTTCCTAAGCTATCTTAACTTAGATCAAGCCTCTCTTATATCCGAATTTGGTGAGATGTGCTATTTATCGTCCTGACCCGAAGGAAATCTGCCCAATATTTGATGGTCCATTCCATTAGGAGTTCTTTTCAGTCATGTCAGAATGTTATTTTGGTAGTAATAAAACAAAGTTAAGTAGGAGAAAAGCAAATTTGTAAACAAACTGATTTTGAAGCTGCAGAATAGCTGTTCTTCATTGTCTCTATACATGGAATGAGAGAATCAGGGGTACAAATGTGGTGAAGGAATGCAGGTGGAATACATAAATTCTGTACTCTTTATGTAAAGCTTAAAAAGTGAACCATTAAATTTTGTCTTTTTTTGGGTTGGCTGCTCTATCCTGGTTAGATGGTACAGATGCCTCATCTGAGACAGCTGACTGGACACTTGAACTTCCTGAAGAACTTTGAAGAGGAATCCCCATCAGAGAATAAGTTGAAAGTTTTGCAAAGGACATTTCCTAGGCCCCACTGGAATTGGATTGGTTATCTTCCCTTAATGCCCAAGTGATGTCAGGACCCTTGAAAGGCATTAAGTGCAAAAGTCTGCTCACCCACCTCCACACCTGTTTTATGGGGCAAATTAATTCTTTCATTTGTGAAGCAGAGGGTGGAAGGAGCTAGCAGTCTCCATGGCTGTGCCTCCACTCTTGCCCTCATCTGGTGCCAGTGTTTCTGGTTCTCCATTCCAGCCCATGACCTTGAGACGAGATGCCTGCCAGATCCCTTCTCTGGCAAGAGCAGCTGTTACTTTTGGCCCATTTAAAGGCCTTTTAGGTTTTAGGAACTCCTCAGTGAGATCATTTTGTTTATCTTTTGAATGTTAGGTGACCAGACCTTTGAAAAATTGATATTCTTTCCCCCCTATAACTATAAACTGGAAACTTCACTCATGTGGGTATGGTGAATTGGAAGACCAGACTTTCATTCTTCTTAACTTCCCATGTAATCAAAAGAACCTAATGAATTCAAGTTGCCTGTAACATTTTGTGTGTTTCTGAGTTGAAACCAAATTCCCAAACAACCATGTGAACAATAATGAAATTCAGGCAGAGAGGCTCTCTATTTTCCTGCTGCCAGAAAGGAGACTCTTAGAACTCCTAGGTTCTACACTCTGTGATTTAAGATGACGTAACATTTAGCCCTGATGGACTACATTCTAGCACACAAATTATTTCGAAGACTCTAAAGAAAAGTAATGATTGAATTGAGTTTGGGAATGCAACTTTTAGAAATATATAAACTTGCATTCTTTCATGTTAAAAACTACATGGCATCCTCTATGGATTACAGCTTAATTGTGGAGATGATACAATAAAAGAGTCTCTCATACTTTCATATGAGAATTTAGGTACAATAAGCAGAACATCATTATTCCAGTTGGAATTTTGCCAGAAACTGGGGATTAAAAACCCTTGGTGTTATGAAAAGTTCCATGGGATGTTTAATGACTAGAAATAGCCAGAAGCTTAGATTTATGGCATCCAAAAATAGTACCCCTAGCAGGATTAGTTCACCCAGGTCATGCTGGGGCACAGTATGGGCAATAGTCAAAAAAACCATTTATTGAATCATGAACATAATTTTTAGCAGCTCTGGGTTGGAAATTTGTGTTTGAGCACTACTTACCCACTTTTAGCAGCTTCTTTGGATGTAGCATCCCACTGGCACTCAATAATTGCATGATAATAAAGAAAATGTCAGGTAGGCTTGAAAGAAAATGACAATTAGTCTAGAAGAACAAGGATCAAGGCTGTCTTTAAGAGTAGGTGACTGAGGCAGCTTTGAGGTAATGTATATTCAAAGGCACTAAAAAGACAAAATATCACCTTGTTTTGATTTGCTTGTGCCTATAATTTCAAAATTGAAATTTGTTCTTTTTAATTAATAGGCCCCTAGTTCATTTGTTTATTACTTATACTAGGGGTTGTACCCTGGGGGCTTTACCACTGAGCTATATTCCCACTCTTTATTTTTTATTTTTTTATTTTGAGATGAAGGTCTTGCTAAGTTGCTTAGAGTCTCATTAAGTTGCTGAGACTTGTGATCATCTTGTCTCAGCCTCCCTTGTTGCTGGGATTGCAGGCATGTACCACCATGCCCACACTAGCCCCTATTTTAAAGCAAATATACTTGAAAGTTAATATATATATCTTGACCATCATACAACTAAAATGTAACAAGAGCTTCTCACATACTACATGTTATGGTTTGAATGTGAGGTATTCCCCAAAAGCTCATGTGTGAGACAATGCAAGAAGATTTAGAGACAAAATGATTGGTTAGTATCAGAATCAACCCTGATGGGACTAACTCAGTGGTAATTGAAGGCAGGTAGGGTGTGACTGGAGAAGGTGGGTCCCCAGGTACGGGCCTTTGGGGTATATATTTTATATCTGGCAAGTGGAGTCTCTCTCTGTTTTCTGATCATCATATGAGCCACTTCCCTCCACCACACTCTTCAGCCATGATGTGCTGCTTCACCTCAAGCCCTAAGGAAGGGAACTTGAAACCTCTCAGAAAGGAAAGTTTGTGGAAAGGAAAGGGCAAGGCAAACAAAGATGTTTCTCCAGCCTCACTGTTATGGGCTGAATTGTGTCACCTTAAAATTCATATGCTGAAGATCTAACTTCTCAGAATATGACTATATTTGGAAACAACATCTTTAAAGAGGCAATTAGATAAAAATGGGGTCAAAAAGGTGAACTCCAATCCATTTTGATTTGCTTCCTTAGAAGAATAGATTAAAATACAGACAACACAGATTGAGGGGTGACCCTCCCCACTGAGGACATGGGGAGAAGAGAATCACCTATAAGCCAGGTAGAGAGTTTGTGGGAGAAACCAACCCTGCTGACACCTTGACTTTGGATTTTTTGCCTCCAGAATTGTGAGAAAATAAATTTTGGTTGTTAAAGTCCCCCAGGCTATGATATTTTGTTATGGAAACCCCAGAAAATTAAAACATTAAACCTTTTCCAGATTGCATATGTCAAGACTAGTATCTTTGAGGATGAGGTTTTTGTTTTGTTTTGTTGTTGTTTTTAATCTGAAATGTTTCTAATCGTTCTTGGATCTTTCTAGCCCCAGGGAAAAATCCAGTGATTCAGGTACATCACCTCAGGTTGATTTTGTAAAGCATGATTTAAATTCAGAGTGCTCTGTAGCCATATCAAATATGGAGAGAGGCAATGATGGGAAAGTTGATCAATAGGTCAAAGTTATAATTAGGTAAGGGTGAGAAGTTCTTGTTTACTATTGCTCAATAGGGTGAGTATAGATAACAATTATGTACTATGCATTTCAAAAAACTATAAGAGCTGGATGTGGTGGTACATGCCTGTAATTCTAGCTACTTGGGAGGCTGAGGCAAGAGGAATGCAAATTCAAGGCCATATTGGACAACTTAGTGAGATCCAGGCCCAAAATAAAATAAAAATGGTCAGGATGTAGCTCAGTAAGAGTGCTTGCCTGTTAAGTGTGCTAGACCTTGAATTCCATCCCCAGTACCATGAACAAAACCAAATACCAAAGCCAAAAAAGTTAGAAAAAATAACTTTGAATGCTCTTACTATAAAGAATGTAAATGTTTGAAGAGATAGGTATGTGTAACTTTATTGAAAATTATGATATATAAATATATTAAAATATCAGGTAACCTCATTAATATGTTCAATTTTTATTTTATCATGTACCAGGCAAAATAAATTTGGAGGGAGAGAGGGAGAAAGAGAGAGAGATATTGTGAGAAAAAATTAAGATAGGAAACACTAATTGTCATGCTTACCAGCCTTATTATCAAGATGGAGTCCAAGGAGTGATTGTTAGAAGCCATAGTTGGTGGACCAACCCTTTGTACTAAATTTGAGGTGCATGCACCTTCTCTATTTAGAAATCTTGGATAATTTTTCATGATTGGCTCTCTGAGGTGCTTCTGATGTATTAAATGAATTTTTGTGAAACAATTTCAAAATAGACTTCTGGGACTATGAAAACTTGGGTGTCAAGCAAGCAGTGAAGGGCTTCCTACATTAATATTTTAAAATACAAATGTAAAGTACCTAAAGTAACAGTGAGTCAGGATATTCATGTTTAAAATCAGTATTAATTGTTAATAACAAAACTGCAGCCTTTGAACAGAATTGTTGATGTGCTACTTGTGGAACCCGGGAGTCTTGAGGGCAAGGATAATTTATACTTGCCAAATCACTGAAAGAAAGTTCCAACTATGTGGAAATGTAAATATTCAGTATTAGAAAGGATAATTAAAGATAGGGTAAATATTTACCCAGTTCTTTTCTTTTTAAATTACAAATAAGACTTCTGTGGTTGGCTCAAATTTTCTAATAGGAGAAGGGTTAGAATAAAGGGAGTGTGTATGTGGAGGTAATGTTTTTCTTTTCCTAACCAAAATATTTCTTAGAATTCATACAGTCATGAAATACAGTTCTCTTTCATTGTCACCTTAACATTTACTCTGGAATATTTTGCGAAGATACTGAGAATGAATTTTAATTTATGTTGCATTAAAATATCAAAGGTATGATATTGAATATGAATATAAGATGTAATTTTAGCAGCAGATTAAGGGACAGATAAATAGAATATAAATACATTATTAAGAGAAAATCTGCAAAAACAGAAGTGTGTAGATATTCAAATGTTCAAAGACTCTTAATTGTCACCATTTTAAAAGAAACTTGCACTATCACAAATAACTGTATTGTGAGAGAACCACAATACTCAAAATCACAATTGTGTCATATGAACTTTTTTAAAAAAGGAGTTCTTTTCTTTCCTCTTTTCCCTTTCTTTGATCTTTTTCTCATGAGGAAAAATTTTCAAAAGAAATACTCTCGAGAAAGCCTTTTCTTTTTTTTTTTTTAATTAAAAAAATTATTGGTTCTTTTTATTTACATACAACATTAGAATTCATTTTTACATAATAGAAGGTACTT
Source organism: Glaucomys volans (assembly GCA_020662805.1). NCBI lineage: Eukaryota > Metazoa > Chordata > Mammalia > Rodentia > Sciuridae > Glaucomys > Glaucomys volans. The sequence goes on from JAJEJO010000112.1 coordinate 571,537, forward strand.
TCTAAATAATATCATTCCACTAGTCATGGTCCAGGCAGGAAAGCAGAAATCTTTCTAGGTGTCTCAAACAGAGATGATTTAATACAGGTCTTGGGTACATAGGTGGTAGTAGGGCTGACAAGATGAGGGTCAGGCAACCCTGAAATTAGAAACAGCAGGAAGCTGCCTTGGCCTCCATAAGGACAACAAGGAAGAGGTATTGTTCTCATAACTCAGAAACGAGAACCACCTTAGGGGCACTAGAACCCTGCGCGGGACTTTCCAGTATAGCTGTGACTGTTGCGGGAGGGGCTCTCCAGTGGGAGCCAGAATCACAGAAAAGATAGAGATATTGCCAGAGACACACATCAAAGCAGATGATGAGCAGGAAACAAAGCCTGACTCATCCCTCTTTTTCTCCTCCCAGGATTCTGTTGGTAACTCCCCTTGGCCAAACCCACCAAGCACAGTTGGCAGAGGTGCCTGGGAAATGTAGTTCCCAGAAATGTGGAGTAGATAAAGGATGAGTAATTGACTTGCACTCACAAAACGGAACTGCTTTTGCTAGTCTGTGTACCTCTTTTTTTAGCCCAATTTTGTTCCCTCAAGGCCAAGGTGCAGTGAAAATAACTTTGGGACTTTATAAAAATTGTGGATTTTGCTTTGTTTTGTTTTCTATAAGATATTCAAGGACACAGTTAAAGTACACCTGGACCTTTAAGGTGGAAATTCACTGAACACGCAAGTAGTAGCTGAAATGAGGGAAACAGAAGCCAAGGATGCCAAAGTGCTACCTGTTGCTCACATTTGAGCTTCAGACCCAGACTCTGAATACTCTTTAGAACATCAGATTCCAACTTGTTACATGACATTTCAACTTTAGCAATTTTGTACTAATGAACTCCTTTATTTCTGCCTGTCTCATTAGGACACTCCATGCTTTCCAGAAATGCAAGTGAAGTTTAATAGAGATAAAGCCATTCCACTGGTGCTGCTATGATCAAGAAGCTACAATCAATCTTGTTTTCTTCAAGCATGTCATAAAAAGGCCCTTTCCTTCTGATTAGCATTCTTGAACACAGTACAAGCTGATGACTTGCTTGAAGTCATTCACTGTAGGGATACAGCACCTACTGCACGTGATAAAACGACATAAGGCATATGAACTGCTCATTACAATCTAATTAGTTTGGGCTTTTCATTTCATTTTATGTCCTGAATTGAGCCTGATTCAATATGATTCTGAGCTGGAGTTCATCACGACTTCTCCCTGGCATGCAAGTTTGTGGTGTTTGCTTGCTAGAGTCCATGGTTGTGGAAATTGTTCTTCTTTTCTCCCTCCCACCCCTCATTTTTGAGGAACTGGTTAGATAGAAGGTCATTAATACAAGAAAACTGAAGCCTTTGCTATTATGTTTTCTTGTGTGCCAGATTTTGATTCGACTTAGCACAAAATCCAGTTGTTCAAGGATTTCCAGAAGGTTTGGCCATTATAACAAGTCAACTTACCTGATTTGGAGGCTTGTATCCCCATAATGCCATAAAAAGGAATAGTTCTAGACTTTGGATTACATTCTAAAGGCAAAGAAGGAAAATCTGGGTGATTTTTGCTAGCAAGCTTAGCTGCATAGGAACTTTCTTGAAAAGTAGATGCCTTCCATTTTTGGACTGTTCCCCCAAACAACTGTCTGAATCTTAAACTAGCAGGTAGACTACCTACGTGTTGATGTATTCAAACTCAATGTTTTAGAGTTCATAGGAAAGGATAATTGGGGGATTTCTTTTTTTTTTTTTTGGAAGACATACAAACTCTGTTGACTCTGTCTTTATTTTTGGCACAGTAGAAGTCCAGATATCTGCTTTTTACTTCTTCACAAGAAGGTTATGAGTGACCAGACTCAGTCACTCTTGTTTTTTTAAAGTTGAGAAACCACTGAGTATGGGTAATGTTAATGTAAAATACTCATAAGCATTTTTGATTGCTGCTCACATGAGTTTTAAAATTTCGTTGTATCATCTGGAAAGCAAAGATTGTTTTATATTCACCTCATAAAATAAGTTAGGTTTTTGTCAAAACATGGCCCCTTAGTTCCATGTCCTATGTATGAGGCCATCTCAGAGTGAGGCCTCAGAGTGAGGAATTGATTAATAAAGTAATTTTTGATAAAGTATATTTTTTTGCATTACTATGTTTACCCTTCAAATAATCACTCATAGCAATGAACATATTTAGATGATGTATGTATCTTTCAAACAATATATACTCACCATATTCTTTCTCTCTCCTTGCTCTGGAGCAAACTAATTTATTCAGATTCCTGCTCTAAATAGCATCATGAAACTTTATGTGGCCTAGTTGATTAATTACTAGATCATGTTTGTTCTGTCCCTAAAATATTTCTTTTATGATAGAGGGGTTTTTAAAATTTAATTCAATTTTCATTTTCTAACAGATGATCGTTATGGGTTACCAATATATAACTGAGATTTATTTTTTTTTTATTTTTTATTTTTTTTTGTGGTGCTGGGGTTGAACCTAGGGCCTTGTGCTTGCAAGGCAAGTGGTCTACCAACTGAGCAATATCCCCAGCCCAAGAATTATTGTGAATTAGATATTTTGAGACTATTTCATAAACCTTTTTCTCTACTTCCCAAATCCAGAGATATGATATTTATTATTATTATTATTAATTATTTTATTATTATTCACTTGCTATTATTATTCCCCACTTGCTAGGGAAACTAAGTGAATATCTGCTTTATTTATTTAGGTGTTGCATCCTAACTGGTCGTTCTTTATTTCTGCAATAATTTGTTGAAAGCTTGTGGTTGGGTGGTATGTAACCTTTAATTCAGCTATTGTTAGCAGTTTTGTATGCCAGAGAGAGGTTTTGAAAATTTCAGTAGGCCATGGACTCATAATAAGGAATCTTAATTGTTCCCTTAGTACTCGAGAGCCATCATGACATCTGAGTTATATACATTTCTTATGTATAACCTTCAGTTCAACATTGAAGGAAGGCATTTTTGTTCCACACTTCATACTGTAAGAGGAAGTAAGTGTTTTTTTTTTTTTTTTTTTTTTTTTTACTTACATTGTTAAGGATTCTTAAGGGATTGGTCTTGGTTAATTAGCAATTAGTAAAATGAGTATCAAACTCCTGATAAAATATTGTTAGGGAAATTGGGAAACAGAAGGTTACCCAAGCCACTAACCCAATCTTTGGGGAAGAAGAGGAGGTAGGAAGAGAGGGAATCAAGGAGCCAGAGTTCCCACGGCAGTGGCTGCTGCTGGAGCCATGTCCTCTAGCACATTATCTAAGACATTCTATTTTCTGCCCTGAAGCACAGTTCTGAAGCTCATGAGACTAGAATGAACTCAGAAATTATGACTTGATTAAAGACTATTGAGATGTTCATATTGGAAATAGAAAATGATATTATGAAAATTGATGTCCTCTTTGTTTATTGAGACAGTGTGATTAACTTGCCATCATTTGCATTTGAGCTGATGGCAGGTTTGGGATATCTACACCCTAGGGAAAAGTCATAAGCTGGCCAGGCAGTTGTATGTAAGGGGTGATGTCCATGCAGTGAGAGAAATCCTAGCTACCTGGCTAATATGGAGTCAGAGCCAGTGACCCTGGCACCCCTAGTGTGATGAGCATGACTAAGGCGTGAGTTATTCAGTGTGTCTTTATCATGTGCTAAGAGATAAGCATGTAATCTTTTTCCAACTTAGATCCATAGAGTTGAAAAAAAGAAAAAGAAAGTGGAATAAAATCCGTGAAAGGAATGGGCATATCCCAGAGAATGAACGGTGCTTTCATTCAACGAGGACATAGAGATTTTATCTCTGATTATATAATGCTTTTGTTTATTGACATTGTTGAAGTAGAAGATCTCTCTTCTTCAAATGTGTTGCCCACACTTTCTTCCATGGTACTGAATTCAGGGACTTTGAGAAGTGAGGTGAATTAGGCAGCACTTTATGACTTAATGGCTGATAAATGGTGTATGCATTTTCTTCAGTTGTTTCTCTCAGACATTTATTGGCCTCACTTTGATTAAATTTATTCAATATCACTATATCTGTAATTGGCATGCTATGCCAGATTATATGGGATATCAAATGGAGATGACTTTTATATCAAATTATTCATTGTCATTTATTCTAATGCAGTGGCAGGTGTGTATAAGAGACATGTGTGGCTTGGCATCCGGACCCTATAACTTATTGATATCTTAATTAACCTTCATGGGACTCAACTCTTCTTCTCTATGAAATGGGAATCATTCACCTTTGTCTAAGGCTTGCTGAACAGACTTAATAAAAATAAGGCATACAAAATACAGAGCAAACCATACCTAGTCAATATTACTACTAACTGGTGTTTTTCCTCTTCCTTACCATACCTTTTTTTTTTTTCTTTTTTTCTTCTTTTTAACACAACTCTCTTAGTCTGTTTAAGCTATTGTAACAAAATATCTAAGACTGGGTAATTAAGAAACAATATAATTTTATTTCTCATAGTTTTGGAGGTTGGGAAGTCCAAGTTCATGGCTGCAACAGATTTGGTGTCTGGTGGGGCATCTTCATGTTGTGTTCTCACATGACTGAAAAAACTTGGCACAAAAGGTTTGTGTCTTCTCAGCATGGAAGGAGTG
>JAJEJO010000112.1:581183-754664 GCA_020662805.1 Glaucomys volans
CTGCCACCTGAGACCTCTCCTGATTCTCAGCCACTCCTGCTTCATTATCTTTCTTTTCCCTCCCATTCTTCAGCATTATGCAGACATTTGTAATAACCAGATGGATGAGCCATTCTATATCTTGGCCTCATAGTTCCTAGACCTTCTTGTTCCTGATAATTATTTTCTCACTGGACCTCATCAAGATTCCTTCATGACCTTTTCATCATTAGCATGTGCATTACTTCCCAAAATCTTAATTTAGTTGTCCTTTTGCCTACCACCTCTTATGTTTTAGCTCACTTGATCTATTACATTTATGGAAGTATTTTTTTTTTCCATCAGAAACACCAGTTCACTGACTAAATAAATCACTTTTCCTTTATCTTTACCTAGTTTGATATTCATTAGATATAAAAATTCATTATTGTACTCACTCCTCCCAGCAAAATTATCTTTGTCTTCCTCTTTCATGCTGTTGTGGGATAATTAACCCTAATATAATTCAAATGACCATATTCTCTGCTTCTCTTTATTTTTCATTTTTTTCTTCATATAACACATTTTTCCTGGAGTGCTCACTCTGTTCAGAGCCACAGATAGAGCAGTGAACAAATGAAACCAAGTTTGTGAAGCATGTATTCAACATAGGTAGATTTCCCTAGAGACCCCCTTTCTAGATTCTTAAAAATTTTTCCTTCTTTTTACCAAGAATATTCCAAATGGTCTTCCCATGCCCCCTTCTTGGTTGGGGTGACCTGGTCTACCACACTAGGAAAAATGGAACCAATCAGAGATGTTTTTCTTATGTTCCCAGCACCTAACATATAAACCCAGCTGCACACATACATGTCTGTCTTCCTTTCACTTGTGTGGAAGACAAGTTCATTATATGTATGTATATGTATATGCATATTTTCCTCTTGTGCTCCCTTCTTGAGGGCTTAATTTCTGCAGTGATTCTCTTCTTCATATCATCAATTTCTTTCTCTAATCTAGATGCTATCAACAAATGAGTGTTAAAATCTTTCACATGGAGAAAAATCTCTCTTGACCACATGATCTTTCCCTGCTCTTCAAAGCAAATTTACCCTAAAACTTTTGTATTCAACCTTCTATCAGTGCATGTCTTCACCTCCCATTCACTCTTCATGCTTTCTGATCTGAATCTTATCTTCTCTGCTCCACTGGAAGGAGTCTTGTCATGGGGCACACCCTTCTTTGGTTTCTATGACAGCCCATTCCTCTGGGTTTCTCCCTAGTTTTCTGCGACTCTTTCCCAGTCAGTCTCAAAGGCTCTGTCTCCCTTATTCCTCATTGAGATGTTAGAGTGTTCCTTGGATCAATTCTGGATTACTTTATCTTCTTCATCTCCCTAGGCAATCTCATCTGTTTCTATGAATTTAAATGATATCTATATATTTATATCTCTACTTTGACTTCTCCTATGAGGCACAAATTTTAACAGCTTACTCAAGATGTTCCCCTGGACACATGTTAGATAAATAGTCACCTCAAACTTCATGTATTTGAGACAAGAGTTTTTATTTTCTCCTTGATTACAGAATCTTAGACCAAAGTCCTAGGAGCTCCTTGATTCATTCCCTTCTTAATCCTCTAGAACCAATCCATCAGGGTGTGTTTTTGATCTTTCTCCAAAAGGTCTTTCTAACCCCTTCACTGGTTTCCACCTCCATTGCTTCCACCCTTGCCCACGATATCATTATCTCTTGCTTGGGTAGTGTTTTGACTGCCCCATTTCTTCCATTCTTACAGTATTGCAATCCATTCTATAAGAAGTTAAAATGATCAGTTAAACCTCTAAGTCAGACCATGTAGCTCCCTTGATTACAATGATTTCAGGCTGTCAGCATTAGAATAAAATCTAAATTCCATGTAATTTCCCTTAGGGCCCCTTTCTTCCTCTTTGGGCTATTACATGATACTCTGTGATTCACTGCATGCACATTGTTCTCTATTGTGTATCATAAAAAGAGTGAATGAGTCCATCTATGCGCTTTGGGGGGCTTTCCCCTGGAATGCTCATCCTTGGTCTCATCACATGTTGTCTTCATATTTGATACTGAAATTCTCATTCCAATGTTAGCAAATTTCAGAAAGGTCTTCTTTGACTATCCTTTCTACAGTAGAAGTCACATCTCCACTTTGATCCTCCTGATGTGATCATCTTTATTTTCTGAAAGAAGTTATTGCAAGCTGAGATTATCTTGCTAATTCATTTAATTATATGTTTCCCATTGCTCTCAGTAGATTAGAAGCTACTTAAAGGCAAGAATTTTTGCCTCCTTTAATCGATTCTGAATCCCCATTATCAAGACACTGCCATTCTTATGTAAAACATATAGTTTGAATGAATGGATGAAATATAAGTATGCCATTGAAGAACTTGTAGGTGAAAAGAAATGTGCCTACAAGAAGGCAGGGAACAGAAATAATTTTGGAATTGTAAACGTATGTCCTGAGGAGTCTGGTGGAAAGTATTATGTTTCTTTTTTCCTTTTTACTTTCTCAAGTAAAATTCTTTGCTTAAAAATTTAATTAGTACATTGCATTTAAAAGAAGGAAACTTCATCTGTATATATCAGCATGTCCAGATCTTAAAAACAAAGTGAAAAAGTAAGTTTCAGAAAGCTACATACAATATCCATTTATAAAAATGCAAAACTACATTAATACATATTTTATGTGTGCAACTTCGGTGGTAAAGGTCTGAACCATTGCCTTTCTGGAAGTATCCATGCTGTATTCATTATAATGGTCACTTCTGAGGTATGACGAGAATGGAAATCAGGCAGTGAACAAAGGAGACTTCAATTTTATCTGCAACGTTTTATTTCTTTTATTTAAAAAGTCTGAAGTAACTTTGACAGAGTGCTAACATTCTGCAGTTGGGTGGTTTGATGCATGTTTATTATATTTTTCTTTATAATTACTGTACTTTAGACATTAAAAAAATGAAGTTAAGGGCTATTATATACCTGTGGTCTCAGGGGGAGCTTAAGGAATTGATTCATAAAATATAATGTCTTTATATTTAAATCAGGGGTTAACTAATTCAATTTGGCATCTATCTTTATGATTCTTGGGTGGGCTCCCTTCTGGCTGGCGTCTGTTTTTGGGTCAGACTGCAGTGGTGTGGAATGTGGAAATAGGAGGGAAAACATCTGTGCGCTAATTCAAATATCTCTCCACTGTTCCTTTGGGCTTTTCCTTTTTCTTTTTCTTTCTGACATAAAAGTGGCAAAAATTACAAATGCCATTTATTGGGACATATTTAATATTAGGGATTCTCTGCGTATTATTCTATTTAGTACTCAATACAACAACTCTTTGGAGTGGGTGTAATTACCTCCCTTTTACAGGTGAGAAGACTGAAGTTTTGAGATGACTTGTGACAGGTCTCATAGCTAGTGAATGACAGAAACAGGAGTAAAAGCTAAGTTTATTTGTTCCCAAAACTCATAGGTTTTCTATCATACTACTTTGCCTATTGCACTTTGACCCCAAAGTGCATCTTTAACTTGTAAAATTTTCATTTTAGTCTTTGTTTTGGATTAAAAAGCTGCTGTCCTTTCACCCAAACATTTGGGCAATGATCTTTATCTTCTGTGAAAGTAATATTTAGTTGGGCTGAGTTTCAACTCAGAGACTCAGAGCAACATTATTTAGAGTACTACATTCCTACTAGAAACCGGAATTAAACGATTAAAGAACAACCCCCAATTTTATTTTGTGTGTCTTTAAAGAGTTTGGAAAAAAGTTATTAAGTGAAAACTGGGACAATAGTAAGTGACAAATGAGTAATATTAAGAATTGTATGCATAAAATTTCAGATTTGGGCTAAACAACCAAAGTTCAGTTTTGTGAAGTTGTCAAGATTCCTTCTCTTAGGATTTATATCGTCTTTCTGTTCCCCAAAGCAGCTAGACAACTTCTCTGATGTAAATTTGTCAAGTGAGTGGTGTGTGCATGAATATCCACCCCCTGTTGGATTCACCCTCCTGTTGGTCACCTAATTCACCTCCTGCAACGCTGCCCTTCTTCACATTATCTGGGGTTCTAGAATCCAGCCTCCAATATTCATCCCAGGTGCCACTCCTGTTAACTTTCACTGCAAAAACTCCCTTGAAATACAAATTGTACTCATTACTTACTGGTCGAAAGGCAAACACAGGTTACTGAGTTCATGTGTGTAAAAGTGTTAATGAACTATGGAAAACAAGCAATGTGTTTTCCTTTAGATGGTCTTTCTTCTTCATTCCCATAAGATGACTATGTGAACTTCAGGCATTGTAGTGTAAAAATAGGAGACATATCTCTTGGGAAATGGTCTTTCTTTGTGCCTTTTCTCTCTTTCTTTGTTGTAGTTCTGGAATTCTTACCATCAGGGGATACAATGAGGACACTGGGCAAGGTGTGAAATTGCTCCTTCTGTAGGTGTGTAGACGACATTTGTCTTTCAGTGCTGACTGCAGAAGAGCAGTTATTGTTATAAAGGCAGGTGAAGAGCACAATTTAGAACACAGCAAGAGTAGGCAATATAGGATGCTTTTAAAAATTATAGGCATGATATTAGAAATATGAGATAAAATTTAAAAAATTAAGACAAGGAAATCAAGAATGTGAGTTACTGGAAAAAGCAGAATTTTACACTAACATGGATAGATGCGTGTTTTCTTGCATTACTGAGACATCATTTTGTTGCATTTGTTCAAATGTCAAACCGTGGGTTTTAAAACATACGTGTATTGACCAGAATAATAGTACTAATAGCAGCAACAGTAATGCCACAAGCTTCTTCATATCCTCTCTTGGGGGCTAGTAATATAGCTCAGTTGGTAGAGTGCTTGCCTCGCAAAAACAGGGCCCTGGGTTTGATCCACAGAAGCAACAACAACAACAAAAATATCTTTCCTTGGGATTTTGAAGAATTTAAAAGCTAACAAAAAATCAATTTTCATGGAAATAAAAGTTGGTTACACAAGTCATTTTTGTGCTCACCTGGGAGAGTGGCTTTGTTTGCAGAAGTTTTAAGTAACTAAGGGGAAAGGAAAGATGATATCATATGAAGGAAAATTTCTGAAGTTAAATAGATTTTTATAATCTCTCTCTCTGTCTCTCATTCTTCTATAGATTCACTTGAGGGTCACCTTGTGCTGGAGATAACAAGAATGTTCTCAAGCCTTGGACTTATGTGAAAGGTAAGCAGAGTTACTCTCTCTTGTTAAGCTATTGTTAAGTCAGTTAAAATGCACTGTGGTCTGTTAACTTCTGCCCACTAGAATAATAGCTGGTGGTCTCTATTGATTATTGCGTATCAAGTACATTGTGGGAGTAGCTGTCAGTCACTATACTCTTTCCTCCATCTTGCTCATGAAAATGAATTTATCATTTATATTTCTTCAAAGTTCTATAGGCTGAATGGGTAATTAGATGAAGTAGTTCATCACAAGCCTCTTTGATATGATTTTATTCTATCTTTAGTGTTATTGTATAACAGAGGGAGCTGTTCAGGTATCTTTCGGAAGTATAGGTGAAATGAGATATTACCACAAATTGCCTTAAAATACTCAAGCAAAAAAAGGGGTAGAAAGCTGAAGTAAGTTTAGAAAATAAGTTTAGAGAAATATCAGTACTTTTAATAACTTGGCAATTATTACACTAATCTATCTAATTTTGAGTATGTGTAAATTTTCCTTTTGCATTTCCTAGTGGAACTAATCTATAAAATAATCCCCCCCTCATCAACTATTTAGTTTTTTTCTGAAATATTGTTCATGTAAGAAAAACAAATGCTTAGTTTATTTCCTTTGTATATCAATTTCCAGAATAGTATGTTTTTCTAGTGCTTTTTATTTTCTCTTAGGGATTTTTTGTTTCCTTTCTCTTACTTGTATTATTACCTAGATTTATAAGTTATATTTGATATCTTTTATTCCAATACAATTATTGTACATTGTGGTGCCCAAGTGATAATATCTTAGGTTGGCGGGAGTCTCTTCAGGTTGGCTCTTGTGTCCTTTTGATATGTTCCCATTAGTCTTTGCTGGTTCCTTGTCTTTTGGCACAGTGAGTTGTTGTTTTGGGGTCATCTTATACTTTTTCTATCCCAAGACTTACAATCCATTATTTGCCCAAGATCTTAGGGTCTTTTAATCCAAGCCATGGAGGTGTCTACTTGTTCTAAGTATAGTATAGCACACTCCTCAGGAAGGTTTCATTGCAGTGATATTGGTTAATAGAAATTCAGTTGGAAGGTTCCTTTGGAAGAGCTGCTGCCAGACATCATAATTCATTCTTATGACTGTGGATATGGCTCAATCTTTGCACAGAAACCACTTAATATTCTACAAATGCTTGCCAGCCAGCTATCTCTTTTTAACTTACTCAAAACTTATTTTGGCTTCCAAATACCCATCTCTGATGAGTTCTGTATGCATTAGGTTCAGTGGACTCAGTCTTTACCCTTTGAATCTTTCTAGTGCTCAGCTTTACTCATAAAATAATTGGCTTCTAAATTAGATTTGATTTGCCCTTTTCCATTCAGTGTCTACATTCAAGAGTCAAAATCAAGCATCAACATCATCATCTTCACCCACAAGCTTGTCTTAAAAGGCTGGCTGGGCATGACAGTGATTGTCAGAACAAAAGGTTGCAGTTGGGCTGGCTTGCCCTCTAAGGTTTCCCACATGTGATCTCACAGTCTCACATGCTCCCCTCCACCATCCTATGGAGTGGCTATTACCTTCCCCATTTTACAGATAAGCACGCTGCAGCTTAGAGTAACAGGATATTCCTTGCGAGTCTTGCAGAGGAGTCTCTGAATTCAAATCTGGCCCCTTCAACAATGGCGTAATGTTTCCCCTATTGCTCAGAAATGCCAGAGATACAAAGAACTGTAAGACATGGTTTTTCTTCTTAAAGGACTTATAATCTGAATTGCAAAGACAGGATTTTCACAGGAAACATTTTTTTTTCTCATCATAAGAAGCCTATGAGAAGAGATGTGTCGTTGTTTCCCTTCCAATCCATCTACCTGGTGTTGCCAGATTAATTTTACTAAAACATTTTTGCTCTCATTACCCCCCTGCTTAAAACTTCAGAGGTCCCCCACTGCCTACAGGATCAAGTCCAACTCTCTTGCTTGGCATTTAAGGGCTTCCAAAATTTGGCCCTTACCTATCTTCTCATGTGTGAAATTTGACTGTGAAGCTGGCACGTGAACCTGGCATCCAAGCCAAAGGATATGTCTGGTTCTCTATGCTTTTGTGTTCTAGAAATTTTGTCACATTAAGGGTGTCCTTGATTTTCTTAGTTCTACCTTTTTAAAGATGATCCATAAAACATGTAATGTCAATTGTCTCTCTCAGGCCTTCTTGAAGGAACTCTTTATCATTGCCAAACTGGTCTTACTCTGCAAATGCATCCTTTTAATTCCTACCCCTGGGCCTTTGCTCATGTCATACCTCTGCCTCAATGTTCTTCTTTCTGCTTGTCTTGACTGTTCATCAGCCCCTCCTGAGCTCTTGGAGCTTCTCCTAGTTTCTTTGTGCCCTTGTTTAACATGATCTCATTTGAAATTCTGTAGAACGTCTTGTCTGTATCAATTACCATATATAGTCTTACATTATCACTTATATATTTTTAAAATTATACTTGGGTTTTTTCTAATTATGAAAGTAACAAATGTTAAAAGCAAAAATCTTGGGGATGTGCCAGGGAAGATGGGAGAAAATTAATTGCCGATAATCTCACAACCCAAGGATAACCACTGCTAACGTTTGTTTGTGTGTGTACATACATATTACAGTATATAAACAGCAATGGCATTATATAACACCTGTGTTTTTTAACCTGTTTTTTCTCTTGTTAATAAATTTGCACACTGATTTAAATATCTTCATAATATTCCATTACATAAACATTCACTTGCTTTATTATTCAATTTTATATCACTATATGCTTATATTTATTTTATATTGTAAATAGTGTTTTAGTAAACATATTTTGGAGAATGATGTAACACTTCTTTTCAATTTGGAAGAGCTAAAAATATTTATCTAAGGTAGACATGAAAAACAACTTCCCAGTTCCATTCCGTTGGGCCATAATGCATCCTCTCCAATCTTTTAACTAGTTCCTCATTTTTGAAACCATCATTGCCTAAACCATAGTATTACTGCAAGACAATTGGCACATGGTACATGGCTAATGAATGTGAGTAATTGATTTTTACTTGTTTTCCCTCAGGTCTCTTTACCTTTGATGAGATCATAAATCCCTGGGGGAAAGACTTGTCTTGTGGGGCCTGTGTGTTTTGTCCTCCTGTCTATGCCACCATATTATACATAAGTGGTGCTTCAGAACCATTTTCGGGTAATGATGAATGATGCCTCAATTTTCACTGGATATTGCTGGGTAAGACGTTACCCTTAGCAATATTCCCATGCAAATCCCAAGCTTTTCTTGTGGTCTGAAGACTTTAATCTTTGATCTTATCATCCCGAAGCTCATTTTTGTTGGTTATCTTAGTTTTCTAATGTTCCCATTTTCCCCTGTATTCTTTACTTTCCCGTGATTACCATCTGTGTTGATTGGGCCTCCGTTTATGGATCATATTTTCATATAAGGGCTGGGAGATGCATGCTACCCTCATGTGATGGTATTTCTAGGGCACTAATGCATGGCACTGCCGACCACATCTTTGGCTGTGCTAGCCAGTTCAAAAGCCAGCTTCACAGCAGAATTTCACACATGCAAATGAACCATTGTGATCCTAGTCATGAAAATTCATGGAATAGTGGCTAGTTCAGTGTGGATGACCTGTCAATTTGGCAGCCAATCATTTAGTTAAACATCCAAATTACTGGCCAGTTACTCAGTCTAAAGCTAGTCTTCCCGCTTGTTACTGGGTTGTATGTAATCCTATTAAAAGCAATGACATTGCCTTTGATATGTGGCAGCTAATGGTGTAGAAGTGCCATGCAGGCACAGGACATGTGTCTGGCACAGTTTATATGTGGGCATTGTGAAAAAGAACCACTTGTGTTACTATTGGATTTCTCCTTAAAATACACAATATCTCTGTTGATTAACAGGCAAAGTATTTTAATTTCATGGGTGCTCCTATTTACTGTTTTCATCAATTTTAAATGGAAGTTCCTTTCAGGACTAAATCCTCATTTTCTGACGTGTACCAATTGATTTTTTTGGATCTGTATTTAACTCCTTGGATGAGTCTGTACTGTCAGGAAGTCAGACAGAAAGTCTGGGAGACTTCCCAGGGCCTGGTAGAATTTGGTATTTGGTTGACAGTTACCTATCTGAAGTTTAATTTAGACATAAAATAATAGTATTCATAAGTGGAAAAATGAATCTAGAATAGTAATTCCTAATCACAGGTCTCTTTGAGAACATAGTGAAAACTCTAGACTTTAACCCCAGAAAAATGTACAAACCAGCAGGAAATTTCTGAGAGTTCTGGTATCTGCCAAAGTCCAGGGTTCTAAGAACCATGAAACCTGAGTTAAGATTTCTGCTCTGGATGTGAAGCTAGGGTTCAGGAATAAAGACAAAGAGAGACATAGACTAGGAGACACAGGATGGAAAAAGGCACAGAGAGTGAGATAAACTCCAAGACAGAGAGATGTAGAGACAGACAGTAGATGTGACTGAAGCCCTTTTAGCATCACTTAATCTGCCAATATTGCACACAATTAGGTTCTAATAAACACATTTTATGTTCATAATCCTGAGTTTGTCTGACAAATAAAATCTCTCACATGAGAAACATGACATATTCCACAGCTGAGGGCTGTACCTACATGAATAGGTACTATTTTTAAAGACAGTGTTATAAGTTCAAGGACCATCTGGATTGTAAATGCATGAACTGAAGAAAATGGATAAGATAATTGTAGTAAAGCAATACTGATTAGGAATCATTATGTCTTATGCCTTTCAAGGAGGTTTTAATATAGGCTATCATATTTTATTCTCACAATAGGCTTTTCTGTTAGGTGGGACAGAAATTGCCATGTGTATGTTGAACTTGAAGAAATTAGACAAATGCATACGGGGACTTTCCTGGAATCACAAATATGCAATGAAAAAGTGAATTCTGAATCTGCCGGTTTTGATTGTAGAGTGAATCTGTGTATCCCTGTTGAAAATCAAAACACAGCCAAATACAGTGTCCTTCCCTTTCCTAAAATAAAATATGTAAATTGAAAATAGTGCTCCTAAAATGGGACAAAATAATGAAATCATAGGAATTTAGAGCATAGGAGATCCTAGAGATGAAAATCTGACCTGCTCTTGTGAAGGATGAGGATCTGAACCAGAGGGCTTGAGACTTAGGCAAGGACCTCTAGCTGGCCCATGGGACACATGGTGAGAGTTTCATCAAGTGAGAACCCCTCCTAGTGTCTTTCTTGTGTTTAGTAAGGGTGAGGCAGGATTTAAAAGCATCCATTCTATGCCTTATATAATTGAGGTATAATGATTTGGCAATAATTTTGAAAAATCAGGTGTGAGTCAAATCCAGTTGTCACCTCAGACTATGTTTGGAAAGTTTAAAATTTCAAATACCATTTGTCAGAAGTTGTTTTTATGAGAAAATGTAAAGTTCTGTACATTCTGTTGGCCTGGGAAACCCCATATGTCTATAAGGAATATGGCAGATTAATCACTCAGTTAGAATAGGTTATATATGTATCGAAGATTGGCATATACATATATATACACACCTACCCTTGTGATTTATATATACATATGCATATATAATGTCTATATATGTCTGTGTAGATATATAAATATGAAATTGTGATCATTTATAAAAAAGGATTAGGTCTTTGGGTTATTTAAACCCTCCTCATTTATAACTCTCTTTTTAAGAATTATTTAGCTATGCAAGATATCACCATATTCAGTATTTTTTTTTAATAATAAACATGTCTAGTCAAAGAAGGCATTAATGAAGCAATTCCCCAAATAAAACAGCCCATGATATCTGAGTTGCAGCAGAGAGAGAGTGTGGTCTTTGTAGTTTAATCAAGATCACAAGACTTGTTTTGAGCGTCTGTCATCTTTAATTTTACGGCACTTCATTTCAGAGTAGGACTGCCAGGGTCACATGCAATTAAAACACAGGCAAGATTTGTCTTGTGAAATCTTAACATAAAAAGTAATGTGTTACTCCATTTTAACTTTTCTACTGAACTCTGTGAACTCACTAATTACTTTTCCCCCCTCTTGTCACCTTTTTGATATGACATGTATTTTATAGAGGAGATAGAAGTTTGGATTTTTTTTCATATCATGCATATGATTGAGGATAACAAAATTAAACCAGAGAAGAAAGGAATGCGTTTCTCAGAAATACATTTTTTAAAATATCTGAGTACTCCAGCTTCAATTACAAAGAACCTTGTGGATCAAATTCTAGGAAATAACTGTTAATCTGCTTAACTAGGGCAGGTAGAAGTATAATAACAAACCAGAGATTTTATAGAGGCCAGGATCCTGAACCAGAGTTTATTCTCTGGGGTGTGGGCAAAGCCACTTTTATGTGGTTGGCTATGAAAAGCATTAAAAGCCAGCAGCATCGTGGGGCTGTGGAGCATGGGGAGGGTCCTTGCATCACAGTGATCAGTGAATTGCAGAGACCCTTATTAACCTTATTGATAAGGAGCTTAGGGAAGTCCCATTCAGGCTGCACTGTATTCCTCTTTTTGTTCTCTTGTCTGTCTCTGTTTACAATACCAGCTGCTTTCTATGGAGGGCCTTTATGCTGCACCTCAAAATTCAGGGTGAGTGGCTGTGCCTTTAAGTTGGAGCAGGGAAAGGAGTGGGAGCCAGCTCCTGCACAGGGGGCTCAGGGCCTATTTAACTGGTACTGTGGACACCTGGAGAATGTTTGAAAATTTTGTGCTTAAAGAATCTTTTATATTGCTCCTCTTTCAATGCAGCTGGGGTCTGTAGGGATCAGGGGATTATTTTTGATACCTGTCGAAAAGAGTTATGTCTACACTGATTTTCCATCCCTCACTACTAATTAACCTTATTGTATACAGGAAACAGTCTATTTAATACCTGCATTCTTTCTGTAATGCCAAGTAAAATGAAATCCAGTGTGAAATCTAGTTAGCGTTTGCCTTTTTGAAGTCATTTTTAAGTTTCCAGTTTTAGTGACTGTGACCTCAGAACTGATAGCTAGAAAAATAGTGAGCTCAAACCAATTTTGTTTCAATGGTATTCTTCACCCCCTCCAATTTAAAAGCTGCCGTTCACCTGGACTTGTGAGGATACTGAAGGAGTGGGACATCCTGAGCTGGACAATGCTTCCCTGGAGTCCTCTGTGTTGATTGCTCCCAGGGTTATAAGGCTTCCCTGCATACTGCCCAGAAGGCTGCCCCTACTCTATTAACTTGGTTTCTGTCCTCCACAGCTGAATGCCTCTTTCCCCTTGCCTTCAATCACGGAGGCTTGAATTTGACAGACACATCCTGGCAAAGTTGTACAGCAGCAAAGCAAATAGATACGGAAGGAGAGGAAGGAATCTGAGCCCAGGGTAAGATGCTAAAGGAAATTCCATTGGTGGAATGTTTGTGAGGGGAAAAAAAAAGGTAGGGTCTAGCAAGAAAGAGCAGAAATTAAACTGTGTAAAATGTCACCAAATGATGTGGAAAAATCCACACGTCTTCAAGTATGCTGCACAATATGGACTTAGAACACATTTTGCTAGTGATGTGAAAATGGTTAGAGCAATGGTTATAATCCTGCTCTTAAATGTGTGTGCGTGTGTGTGTGTGTGTGTGCATGTGTGTGTGTCAAGTAAACTTGTCAGCTTAAATGGTGCCAGAGGAAAGTGAGAATTTTCAGGCCAGTGCTTTATATTTTCCAGATTTCTTGGCTTTTGAAAATTTCATATGTTGGTCAGAAAGACTATGCTCTATTGCATTTATCTCACACATAAACCACACATTTGAAAGTGCAGGGAAGGAGAGTTGAAGATGCCACTGAGTATCACAGATGCCTGGACACTTGAAGATCTGAAGTAGGACATTTGAATTTGCTGTCAGACTTTTGGGAGTTAGTTGGCAAATCTCACTATTTCTGCTGCTGCTGCTAAGCTTTAGAAAAGAAGCATTTCTTGGGGGCTTAGACTTCAGCAGAAGTAGATGAAAGGGTTTCTGTTTGATGATCTTTTTTTTTTTTTTTTTTGGTGGGATGATGAATCAACACAAATACAAGTGATTTGGCTACATTTAAGACACTGCATTTAACTCGATAGGAAACTTAATGATGGATCACATTCATATTTAATGTTGCTTATGTTCTGGATGTTTGTCTTGGTTCACTCATCCAACAAGTGTTCACTGAGCACCAACCATGAGCACAGTACTGCCACTCACCATCCCTGCTTTCTTTGCACTCTTCTACTTGAATAAGGAGTTTTCTGTAGAATCCAGCTGATTGCTTGAGAATTTTGTGGACCCTGAATGCTTTGCTTCTAGCCTAAGATAGCAAAGATTAAATGCTTAAGTCCATAAGGTGTGTGTGTGTGTGTGTGTGTGATTCTGCTGTCAGGTCTCTCACCAAGACAGCTAGATATCTTCATTTTGACAACACTACTACAGAAAATTGTCATTTTTTTTGTACAAGATGTTCCTGTAGTCTCACAATTTGAATGATTCAGGATCACTCTCTGGCAGCATGAGACACAGTGTGCCTTGATGCCTGCCTCTTTTTCAATTATATTTAAGAGGAAAACTGCTGGGGAACCAGTTTTTCATCTTGCACAGGACCCCTAAAGGACCAGATTTAATTTCAACACAATATTAGTTAGTATGATAAGATGGGTGATAATTGGTCTCTAACAAATATAGTCCAATGCTGGATAATATGATGTAACATATCATATTATCTGGATAGTGTTAAAGCCACCCAAACAGGTACGTCTAAGGATTTTGGCAAAGAAACTTTCTTTCTGTCCTTTCCATAATGAAGTAAAATGTTTGGTACAGTGTCTGTAAAGTATACAGGCAAATGAAGCACTACATGAATATTAAAATCTCAATAGCAACACCACCACTGAGGTTTAACCATCTACTTATAACAATGGAGGTACTCTAAGTTTCTTGTTCTTACATGAAAGTTAGTATGAGAGTAAAACTCTCATCAAGGGTGTTAACAGGAGGGCAATCAGGTAGCCATACATGGAGTATAAATATTTGGGGTGTTTATGTGCTTACCTTCCTTCAGACCCATTTCCTGAGTGACCAGATGGAATAGTGGTTAAGGCAGGCGCCTCCTGGGCCATATTTAGATTGGAATATTGATCTGACAGTAGGTTCATGAATGTGGAAACTTCAATTAATTTTCCTCTCTAATTCCTCAAGTACAAATCAAGTATAATAGTAGTATCTCCCTTCATATAATTGTCGTGAAGGTTAAATAAAATAATATATATAACAAGAACTTAACAAGCACTCCATAAATTCAATAAATCAAAATTAGCCTTTCCTAGACTAATTATTGGGGGTCCTCTGGCAATCCAGAAAAGCAATATTGGCCCAAGACAAAGAAGGGAGAAATCACAGCCTTATATGGTAAAAAAGACCCTATGATCAACAGGGATTTGTGTTGGCAGCATGTACCTCATCAGACTTGGGCATGACTTGGTAAAAATATCTTAAAATGGTGATTATTGAATATCAAATCATTGCCAGAATATCAGATTTAACCCTCATCCCAACCCAAAAATTAAGCCAGAAGTGAGCCTGTTAAAGGAGTTCTATGAAACACGTAGTGCTTTGTACTCAGCCCTTATAACCAAGAGGTGGTGGGAAAGCCTCCAGGAAGTTCCATTGGATGATGCTCTGTGATATCAATTTCTCTATCTGTTGCCCCTGTCTGAATTCAGATCTGTAATAATAGTACTATGGCAATAATCTTTTGCCTGTCAATTGAGCCCACAATTTCTTTCTGCTTCAAATTCCACTTTGCAATGTTGCCACAAGAATCTTTACAACTCTGACAAAGTTACCTACCTATCCTTGCTAGAAGATCCTCAGGGTCTCAAAATTTTTTTCCCATATAGTTTTTTAATATATCTTTTAGATGTTGATGGGCCTTTATTTTATTCATTTATTTATATGTGGTGCTGAGAATCGAACCAGTGCCTCACACATACAAGGCAAGTGCTCTGCCACTGAGCCACAACCCCAGCCCCATTTCCCATAATTTTTATTGGTGCATTAAAGTTGTACATAATGATGGGATTTGTCATTACATCTTCATGCATGTACACAATAGAACAATATAATTTGGCCAATATTATTCCCCAGTATTTCAGTCTCAAAATTGACTAGAGATGAAAGATAATACATCTTAATTCAAGACATTTAAGACTTTTTAGATTCTGGCACCAACCTTTCTTCTCATTATCTTCAGATCATAAAGTTATTGTTGGTCCACAAGCAGTAAGTTGTCCCTACATCCTTTAGGGACAACTAATAATTTCATGCTGTATTACTTGTTTTAATTTTCTTCACATGATTCCATTAGATAGTCCTGAGAGGCAAGACATGAGAAAACTGAGACTATGGGATTTCCCCAGGATCACAACAGCGTGTTCTCCTGACCCCCTTTCCTTGTTTTCTGCCTTTTCAAGGTTGCTCTTGGCTCATTTACCCAGCTCTACAATTGGCTTCATGTACTACATTTTCTGGGGAGCAAGTTTTACAGCATGGAAGGTTTGACATTGAGATCACAAAAATGTAGCCCCTTAGACTGACTCTGTTCAGACATGTTTTATTTAGACCTTAAAAATCAGATTCCATGTAGACTGAAATTCTGGCTTTTCATGAAGATCTGAAGGTCTGGCAACACTGGGCCCACATTCCCATATAAGCAACATGGCACCAGCTGAGCACAAACCGGCCCTTTGGCCAAACATGGAGCTTGAGCTTTCTCCAGCTGCTACCACTTCATCATGCCGGTGGCTTGCTCCTCTTTACTCATTTATATTATCCACCTGGCTACTAAGCATCTGCATTTGCAACCCTTGGTTTGAAGAAAGAAAAAAAAATCTATCCATAAGATGAACATTTTAACTGAAGAAATAAAATGTGATTATTATATTTGAAAAAAAGGAAAGTTTTTTTTGCATATTAAGATTTGAATTCTGGGCTAAGGGATATAACTCAGTGGTACAGGACTCACTTAGCATACATAAGGCCCTGGGTTCCATCCTCAGCACCACAGGAAAGACAAACACAAAACAAACAAAACAAAACAATACAAAACAAAACCCAACAACAACAGAAAAAAAAAAAAAAAAAAGAAAAAGAAAAAGAAAAAAAGGGTTTGAGTTTCCCAGGAGAGAGAGGATATTGTTTTGGTTTTATTTCTCATTTTTGACAACAGAGCAATTTGACCTAGAACTCTTAGTGACAGTCCTTTTGGATGGAAATCTTTGCAGGGCCTTTTAATTAGGAATTGACAGGGTGATTAACTTATAATTCACAAAAATAAATGTGGAAAAGAGAAGTACAGGTCAATTTCTAGCTGTGTTAAACTGTAAGGACAGCACCATTGGCAAGTGATTGCTTCCTTTTAACAGCTTTTCTAATTTTTCTTAATTGGATCCTTTGTTTTCTAATTGGATAGGGAGAACCGTCATATGGCTTTCAATTACTAGCTGTGGCATGGTGATCCTGTCATATGGCACATGCTAAGTAAAGTCAGACTTTCATCATATAAGATAGAACACACACCATCTCCATGAAGCTTTTTGTTTCCATAAGAAAGAGTGGCAACCTCCTAGATGCTGGAGAGGGAATGCCATGCAAAGAGGGATCCACCAAGGGCTTGACATTCCAGGGAGACTGTTTCGAACTTGTGTTTCCATTCTATGAACTAGATTAGAGTTTCTTTTTTTTTAAATTTTTAAATTTTTTTGTTCTAATTAGTGGTACATGACAGTAGAATGCATTTATACATTTTGATAGATCACTCTATAAATGTTTCTTCATCATAATAAAGAAATGACTCAGAATCCAAGATTATAATTGTATTCTAACAAATGTTTAAAATTATACACACACACACCAATACACACGAGAAAATGGGAGTCTATTCTAAGTGACATGTATCTCTTGCCTACTGCTCAGAGATTCTCTAAGAAAAAATTGTTTTTGTATGGGTTTTTTATTTTACAATCTCCATTGGATGCCTTTGCTTGTAGGATAACAACCTGAATATTTTGGTCTACTTCTGACCTCAACATCTTTCTCCAGTTCTGTATTCTCAAATTGCCAGACATACATTTTGTCCCATATTCACTGAGCTTCTTACTTTTCTTTGAGATGTCAAGCCTTTCACAACTCTGATTCATGCCATCCTTACTTTCCCCCATGTCATCTGCATGTTTTTGTCAGGTAAATCTCATTCATCAGTCAAGATTAGATAGAACTCCCCCAGATTACCTGCCTAGTGAAGCCTCATCTAACTCCCCCAGGTACAGCTTGTTGTTTGGCCCTCTTGTCAATTAGTGCCCTTCTTAAATATCTCTCTAACAGCCTCTGCTCATCCATTCATTCAAAAGTAACTTCTGAGCATCTCTATGCACATGTGCTGAATCAAGGGGCTACATGGTTGCCATGATGGCTAAGGTCTCTGATCTTGTATTGAACTATAACTAATCCTTAGGCAGTTCTCTCCCTCACCAGTCAAACTACAGAGTTTATAAGTATACACGTTGTGTATGTAAGAAGTATACACCTTGTGTATGTATCACTAGTGCTTAGACTTGTACCTGGCTTAGACGAGGTGATTAAGAAGTGGTTGTTGGCTTTTCAAAACTTCTTAATGGGGAATATTAACCACTTTTATAAAATCTAACCCGTAGTGAGTCAACCCAGTATACTTACCTTCTTGGCTTTAAAACTTGGAACAGCAATATGACCATCATTCCTGCCTTAGAGATGTTATGGAATCTGATGACCTTCTGTTGTAACCCTTTCTGTGCTTTCAATGTGTACAAGTCAGATCCTGTGATGGGCATTTTGGCTCAGCACCTTGGAATGGTCTTTCTCCAGAGAGGAAGCACATTCTCTGATTAAATGCCCTTAGCAGGCAGGGACAGGACACAGCTGGGGTTTGAATCAGGCTAAATCCCATCAGATTGGAAATCAAGAAGCTGGTGCTTTTGAAGATTATAAATCTGGAAAGCAGCAGAGACAAGGGGCTGTGAGTCCCTGTTCAGAGCAGGTAATGCCACTTGTATTTGGCTTCCAGTGATACTTCTCTCTGGCTGATGCTTCCAGAATAACTTTAAAGATGGACTCATGTGAGGGATAAGATGTTAATGCTAGAACTACTAAATCTGCTCTTCCCCCTTCAAAAAGAAGTAATTAAAGTCTTGGAGAAGACCTAACTGAGAATGTCATGGAAATGAGAAAGGCAAAATAGAATGCCAGAAACTCTTGTTTCATGTCTCTGTGTTTTGCTGAAAGGCATAATTACATTTTTTCATATAAGAATCATGTAAAGCTAGCCAATCTGTTGGCTTGCCGTTACTGGTGACTAGATTGTGGGGTGCAGTCTCCTGTGACTTTTCTTGGCTTTGTGGTACACATATACATCCCACTCAATGAAACCACACTTCAGCATTTATTGTGGATGCTTCTCTGTTCTTTGGCCATGAACCCGTTTACAGGCACCTTGCTAAAATAAAGACATTCCAAAGAGGCCCCTGAACCTGTCCTTCCTCAGGCAGCTCTGTGGATTCTGGAACTCTGTGCACATCTGGCTATCTTTTAAGCAGACTCTCTCTCTTCCTCTGTGTACACCCCATCAATGCACACAGCCTATGCCTTGAGCTCATTATTGCTCTAAGTGTTTGCTCTTGGATCCATGCTTCACGCGTTTTATTTACATGCTTTATTTTTCATTTTATGAACAAATCGATAACTAGACTTACTCTTTATCGGCCTGGATTAGTTTTATTTATTCCATTTGAATTTGATTAAAAAGCTGTCAAACATAAGTCTACATTTTTATCAGCAGAATACTTTCATAAAACTGGGCATGAGATGTGTTCGACTAGAGCATACTTTTCAAAATAAAACAATGTTTGATATATTCTAGACAGTTAACCTTTTGTTTATCCATGACAACTGAAACTAACCATCAAATGGATAAAGCAAGCCAAGTCTATCAAGTAATCCTTAGGGCATATGAAAAAAAAGTCTTTTAAAAAAGTTCTTTCTAGATGGATTTATGTAATTCACCAATAAAGTATTCTCAGAAGCATAATAAAAATTCTACATAAAATGACATAGCCAGGGAAAAGGGAGACATACAGTTTGATGAAGATTCAAAATCGATGTTAACATTAAAAGTGAGCAGTCATGAAAATTCCTGTATAAAATAAGGATCAAAATTGCAGGGTACTAAGTTTGCCTCTAACTTATAAGTTAGTATGTTTATAGCACCACAAACAGTATTTGTGAAAAAAATTATTGAATAGAAAATGCTTTGAATTGTCATTTTTCTCCAGAAAAACTACCATCCAACATGTTGTATTTATAAATTTCACCATGTAGCAATGAGAATAGCTGGACAGTATTCTTGAAACATGAAATAACCTGTTTTGGTTGAGAGCTATGATCTCTTATATTCCATTTCTCAGTTATGGGCTTCTGTCTTGTCACTTGCTTTGGTTCTGCCTGTGGACTCATAGGAGTGTGGGGATATGCCTGGTGCAGCATGGATCACGGGAAGGTAAATGTGTGTACACACACCACTCTCAGCCATACTCATTCTGCACACCTACATCCACACATGCACACTCTCACACTTACAACCAGGAGCGGCAGGGGGCTAGACTTCAGGGTGGTGGTAGTCTGCACAGTACTTATGAGTATGAGACATGCCGGATGAGCTGCCACAAGTACCGGCAGGAACAGTACTGAAGGGGTTAATGCAGAACACATATAGACAAATATTGTCAATTATTTTATTCAAATGTTTGGAACTTAAGCACAAAATCATATTAAGTTTTCACAAAATGAGGCATCTGTCGCCTGAAAGGAAAAAAAATATTTCAGAAATATGTTTACAGAAATGTAAAAATATTAGGCATCAAGACAGATGTGAACATATTCAGTAACTTGTCTTGTCTGTCAGTCTTCCTCTGAGTCGAAGATCTTATTGTACTCGCTCAGCATGAGCTCCACTATCTGGTTTTGGTATACCATGTGTACTGCCATGTTCCCTGTTTCATTTTCAGCTCGCAGAAGGGTGGGTCCAAATACAATCCCTAAGCTTTGTGTGGACATGAGATTCTTGGAGGCTTTGGCCACTATCCTGTGGAAAGAGGGGAGAAGAAAAAAGATTCTATTAAAATGTAAAGTGAAATTGTGGCTCCTTGCAATTAAAATTATTTTCTAACTCTGGCAAGACAGAGTTAGAACACTTATCACACTATTTGATTTTCTATGTTTCATGTTTTGCAGTATGGAAGTAAAAACTATGACTTTTAAGGATAGAACATCTTATCTAAATTTTCATCCTCAGTATTCCAGGTGATCTTTCATTCCTTAGTATTCTTGGGTGCTCAACAAATATTTGTGAAATTAATAAATAAATATTTTAAGCAGCAAAAATTTATTGTGGAATTATTAAGATTTGGCCTTTGAAATCCTTATAGTCAATGGAGAAGATAGGTGGGATATGCATAAAATATGTGTATCTGAACAATATTAATAGAACAATATATGCATAATTAATAGAGGATGGCAGACATATAGACTGAGAAAAATTAAGTTTTTAATGATTAGAATGAGAAAAGTTGTCCTGGCAAATGTCATCTGGAATGTTTTATAGAGGAGTAAGTTTCTGAGACACCGAGCTTTGTGGCAAAATTTTGTTTCTTCAGTCATTTAAACAGCCAATTTAGCTCATGCTTCAACACAAGGCAGAATCCTATAGTGTTTGCACGGAGAAAGAGAAGAGTCCCATTTGAACCAAATATACATTTGCTTTTGTGCTGATTGTATGGAGAGCTGGAACATCAATGAAACACAGGGATGTGGTTTTATTAAGGGTATTGCCTTGCTTGATCAACACAAGATTCCTAAAAGAAAATAAAGCCTCCCTCTAAAAATCGAGGCTTAAAAAATAATGTTTTTTTCTTATAGCTGATGCTTACTTATTTTCATATTTATAATTCAGAATCATGAGGTTACAATGATGTTAAGAAAATAAGGATGGTATGTGGAAGGACAGGGCTAAGAAACACTATACTCTGAACTTTACCAAAAAACCCAGCCCAAGGAACACATAAGCATAGACAAAGGAACACTTTATTACAAGATGGTGGGTTCTCTAGCCTTGGAGCTTAGCATGGAACATTATTGAGTTGGTTGGACTTCAGAGGACACTCCTTATTTGACCTATGCAGAGATTCATAGTTCCCAATCAGAAGAGGTAGGAAGACCTGCTTTATTTCTATCCCTACACAAACCTGAATCTCCAACTTACCACTTCTGCTATGATTTGAATTCAGAATGTCCCCCCATAAAGTGTGTGGGCTAGGTAATGCAGCAATGTTTAGAGATGAAAATATTGAATTATGAGAGATCTGAACTCATCAGTGGATTGATCATTTGATGGATTAAAATTTGGATGGATTACTGAGTGGTTCCTGTAGGCAGGTGGTGCATGGTTGAAGGAAGTAGGTCACTGGGGGTGTGACTTGGGGACTATATCTATCCCTGACTTCTCTCTCTCTCTCTCTCTCTCTCTCTCTCTCTCTCTCTCTCTCTCTCCCCTTACTGTCTGCCATCAACTGAACATCTTTTCTCTGCCACACCTCTTTGCCATGTTTCTGCCTTAAGAATTGTCTGGCCATGGACTGAATCTTCTGGAACTATGAGCCAAAATAAATCATCCCTTCTCTAAGTGGTTCTTGTCATGTATTTTGGTCACAGTGACAAAAAGCTAACACAAATTCTTAGTCACATGCCTAAGGCCATACTTTCCCACTCCTTAAAGAAATTGAGAAGGACCAAAGCCACACGTGCATGGGCTTGTACCTGCCCACAGAACAAGTTCATGGTGCATAATATGGCCAATAAAAGTGCTTGACCTATCTTGACCCAATAGCAATAATAATCAACTATAGTTCTAAGCCATTTTATTGTCTCATTTAATCCTCATACCAACCCCACAGCATATATTCTATTACTAAGCCTATAAGAATAGAAAAGGCAGAGACTCAGAGTGGTGAAATAGCTGCTGTTGCACAGAGCTGAAGTTCAGACCCAGTAAGTGTGGTTCCAGCACCACTGGAAGCATCACTGCCAAGGTGTCTGTTATGGCCCCTGGGTTTAATAACTGGGCTGATCTTTCACTGTGCTGCCTTCCAGATGATTATAAAGTCCATCACAGGGTCTGAATTTTCATTCCTCACAGTGTAATTGTGATTGACAGCCTTGTTATAGTAGATTTATTGTGGGCAAAATGACCCAAATTTGGACTGAATATTCAAGATATTCTGCCTCACTTTTCCCTTTTTCATCTGCTTTTATTGGAGGGCATTTGTACCTGTGAGCATTGTTGGCGTGGCTACATTTCTGGAAGGGATTTTCATATTTTTAGAGTATCAGTAAGTTATCAGAGACTTCAAATATAAAGTTTCCTTTGAAATATAAAAAGCTATGCCACTTTGCTACTTCATTTACCAAAAGCCTATAAAATGATGTAACTATCCTCCTACATAGTAAGAGCAAATGAAGTGGCCCTTGCTTCCTTTAGCATGCCAATTTACCTCAGTTTAAGATCTCTCTTGAGCCTCTTCTGGACAAGTATATTATAAAAGCCATTAGTAAGATTCACTATATATATATAAAAGAGGTCTTTTATATTTTTGCTTTAAATTAATAATTTTTTTATGACACGAACTCTGATTCTACCACAATAAAAAATGTTAAAGGAAAATATGTATTAAAATAACCTAACTAATCAATTGAGTAAAAAGTAGGTGAAAGTTACTTGAGGACCTCACCCATTGATAGCAAAAGTCTAAACTGATAATAAGGTTTATTTATTAGGGAACAGGTCTCACTGGTCATAGGCTAAGGAAGAGGTTGCATCAAACACAAGAGAGTACTGGAAGAGTGGTGGCCAAGGGCTTCTGCAAGGCACCTGGCTACCAAGACTGTAGAAGATCACTGGGACGTGAAGTCCAGGGAATCTGAAAGGGGAAGGGGATGGCATAAATATGAGTGATGGCTGAAGATAACTTTACCTATTTAATTATGGTTATACTTTCCATTGGTGTCAGGGAAAATGACATTTGCAATACCTGAGAGCCAAAACTAAGTCATACTCCAAAAGCAAAGACTAGAAATTGGAGTAGGTTCGTGAGTAGATCGTTGGAGGGGCTAATCATGGCTGTCAGAGGGTTATGGGGTAGAATCTGGAAGAGACCATAACCTGGAGGAACTCAGGTGAGTGAAGGGCTAGCTCAGTTCTCCAGGTAGTCCCAGCTAATGGGAGGCAGCCCCTCAGAGGAAAGCAAAGAGACTGAAATGCAGCTGGACTCTTTTTCTATTTCCTAAGAGTTCTTAATTTTTTTTTTTTTTCCTGCTTAGCAAAACCTGGTCTTAGAATCCAGAGCAAGGCCAAATCCAGAGGAGGGAACCAAGACTGAGTTTAAATAGAATAGAGAAGGAGGCTAGAGATGCATGTTTCAGCCTTCATTTTAGACGGTGTTTTGACTGTTCTAGCCAATGGACTATGGAGGGGGACTCCCAAAATGGATTTCTGCCAATTAATCAATTTCCGGAATTTCCTGTGGACAAATAGTCATTTTGTGTTTTTATGCATGTGTAAATATGGAATATTCATTACACCTCAAGTCTATGTTATTTGTATCTATTTCTCTCACATTTCACATATAATTTTAATAAAACTCTTACAAGTGCTTTAAAATAATCTTGTTCTATACAAAATTTTCAAAATAACACATAGTTTTCTATTCTTGTTATATTTACATTATTGCAGATTAGATTTTCATAGCAGCTTGAAAATTTTTTCTTAGTTGGGAAAATAAAGTTATATCTAATAACTTTTAGAAAAGTCAGATACAAGTTACAAAAGAAAGCTAATGAGATAATGCAGATGTGTAGAATATAGATTATATGCTATCTTGCTTATTCAATGTTACAAAATGTGCAGAATCATACATATTAATTTTCAATTATTTTTGAATGTCAATAAAACAATACTTGGGAAGTTGAGAAACAAAAAAATCTTTAGGTTATAAAAGATACTGAGAGTAGAAGTCACCAACTATAGACCTAAGTGATCCATATTGAAAGGCAAATACATTCTCATATTAAAGTTTAAATTAGGCAAGACCCCTTCCTGATAGACTGTGTGGATATACATTTCTTAGTAAAGAAAGCTTCCAAACTGGCAAAATGTGTCCAGGAAATGTATTAATGCTGCTATAAACTTCTAGTGTGAACTTCCTTATTCTCTACTTGCTAGATTCCCAAATCATTAAGTTGGTGATTTGGGACCACATAAGGAGTCAAACATAATTTCAAAAATATAGTTGGAATACTATGCTACAAAATTATTTGTATATCTTGTTTATTTCTTCTTTCTTTTGTTTTTACCTTACATCACAGATACCATAATTTCCAGTCTCACTGTGGGAACCTGCTGGGCTTTGCAAGTACCATTTTTTTTCTGAAAGCTTCAACTAGTAAAGCATGTACAGAAGAAAAACAAAGTCTACTGAAAGAAATAAAAGCCTGCATGGCTTTTATTCAATCTAGTATCTAAGGACAAAAATTCTCAAAAACAGTAAGTGGTACTGCTGGTAGGATACTCTGCAGTTGAATTGTATTGTTGGAGGGGAATATCTGATTCAGAAACCAAGCATGTTTTTACCACAATTTTGGCGTTAATTCCAGGTCACTTTTAACTAAAGTTCTGCAAAACACTATATCTTTGACATGCTTCATGAAAATGACATTCAAAAGTAAAAGTTTTAGAGAAAATTATGTGCCGTTTTTTCCTTTTGGAAATTCACAATGCACAAAAGCATCATAAATGGTCTGAAAAGCCCTGTAGAAAAAATATCTCTGCTCATCTTTATTTAACTTGTATCTTCCATAACTTAATGTTGTACATAGATTCATTCTTGTGAGTGACACTGAGGAGAATACATTAGAAAATTCTGCTCTAGTGTGATTTCCTAAGGGCCTTCTATATATGATTCCAAAATGTTATGGATTTTACCAGCTTCTGCCACCCCGGCTTCAGAGCTCTGTAGCAGCTAACTCAGAAAGATGTCAGTTGGGGTCATTTCGAGTCAGTTCCAATTCTCTGGTAGGACTTAGAATTCATTGGTCCTTAAACTTCATAAAAGTATTATAAATTCTGAGCAACAAATAAACCTAGTTCCAGCAAAAATTCACCTTTTATGACAAAATAAAAAACAAGAGGTAAAAGAAAAAATCTGAATGAGAAATACAAGGGCAATGATATGACCGAGAGATTAGCATATAGTAAATTAATAAATGGGTAAGAAGGTACAAAAATTTAGATGTTTTATCAATATTTGCAAATTATTCTTGATGTGTGCTTACTCACCATGAATTTATTCTCAAGAAACCCTATAGCAAAGATACCTATTCTAGGGAACATAAAGAACTCAAAATTTAATGCCTGTGAATGCTTTACTAATAGAAAAAAGACCCCAAGCTGCAAGTTTTTTGAGAAAGCCTATTTATTAACACTGCTTAGTTTAATTCAGCCCGACAAAAACACATAATTTTGATTTTTATGAATTTGTTTATGAAATAGTATTTGATATATATTCATTGTAAAAGCAATTTTATACTGCTAAGTAAAATTCAAGTTTATAAAAATCTTGAAATGGGCAAGAATTCATTTTTCTGGCAAGAGCTGTAAAGTGATATAGAGTTTATAGCTAAAAAGAAGAGGAAATGCCAGAGCTACTTTTTTTCAGACCTAAATGAAAAGAGCAATGATCCATCAATTTAAGATGATTTTAGAAAAAATTTATAATCCAGTGCTACAGATGTTGAACCCCAGACCAAAAAAAAAAAAAAAATCCTGTCAGAGAGCCGGATGCTGGGTAAGTTTTTCCAAAAGTGAGTTGAATTTCTAACTCAAAGAAATTTTTAAGTTGCATAAAATCACAACCAAAAAAACCCAGAAGACTGAAACTGCAAGCGAGCTTTATGATACAACTAAAAGTTAAGGCTGGCTTAAGAAGGCCAAAGCATTTAATAACAGTTCCACTCCAAACAGATATATGGATGCAAACTTCTTTTAAGTTTGTGTTTTGCTGTTACCATAGTGACAAAGGACATTGAAAGCCACCTAATTGCCTGCAGGACAATTCTCAAATTATGTTCTTCTTCCTAACTGTGGAATGCCTTTTTTTTTTTTTTTTAAACATACATAACTTGAGAATGACTTTATTTGAATGGAAAAAAACATAGTGGTAAAGTATTCTTGCCATCAGGTCACACCTGGCTTTCAAAATATAGCTCAGCCACTGCATGCAAAATGTTAATTGTGACTTTGACCACTTAACTGAAGAGAGGCTGTTAAAAATAGAATAAATTTTCAATATGCTCAACTTATGTTTCTTATGTGCTGTAACTATTTTGGGGGGGATACATGCTAACCATATGCTTGCCTACCCTCAAATTTGCACAAACTATACTGCTGTCTACACTGGCCTTTTTATAAGAATTGGAAATTATCAGGAATTACACCTTCTTCCTTAAAGTGTTAGTTGTATGTCAGAAAAATGTTCAAATATTACAAAATAAGGAGAGCTTTTATGAGGTGTTTTTGCGTTTAGCATCAATGTGTTTCAAGGCAACCGTTCACAGATGATTCAGCCACTGTTATATGTCAATCTATACAACAATCGGCTTAAATTGATTATAGTCTTCAACTTTATATCTAGATATTATGTCATTATTATTTTTAAAAATAAGCTTATAACTATCATTCTAAATGGAATTATTGCTATATTCTGACATTTTCCTTTTAAATAGTCTTAAAAACCATGCATATATAATTCTTTCAAAGCACATTATAGAGAAGACTTACGTAGCAATTGTGTATTGATAACTAACATAGCCTGATGTTTTCATTTATCAAGCTACATTTCAACATTTTCAATTATTTACTTGTTTCACTTTTATATTGTTGGATATTACAGAGAGATTCTAAAGCACATTTACAACAATATTCAGATTATCTAATAAAATGGAATGAAAAGTTAAAAAGTGAATAGTTCATAGATTCAATTAATGACTTATTTATAGTTGAAATATGTATTCTGTAAGGTAACAACAATGACAAATGGGATATCAAAGCCAAACCTCTGACACACTAAATATGTTCCAAAAAGGAACATTCACAGTACTGAGTATTAAATGCCTTTTATGTACTAATAATGTGCTTCAAATATACCAGAGTTCTTAAAACCCTTAACTTTTCTCTGATTATAAAATAACATTATTCCATTAGAAACATTTGAAAAGTTTACAAGAATATAATTTTTTAAAAAGCATTGATAATTCAAAGTAACCATTTATTCTTTCATAAAAATTTATAGGTACCAACCAATTGTTGGACACCATTCTGAATGTTGGGGCAGTTGCAATGAATGAAATAGAGTCACTGCCTAGATGAAGTCTGCACAAGCCTCACTCTCCAGGGGTTTCACATCTGTAGATTCAATCAAGTACAGATTGAAAATACTGGGGGAAAAACTGTGTTTGTGTTGAATTTGCATAGACTTTTCCTTGTCATTTTCTCCTAAGCAACATGGTATAACAAGTTATTTGCATAGCATTTACATTGTGTTAGGTATCATAAATAATCTAGAAATGATTTAAAGCATACAGAGGGATGTGTATAGGTTATATGCAAATATAATTTTACATAGGGGACTTGAAGATCCATGGAGTTCGGTATTTGTGGGAGGTTCTGGAACCAATTCTCCTGGGTATTCAGGAGCCATTATAATCTTGTGGGAGAAAACAACCAACTAACAATATACTTTTCAAAAATGTGATTTCAGGTTCTGAAGTACTTCAAGAAAAACTAAAAAGAGAAGTAGTCGTTCTTCCACTGACCCTGGGGGTACTTTTAAAAATCCTGATGGCTCAGAATGTGTCCTCAGAGATTCCTGTTGTCTTAGTATGGGCAGAGCCTGGCTGCTTCCATTTCTGAGTAGTACCCTAACGAGCAGAGAGTGCTGGAAAGTGCAGACAGGGTGCTCAGAGAACATACTCTAAAGAAGTAAGTTCCGATTAAATGCACAAATCAGAGGAAGGAGAATTCCAGGCAGGAACTAGTAGGTACAATGTCCCAGTGGTGAGGCTATGCTTGGTGATTTGAAGAACAGGGAAGAGCATAGTGTGGCTGCAGGCCAAGAAGAGAGAGGAAGGAGGTAGGAGATACTGTGAGGGACTTGGGGACCTTGGCAAGTATTTGGGATTTAATTCTAAGGGTGATAAGAATCTACCCTCAGCTTTTGAGCAAGAGAATGACATTATTGGCATTTTGATGGTGCAAATGTTTATATAATTTATATAATTATATAAAGAAGGTTATTTTCTTTATATAATACTCTTTATATAATTCTGCATCCAGCATTTTTCACTTCTAACATGAACAATTCTGTCTTAGGTATGTTATGTATTTTTATATATACACATATAAAGTATGTACAATATATACATACATATACATATAAAATATGAACAATACATATTATTTAGTCATTACCTTATGTGGGACAGAATGGACTATGCCCTATGATTACTTAGAATAAGTAAGATGGTAAATTAATAAAACATTTCCATGTACTCTTTCTGCAAATTTTCGAGCATTTCCTTAGGTAGTGGTTCCCATTGCAACCAGGGGCAATTTTAGTCTTCATTCCTTCCCCCACCACCCTGAGGTATTTGGCAAAATGGAGAAATTTTTGAAGGTTATGACTGATTGAGGTGGCACATTGCTACGGGCATCCAGTGGGCAGAGGCAAAGGATGCTGCTAAACATTGTACAATACACAGGGCAGTCTCCTACAATGAAGGATTATCAGGCTCAAAATGACAACAGTACACCAGGTATGGTGGTGCACACCTCTAACCCCAGCAACTCAGAAGGCTGAGATAGGACAATAGCAAGTTCTAGGCCAGCCTCAGCAACTTACTGAGACCCAGTCTGAATGTAAACCTAAAAAAGGGTCGTGGTGCAGCCCGGTGGTATAGTGCCCCAGTACTAATAGGAAAAAGAAAAAAGTAACAAAAGTACTACTGTTGAGAAACCCTGCCTTAGGATGAAAAAGGAGATCTACAGTTCTTCAACTTTTCAGTTCATGAGAGTAATTAGGAGCACATACTGAAACAGAGGTTTCTGGGCTTCCAGATTTTTGATTCAGTAAGTCTGGGGAGATACTTGATAAACTGCACCCTCCCAAGTTCCCAGTAAGTACACTTCTGCTAGTCAGGACCCATACCTTGAGCACCTGTGCTGATGGTTGTCCTGGCTCTTCATTCTTAAAATGTGATAACATGTGGGAAGGCCTGTTAATCTTGTTAATATCATTATCATTTAGTAATATTCTTTAAAAAATAATTACCATAGGTGAAAAATGATCTTTCTTTGAACTTAGTAGCTTTGAATTTAGGAAATAGAGAAGTAAACAAAAGTAAACAGCCACGTGCATTTCCTCTTTTGTGAGTATCTCCTCCCTCTTTCCTATTGAGAATGTATACTTTTGTGTGTGTTTAATACATTAATGTATGGTTTTAAAATATATACTAATAAAAATTATCTAGAGTTAAAAAGTAAAAACTCCCCTCGTTTCCTAAGTGACTTCCTTCATAATAACTATAATTAACAGATGGGTACTCCCTCCCGAGCATTTTTACTTACCTGTTTATTCATCTGCTTGCCTATTTATCTATCTATCTGAATAAATAAGTTTATATAAGATAGGTATATTATGATATAGAATACATATATATGTAATTTTTCCTTTTTAGAAAAAAGTGAAATAATAAAATACATAATGTGATATAATTTTTCCTCTTAACTATATATCTCAGGCATCGTTCCAAGTCAGTACATATAAAAATACCTCATTCTTTTTAAAAAGTTGTTACATTTCATAGTACAGAAATACCTAAATGCATTTAACTATTCTCCTGCTGGTGTCTTTCAGGTTATTTCTAATTCTTTGCTATTACAGACAATGCTACAATGAACATCCTTGTTTCTATTGATTTCTGAGATTTTATGTATTGAGAAGAGTAATTTTTCAGCATTATTAATGCACGATCCCCCAATTATTTTGTTCCTTAATTTTATTTACTTAAAAAAATTTTTTTTTGTACCAAGGACAAGGGCACTCAACCACTGAGTCACATTACAGCCCTATTTTGTATTTTATTTAGAGACAGTTGCTTAGTGCCTCACTTTTGCTGAGGCTGACTTTGAATTCTTGATCCTCCTGCCTCAGCCTTACTTAAATTTTTATCTAGTCATATTTAGTACTATTTCTTTTAAAATTTCTATCTTTATTTTTATTTTAAAATTCATCAGATCAGATAAATATCATCAAAGTCATCTTCTGGATTTTGAAAAATGATTTCATTTTTCATAGAGCCTCTAATTTATCTTACATATATTTTAGTGAACGAAATGTGATGGTCATACAAATTTATTTTTTCCCAAAAGCTAGCTAATTTCTGCAATAATATTTGTTACATAAGTCCCCATTCCCATTGATTTGTGATGCTACCTCTTTTGTGCAATTTTCTGCACTCAAGCCATGTGTACTCTTGGTACATTTACTCCACTATGGTCTCTGTATGTAGTTTCAAACAGTGCTTTGCTGTTTAAATCAATGTAATTTTATTATATTCCAGGGATATTCCTCTTTCCATTTTTTTCTTTATAAGTGAAAGAAAACTTATAGATGAAATTTTTCAGATGAACAAAATGAGACCAAGAAAGATTGAATAATTTGATCAAAGTCATGTAGGAAGTAAATGGCAGGCCTATATTGAGATGCAGATCTCTGCTACTCGGGGATATTGATATATTTTTTGCAAGGTAGTAAAATCCAAGAATTTTGAGTTTGAATCAAGTGGCTTCCTAATGGTAAGGCCCGAGGAAGATATGGGAGAGAAGTGAGTTAGAGCCAGCGAGCAGTCTTGGGTGACATATTCTGATATTTTGATCTTCTAATTCACATCCAAGGTTATATCTACATAGATGAGAAGGGTGTTCAGATGGAAGAAAAACAAAATTAGTATTTATTACCTGTTCCCTCCAGATTTACACAGGTTTTTTAAGCCTTTGAAGTCATTCATTTCTTTTGTGTATGGAAATGATGGAGAATTTCAGTTATAGCTTCTCTTAGGTATTTCCCTTAAGCATTTTCTTTTTTTATACTTGGGATTGAACCCAGTAAACTTAACCACTGAGCCACATGCCCAGATCTTTTTTATGTTTTATTTTGAGACAGGGTCTTGCTGAGTTGTTTAGGGCTTCACTAAATTGCTGAGACTGGCTTTGAACTTGTGATCCTTCTGCCTCCTCCTCCTGAGGCTCTGGGATTACAGGTATACGCCAACACACCTGACTCCATTAAGTTTTTTATTATTTTTATATTTTTTAATTTGCTTATTGATTCATTGTCCATTAAGTTTTAAAATGGCTTCAGACATCCACATTTGATCAACTCAAAAATAAAAGAAGTCTTCATTTTGATTCCTTGAGCTCTGCTGATATACCAATAACCACCCCAAATATCAACATCCTGGAAGACACTGTTCAAGAGCACACAGAGGAGAATGACTATGAAATACATCATCACATTCTGGCAATATTTTTAGTAAGAAAACAGTTATAACAGGCTAGTATTGTCTATCTGAGTTTTCACAATATAACAGTTTAAAAACTACCCTGTAATAGTAACATTTTATTCAGACTATCTAGTGTTGCACATGGATCAGCATTAATTAAGCCAAACGGAGTAATGCACCTAATTATATGATGCTAGTGGAAAATATAGTACTCAAATATTTGGCTTGTAATGTTAGATAAACCTAAAAGGAATATTATCAGTATGCAGAGTCAGAATTCTTCAACCTCTCTTTTATTTTTCCTTTTATGAGTGAAGATGCCCTTAAGGGCATCTACATAATCTCTTTGGCAGTTTTCTGGAAAGCTGTCTCCTTATTTAAGAGGTTCCAGAACAGTTGAAAGAGAATCACTTGTAATTTTGGTATCATCATTCTTTGGTCCATGCTTAATTTTACTTGCTGAGACTGGGTATGGTGAAGTATGCCTGCAATCCCAGCAGCTTGAAAGGCTGGGCAGGAGGATGTGAGTTCAAAGCCAGCCTCAGCAATTTAGGGAGGCCCTAAGCAACTCAGTGAGATCCTGTCTGTAAATAAAATACACACACAAAAAGGGCTGGGGATGTGGTTAAGTGCCCCCAAGTTCAATTCCTGGCGCACACACAAACACACACAGACACACACACACACACACACACACACACACACACACACACACACAAATTTACTTGCTCTTGAAAAATGAGTTTTAGATACTTTCTATGGTGACTTGACTTTAAGAGGGTCCCTGTCAGCCTCTCAAGCACCATCCATAGTGAATGTGCAGAATGAGATGCTCCTAAAAGGAAGAGCACAGGACTGAGGTGTTTGGTTTGGGAAAAACAGTTAGGGAATCCAGGTTGACTGAAGGCAGATAGCCATGGTGTTGAAGGAAAAACGGCTTTGCTCTGTAGTTCTTTTAGTAGAACTGATCTAGAGACTGGTTTCACCTTCATATGAAATTAGTGTTGTGAAAATAGAAAAGGTGTCTTCAAAACAGTAATAGGTTCATATTTATTACAGAAACTTTATTTAGAAAAATTTATTTAGAAAATGTGAACAAGTCAAAGTAAGAAAATGAAAGTCACTCATAATTCTACCACTTAGATATAATGTCTACTAATATTTGGTATAGATTTTCTTCTATAAATACTGGAGCAGAAGCAGAAACATCTATCAAGATTATTAAATATTTTATACATAAAACAGCCATGAGTTTCCTATCAGGAGAAGTATTCAGCCAGGACATTTGAGATTCCTGTACTGGACAGTAGGTCGAATGACTTTTGAAATGTGGTTTGGGCTTCCAGATTAATGATAAAAGAATGGACATACTGGGAAATGTCAAAGTACCATTGGAGAAGATGTAGGATAATATATACTAAATAATTGTTTCAATACAAAAGTTTTAAAAAGGAAAAAATGTAATAGCTAAGGTATCTGCCCCACCCTTTCTTGTACTTCTTCTCATTCCCCAAGGTTCAGCCAGCAGCATTTATGGCTTCGATAGAGGAGTGATACAGCAGAAAGGCAGATAAAGTGCTTTTGATGTTTGCAAAGCAGGGTATTTGAATTGCAAAGGACTGTGCCTTTGAGTTTCAAAAGCCTGAGCACCCAAGAACTCAGAGCCACAGTCAACAGAAGGCCTAATCGTGCTAATCACAGATTGGAGGGTGAACGACCAAGCTACTCTGCTGCCAGATTAGGGAATGATTTTCTAGACTAGGGGAGGAGACTCAAGGAGACCTGAGACTTTGATGAGGTCCCATGGAGGTGGCTCAGTTCCAAGTCTTTTTACTTTCCCTTCCTGCATACGTGAGCTATTAGAAGGTTTGAGATTTCTAAGATAAGATATATCCGTATTTTTTTCTCCTAGGGAAAAACTTAGTGATAGAGAAGGTTCCAGAGTTTCCCATGCCAAGTATATCAGGAACAGTTAAATAGAAATTGCTGCCTGGTAGAGTTAGGCAAAGGTGGCCTAAGGGCTTCACAGAATATTTATATCACATAAACAGTGAGTGACTGAAATCCCAGACCTGGATTGGAAGATGGAGATGATGACTGAAACCCGAAGGGAATGAGCCCCGGCCTGCAGAGGTGGCAAAGTCAGCCACTTTCTGCTCTGCTAATCTGCCTTGTTATCTTCCTCTAGTAGAGCATAAACATCTCAGGCACAAGGACTTGGTCTGTTTTTGCCTAGTACTGTATTCTCAGACCAAGGTTTGTACTTGGCTCATAGTACTAGGTGCTCAATAAATATTTGTTGAAATACCATATAAACAGATGCCCTCCCTGCCCCTGCCTCCAGATGCTTAGGCTGTACACAGACTTTCAAAAAAAAAAAAAAAAAAAAAAAAAAAAAAAAAAAAAAAAAAAAAAATCAACAACCCCAGAACAATCTGGAAGACAATCTGAATTGATTAAAAGGTAAGTCACTTAGAGGAACTAGATTTTGAGCTGAGTGCAGTGGCGCACACCTATAATCCCAGAGGCCCGGGAAGCTGAGACAGGAGAATTGCAAGTTTAAAGCTAGCTTCAGCAACTTATGGTCCTAAATAACTTAGTGGGGGGTTTAAGAGAGGAATAATATTCTTGCAAATCTGAGCTTTGCATCTACCTTGAGAAAACAAGAACATGAAGCCTGGAAATGAAGAAAGTGATTATTTCTTGAGGCTTTGTTAAGGGACTGTAACTGTTTAGTGTCTTTCCTTCCTATATAACATACAGTGATCATTTCCAATATGTACTCAGTTTGAAAGAAACTGCAAAGAGTAGATTAGAATAAAGTGTGATTTTTCATCTGGTTTATACTATAGATGGTTTGAACTGAAAGATAATGAAACTACTTTTCTTGGCCATCTAAAACATGACCATCACATTCTATTTTAGTTAAAATGTTTGAAAATTTGCAGAAACAAAAACACTTTCACAACATATTCAATACTTTGCTTGAAAATAGAAAATTATTTATTTGCTTTTACACATACAAATTTATCATGCATACTGTAGTAGAGGAATTAAATTTGAATTTCTGCATATTTCCTTAAAAATACAGATGCTGGTTAACCTCATTCCATCACTCTGCACACACATCTATGATCACCTGTTGTAACATGCTCTATGAACAGGATGACATGTCTCTATTTTCTTTTTCTGTTTTTTTAGAACCACTACCAAGCATTATATTGGACCTCACTGAAGCCTAGCATCCAGGCTGCTAAGGGACATTGCTATGTCAATCAATTTGATAGTAATGGTGGATGGGCCACATTCAACCCCTTTCAAGGAGAACCTTCCTGCCTGCTTGCAGGGTTAACAGACGGACTTCAGTTCTTTTTTTTTTTTTTTTTTTAAGGGTTTACCCCCATTGAAATGTGCCATGCTGATTAAGGGTACTGATTGATCTCAATATCAATATAAAAGCTGGACCATTCCCTCCCACGGAACAACTTTGATCAGCTCCAGGTGATCCAGATCTCCCTGTGCATCTGGATGGGGCTTTGTTGGATTCACATGTCAGTTTAACATTTCTCTACTCAACCCTACTGCCATCTCCTCCTTCTCTCAGGGAACGAACCTCAATAAATACCTTCATGTCATACTCTGTTTCAAGGTCTTTTGGGGGAACATAATTTGTCATTGTTATTTCTAGGAGTGATGCAAAAAAGCCAGCAATAAGATGGAGATTTGGAGTCAGTCCGCTACCTGACTTGCCAGTCAGGTAGATATCTGGATTCCAGATAAGGAATCCAGCAATGGTGACAGGTGCAGTGCCATCTGATCTTTGCAGAGGTGACAGCCCAGTTGTTAAAACCCTTAGTAATGGTGAGTCTGGGGTATTGTAGCTGTGGAGGGGACTAGCTGGTGTAAAGTATGAGGCATTTAAAAGCAACAATGGGAGACTGTGGATAGAAACTACAAGAAAAATGAAACTAAACAGCTCTTTCTTAGCACCACCCTAGCACCACCAAGACGCAAAAAAAATTTGTGGTTATAGGAGGCTTTCCTCTGTAATTTAAGGATGACTATAGGAGAGCATAATACAGAACTAGGTTTACTGATAGCAATGGGGATGATAAGACACTGAAATAATACAGGCCAGGTGATGGGGCTTAATTGTTAGAAGCAGGTAGACATAATTTTAATAACAAGCAGCAGGACCTGAGGGGAAGCCAAGGGGACCTGATTAACAGAGAGTTATGAGGATGGTTAATAGAACATGGCATTCTCAGGAGCAAAA
The DNA here is from genome assembly GCA_020662805.1 of Glaucomys volans. Lineage (NCBI taxonomy): Eukaryota > Metazoa > Chordata > Mammalia > Rodentia > Sciuridae > Glaucomys > Glaucomys volans. The sequence continues at coordinate 617,421 of JAJEJO010000112.1, forward strand.
TAAACAGGCAGCTAATAAGGATGCTCTTCCGTTTATATCATTGTATTATAATGATCCATCCGATTGCAATATTTTTAGCTACTGCTGCTTTCTGGGTACTTAGGCTTCTTGGGTCCAGGGACCACCAGTCAAGGCTAAGAACCATTATATAGGCAGGTGTAATTAACCTGATCAAGTGAAGGAGGTAGGACTGCTGTTGTACAACAAGGGCAGGGAACAGCATGTGTGGTACTCAGATGATCCACATGGGGCCTCCATGTTCTTTGCTGCCCAGGTATAGTTGTGATGGTTGATGGACAGGGCAGAAATTCTTGTCTGAGAAGGCATGGGGAACATTGGACCCCTTGTGGATGAGGGTCTGAATCACTGCATCTCTTCAGCTATTATGACTAGTAGAAGCCATAGCTGAGGGTGAAGGGAAGGAACTAAGAATAGTTAGTGGAGGAATAAGACAATGATCTGAGCTCAGGTCTAATTGCAATTGCTGGGCTTTTTATTCATCCTTCTAAAACTTTCTTTTTCTTTAAAACTTCCTTTGGAAGAGAGACCTCATGAAGTCCTGGGATAGTTAATTCTCAAACAAACATAAAGAAGGTGCAAAGGGCAGACTACAGTGGTCATGAGATATGCTGCTTGAGTCTGTCTTCAAGGAGGGACCATGGTCAGATGCTAGAGATTCAGTAAGCAGACAGCTCCAGTTGTTAGCCCTGCAAGGCTCATTTCTTGGAGATAGCCCATGGCCAATGACTGATGGCAATGACTGTAAAAAGGCAAGCCATTTTGGATCTAGAGACAACTGTGTTGTGCCCAGATGCTCCAGAGTGCCTACAAGCCCACCAGATTTTGTTGAGCCCACATCATAGTCAGACTTTACTTTCTTTCCCAGCCTCCTCCACCTCTCTTTCCACTAGTGTTAATAGATACCTGGGCCATGTTAATAGATAACATGTGCTTTGTTAAATCCAACCTGCAACAGCAATCATAAGCTCTAGAGAATCAGAGACATTATAATGGAAAGAAAATGGATTTGTGAGAGAGAAGACTTGGAATTTCCTGGTCATTCCTTTCCACTTTGAATTCATGCTGTATCCTCAACAAAATTGTCATAAAATCATCCTGCTATATCTGTATAGTACTTTGTATTTTCCAAACTTGTTCTGGTCACTATAGGGCTGGGAGTTTTTATGCACCCTGCATGTTAATATCTGTGGTGTGTTCAAAAGTGTATCAAGGTCTGGGACTCATCCACAGAGACTGTTGTGTTGAACTGCAGTGAGGCCTGGGTGTTTTAAAAGCTCTGCCTGTGATTCTGTTGTGCCTGGAGGGAAAGAATCACTGCTTTAGGGAAAAGCAGCAATCTGGAATCTTAGAATCTTAAGCTCTCATTCTATGTGTGGTGATAGAAAAGTTCTATCAGTTTTCTGAGGCTCAGATTCCTCATTTAGAAAGTGAATTTAATGGCAAAAGGGACCACATGGATTCTTTGGAAGATTAAAAAGTTTGTGAAAGCTCTTTGCAAATTATAGAAAAGTTAGTTTTTCTTACATGTGATTATATTTGCTTCTGTTGATTGTTATTCAGAAAGAAAGAAAGGGAGATGAGGACTCACTGGTTTTCCATTCTGGCTAGACTTTTAAAAAAGGAAAGGGATTCTAATTTGATAGTCCAAGACTGATGCCTAGATGTCTGAGTTTCTAAGCTGCTTAACAGGTAAACCTGGTGAATGGCTAGGTTTGGGGACTTCTTAGTTAAACAGTTGCCCAAAGTCACAGAGCTGAAGTAAAAAAACAGGGGTGCAGCTCCCAACCTTTCTTTCTATAGAGTTTTATCTATTCTTATCCACAGTTTCCACTTTTCCCCATATTGCCTACAAGGAAGTTATACAATATGAAAGCAGAAATAAAAGGTATTTTGAATTTAAAAACATTGTATAATTATAATATATTATGATTATTAAGTGTTAAAATAATTACTCCTATCCCATTAGAGCTAAATTAAATGATTTGTAATCTTTTAGTAAGTAAAGGGTGAAACTGTAGGTAACATAAGCTATTTTTGAGATTACATAAACCAAGCATAAATTAAACAATGTGACACCAGCGCTGAAATAATGTAAGCAAGCACCCAATGAAACGTCTAAATGAATTCAGAATAGAGTAACGCGCTATTACCTACTGCTACCCTGTCTCAAACATGCTGACTTAATGTGGCATCATGAAGGAAGAAAATAGAAGAGAGAAGGACAAATAGAGAAATGAAGATCATTTTAGTATGATCATGACCAGGACATTTGTATTTCTCTTATAGCCTGGAAACAATTTCATACTTATTGGAAGATGTGACCTTTAAATGTTCCTTACTTGCACAAAGACAAATATTCTAGAAGCCCCGTATTAGCGGGTGGAGTCATCTGTCCTGCTGGCTCTTTGATTGGAGGCTACTGCAGGGAGAATGCAAACTGGAGTTGAGCAAATGTGTTACTTATTCTTTACATTTCCAGACTTTGGGGTAAGCTCTCTTGACAGCTCCCTGATTTCTTTAACACAGCAAATCTTTAATCAGTCTAGATATGTTAAAATGTGATTTTTACAGTGAATTGACCTGAGTTGAGTACTTGAGTTGAAATGTGTATTTTTTTTTCCCCCTCAAAAGCTGACTTGTAGGGGAAAAAAAATCAGATATTCTATGATATACTTTGCCTTAGTGACAAGATGTTTTGGGGGAAATCATCCAAGCTTGAAATAAAATCTTTATTGAAAGTAATTCTACATTCATGCCAGTCAGATACATTGTCGGATTAGACCAGATATCCCAGGGGGAAACTACGGTATATGCACCAGGCAGAGTTGATTATTTGGACCTCCTGTCAGTTCTTAACTTCCTGACAATGGCTGAAGCATTCACAGCCGCCACAACTCTGTTTTCATCTTTATTTTGAGAGAAAGTTAATACACTTTACCTTAACTACGCCAAATGTACTGGAAAATAACCTGGTAATAAGATATACCCCACCTACCTAGTAATATTGGTGTGGAGAGAGCATTTAGCTGTGCATTTAAAGGAAACAAATACAAGCAGCAAATGACTGAAAGATATTGTGATTATTTTTTCTGCTTGAACTTTAAAATTTTCTTGGCAAAGCCTCCTGTGTGCTGTCTTACAACCAGTGTGTATACATAACCATAGGGCCACGTAAATGGCTTTCCTTGTAAATTCTCTTCAAATGGCAGGGCAGCCTCTTTCTTTCCTATTAGATTAATTTAGTTATCAATATGATTTGGTGTCAAAAGAAAGACACAGGTGTGCCAGGTGACATTTGTTTCCACTTAGAGAATCACAGCAGCTTACATGTCACTTTTGAAAAGGTTATAGAATTGCTTTTTTGGACATAACACTAACCAAAGAAGAGAGGAAAGGCATAATTTTAAATTTAGAATTATATTTTGATTCATTGTGAAGACAACACTGTGCTGTGATTGTGAAGGAAAGGAAAAGACATTACCTAGAATAGATATTCAATAATAACCACATTCAACTGAAAATTTGCAACTTAATTTCATAATTCTTATCATTTGGGTGTGTATTCTAAAATTGACTTCTCTCATGCCACTCAAGAACAGAAGCAAGAAGGTGAAGTGGGTTCCAACTCGACTCAGGTTTAAGGAGAGAAATGATTCTTTAGTAGAAAATTACAACATAATCTACCAATAAAAAGTCTCAAGACAGAAAGAACACATGTTCTGAAAAACACATTTCTTAACCTGAGAAATGCATTGGTGAAATGCTGCAATTTGTTTAAAAAATGTTGTTTTTAACTTGAAAACTATTACGAATGTCCTCTAAAAGATGAATGGCTAAACAAATGTAGTTTATCCATACAATGGAATATGATTCAATGAAAAAAGCAAATGAGCTATTAAACCACAAAAAGTCATGAAGGAACCCTAAATGCATATTGTTAAGTGAAAAGGGGTCAATGCAGTGATTCCAAGTACCTGATATTCTGGAAAGAGAAAAACTGTGGAGATAGCAAAGGATCAGTTATGTCCAAGAGTTTTGGGGAAGAGAGAGAAGAATAGGGATTTTGATGACTGTGAAACTATTGTGTATGACACTCTACAATGGTGCTTAGTTGCCATTGCACATTTGTTGACATCCACGGAATGTGTAGCACAAAGAGGGGTCCCTAATGAATGCTCTAAACCTACATTTTATCTGAAAAACAAAATTTGTTAACTTTTAAAAAGCAAAAATATAATATGGTAATAAAACAGATTGCATCCATTTGGGGTCCAGTGGTCAATTTACCTGGTCATCTATCTTGAAGGTCACACACATTAGAATCATTTTGAATTGATTTACTCCCGATTTTATCACCACTACATCTATGCCATTCACCATACTCAAAACAATATAGAAGTGTGTATCTACTAGGAAACCTTTAGGAATCATATTCTGATCTCTTCGTTATTTGCTTTCTTGGCATTTAAACATTTGTATTGTATTGCATTGTTGTTGACATGTTTTATTTTTATCTCTAAGTTATTTCATGCACACCTTTTATCTTGGACTTTAGGTAGCCTGTTATCTTTAACTTTACTCCTATTTTTGCTTGTAGTAGAAAATTTGGGTATTCTGTACCTTTTTGTCATTAAAAAATAGTTTTTTGCTGCAAGTGTGGCTGAGCAGGTTGAGTTTTTGCTCCAGCAGAAGGGAACTGGACTGAATTAAATATTTTTCTATCTGCAGTCAGAACAGAGCTGGCCACAGATATTCTTTGTCATTTTCTCATTTAAGTCCAGAAGGGAAAGCTGAGTTCAGTCAGGGAAGATGTTTGAGTCTTCCTTTTCTATGCCATTCCTTTCTTTCTCCCCTTTTCCTTTTTTCTCTTTTAACTATCTTTGAAAAATAATTATAGAGGATGACTGGAGAATAGAATTTGGAAAAGCAACAGTATAATATGACATTTAGAGGGACTTTGGGGGGGTAGGGAATTCAGTATGTGCAAAATATCATCTTTGGATGTTCCACTTTCAAAATTTTTATGTGTTTGTGTGAAATTACTTTAGGTTAAAGTGTCAAAAATAGAATTCAGGAATCATGAGGTTTGGTTTCAAAAGTCTTGGATCTTTACAGAAAATGTCTACACAATCTAAAGGAGAATCTGTACAAGATAAAAATTTAAATAATATCATAATCTAAATGAGAATACATGCAGAAGAGAATGTCTAAATAACCCACTTCATGACCTAAGACTTGGATGGAGATCCATGAGACCAGCTGACCCAGAACACTATAGGAACTTGGAGAAGTGCAGTAATTCAATAACAGCCTTGCTAGTGCACGTGACTGGAATGGAAGATCAACTTGTTCAAGGAAATGGACACCTTGTTCTTCCCTCCTGGCTTTACTTTTAATACTTAAAGGACTGCGGCATTAACTTAGCCTTCCTCAGCCTCAGTTTCCTTATTTGGAACATCCGACAGTTGGGCTGGAAGATTTCTAATTTCCTTGTGTTGCAAATTCAATTTTTAACAAATTGAAATACCATTTTCTTCTGCTAACTTGAAATTCAATTTTTAACAAATTGAAACACCATTTTCGTCTGCTAACTTGAAATAATTTGTAAGGAAAGTTGACAAGCTCAGAAACATATTGCAGGCATAGCCCTCAGTTGCAAAATAAGCGAAACCTGAATTGTAGTACTATCTTGCATATATATGTGTATATTTAAAATATATGTTTATGCATACTTTATGTATTATATGTGTGGTGTGTATATAAATCTTTACTATAAGATATACATTTATTTATTAAAATAAAGAATGAAACAGAAAGGCAGACACCAGAGATTAAAAAAAACAGACATGAACCTTCTGTTTTCTTGGAAGCGTAAGGGCGTGCCTGAAGTCCTTATTTTCGTTTTCAAAATACCTAGGAAAGAATGGTGGCACTGGATGAAAAGACCGCCTCTAGCTGGGGATGACAGCACAGTGGCTGTCTGCTTCCTGGGGAAATTGAAGCCTCTGCATGAAAAGGTGATATGATTAATCAACGATGCCTATATAGGCTTGGGAATGGAGGATGGTAGGATTGTGTCGAGAATGTTCCATTTCGTGGAAGAGTAATTTCAAAAGGAAACTGGATACCTCTATAGAAGTAATATGAGGTATCCCAGATGAAGAGTCTACAAACTTGGGAGGCAAGCTGCTGATGCATTTCACTCACATTGCTCTTAAGAAGTGAGCACAGAAAGAGGGGAAAATATAACTGGATCTGGGTGTAAAAATAGTGACTTTAGGACATATTAGAAGAAATTTATGGTGATGAATATTTGAAATAGGATTTAGAATATCTATACAAATGAGATACATTGCAGAGATCCTTTCAGGTTGGCACCCATAGACCTGCTTCATATTAAATAAAAAAACAACTTTGCAATTTTCATAGTAAGTATTTTTTAAAAAACTCAGTTCCCAGTAGATGTACATTCACCCCCTCCCATATTTTGTTTACTTTTTATTTATCAAAAGACCAGGTCTGTCTGTGGTTATATATGCATATTGAAGAGTCAATGAAAGGACAAGCAGAGTCTTTTAGTGGTCACAGAGATCTACTAATGTCAACCATTAAGTGATGATTATATTGCAATAGTGATTATGAGAGAGTCCAGGAGATGTATAAAGCTGCTGAATAGAACAGGGCTGACGGAGTCTATTTTGTGCTTATGCATTTGCAGTCTTGGGTGGTGCCTCACTGCAATGCGTTATCTTGGAGGATTACTAATATCACAACACTCCTGATTTATTGAAGCTCAATTAGGTTAAGCAGCTTGATTCACTTCGATTGGACAAAAAAAGTCTCTTGTTGAATTTGAATTCTTGCTTTGCAATGAACACAAACTCACACTCATTATTACTTATGGAGCTTTTCTTTATGGATGAAGTGTTTCTCAGCCAAGTAGCAGTAGTCACCCAGCTGATGACCATAAGGAAAGGCAAACACTGTCAGTAGAATAACATCCTCAGCCAAGTGTTTATGTTGGATACATATACAATACAGAACTGTTCCTGACTAATGAGACGAAGTGGCCTCCCCAAGTCTCTCCTTTTGTATTCTTTCTTGCCACCCATGTGCTGAGTGAGATTTTCTCAGGATCTAAGCTCCACCCTACAAGTAAGTTTTGCTTCTTTGCAAGCTGGATTTATTCTTTCTAGCTTCCAAGTGAACATCATACATCAAATAGCTGTGAGTGAGCTATAAATACAATTGTGATGTGACTGTTAATGCAGCTTCCAGGGGTGATTAATTTATGTAGAGTATCTTAAACAATGAAATAATGTGGATAACATGATATTTTTAAATGTTGTCTTTTATAGTCCTTTGCTTATGCTTTCTTTCTAAATCTACTGGTTATATTCTCAGTAGTTTTTCTCCCCATCCCATCCCCCTAGGTGGGAGAACATCTCAAACTTCCTACTCAGAACTTTATTATGTTTCTTCTCCTTGCTCCAACTCTCCTTGCTTTAAGTCTTTAACCTGAAATCTGGAATTTTCTCCTCAGTTGTCTGAAATAATGTTTCCTAGAATTTTTCTGACAAAAGATCCTTTGATAATGTTTACACAGAACCGAAGGATCTGGAGAACTGCTGGGGCAGGGGAACAAGGTATGGGTGCCCTAAGAGTGAGAGGAAGCCAGGTAAGTCTGATCAAGGCTGGTTCAGTCCAGAGCATGGCTCTGGGGCAGAGAGAGGTTAGCACTGAGATCACCACAAACTCAGCAGCACAGGTTGGTTAAGTATTTTAAGAAAGGCCACAGGCAGGGGTTGAAGAACAACCCTTTAGGAACAAAGTAAAGTGCCAACTGTACAAGCTTTATGACACCTCCAGCAGGGACTTCCCTACTCCTGAGGAAGGTGGCACCTCAGGAGGGGTCTCTGACTCTGCATTCCTGCACATCAAGGGCTATCTTGGGAGCCACTTGCTCTCTGATAAAGGAGCTGATGTGTGTTCAATCTTTACACTATGTCACCAAGATATATTCTTATTTCTCCTGACAACAACTTTATGAGATTGGTACTATTATTATTCCCAATTTTTAAAATGGGAAACTTGAGGCTTGGCTTATGGAGGTTACCCGTTGTCATACTGAAATGGTTGTGCTAAGATCTGTACTCAGGTTTCCTGGGTCTAGAATCTGAACTCTTCTTATATGGCTGTCTATCTGTCCCTCCCATTGCCTGCGTTGTGTCTCTGTTTGCCATTCTTTCCCCTCAGCCACTGGGCTCTTTAATTCCCAATCAGATATCCCTTGTCTCTATACCCAGAGCTCTGAGCCAGTCTGTCCCCCTCCCTTCCCCGGTCCCAGCTCACTTAACCCCAGCCTGGGTCAGAGCCCCAGGCCCCTTGCTTTCCTGGCAGGAGAATAAAGACAGCTGGCAGTGAGAAAAGCCTGTGAAGGAGAATCTGAGCACAGTCGTGGTTATGGCTTTGCTGCCTGAGAACTCCTTCTGTCAGGGAACCGCACTGGCTTCCCACACTTGCTACATGGACAGATGTTTTCAATTATTATCACTGACAAGCCTCCAGGCCAGGTTCCTTTCTGATTGGCTGTCACTGGACTCAGAGGGGAATAAAGGAAACTGAGGCTAGGACACAAAACACCTCAGTCATCACTTTAATCATGTTTCTCTAAAGCAACTGGTTGAGTTGGACAGTTCACCCAGAATTGGAATCCTTTCGTAAACACAGACTCAATTTCCTTTTAAACTTTTTTCATTCTGGTTTCAAGTTTTCTGCCAATAGTCCTCTGACATTGTAAGAGAGTGAGACATTTGTCATTTCTTTACCAATTCTTTCCTTTTGTTGTTCTTCCAGAGTTTTGGGTACATACCAGAATATAGTGGGAATTATGACTTAGAACAATTTAACTTGATATTATTAGACTTCTAGACTTGGCCTTGCACAATCATCTGCAAAAATGACCTACGTTTGATACAGAGATGCTGGCAGCATCCAATGCTCCCATCTGCAGTAATGTGGGAAATACCCGACTTGAAGTCCAAAGCCACTTGCTTAGTCTGCTTTGTACCAAGACCAGGGTTTGCTGAGCGCCATCTAATACACCTCACCTGCATCACTGAGACTGTTTTTGCTTTCACCTTCATAGGTAATGATTGTATGTAACATAGTTACCCTGATTTCCATTTTTTACCCTCTCTGGTATGTCATATGGAGGCCCAATGACTAGTTGATCCCAAGAGATATCTGACAAAGTATTGGCATGGACAGTAGCAGAAAAGAATGTAGACGTGGCTCTCAGAAGCATCCCTGATAACTCTCTGCTCTGAGTGCCCCCTTCTTCAATGGGATCAGTTATTTCATTGTTTATTCCTCCCTTTCTGCTTCTACAAATTAGAAGGGAAAACCAGATCATCAGGTAGATTAAAGCCTTCTGAGTTCATTTTTATTTCCCATTCTTTATGTCATATATCTGGTTAGGAAAAAAATGTATTCAAGATGCTCCAATGTTTCTGCACATTAGTTTTATGTTCTTTTGATGTTCTGAAATTCCATTTGTGTGTGGTCCTTCTTGCTCAAGTCTCCAAGCTGCCTTGTCTCTGCTGCCATTTTAAAACAATAGCAGCAGACATGCAAGCGGCTGCATGTATTTGGTAAGATAGATAAAATCCATAGCCTTAGATTCTTACGGCCCGACTCTCGTTTTAATTTCTCAAAAATGTCTTCTTGACTTTCAATCTAAACTCTTTATTTTAAGCCTAAAGATAAAATATTATCGGATGTTAATTCATCCTTTTCAAAAAAGGCACATGAGGGTTAAAACATATGCTTCCTTCTTCGCTAGGGAAAAAAAATCATTCCAACCTTTTTGGGGGGATCACATATAGCTCTAAAACAGCTGAAGCTAAAAACATCAAAGTTGGCATGACTTCAGTTATCACTGAATCAGGAAGATCAAGCCAAGTTTTTGAAGAAAATGGTTGAGCATTTTAAAAATAAAAGAAGTCAAAATGCTCTCTCTGAGCATGCTCAGTGGGAGATCTTAAAATATTTTCTTTAGGTCAGGTTTATTTTGCTCATTTCTTTGGAAATATTTCAACAAAAGCTCTCTAATTAGTCCTTATTAACATTCACTAATGCCCTAGCCAAGGCCCAAGTGTCTGTCACCTGCCAAGGTGATGTTTTCACCGTGTTTGCCAAGGGACCACTACTGGTCAATGCTGGTGAGTTGCTTTGGTCCTTTCATGTTTTTGTCATTGTTCAGTTCAGTGATTTTGGGTGGGACAAATATGTGGGAGGAGATGAGGGACAGGATGTTGAAACAGTTTCACAATAATAATACAGTTGGTTGGATACAACTGCTAAATACCTGTTTTTTTTTTTTGTTTCAATTTTCTATAACTTTAATATTCCGAAAAAAATAGTAGGATAGTTTCTACATTTGAAAAGCAACAGGCAATTTAAATCAAGGCTCAAACACAAAAATACAGCCCTCACATTGAAAAGTAGATACTACGTTCATCATTTCCTCAAAGGATTTCATTTTCTTCTAGGCACTAAATAGCTTCTGTGCTGACAGTTTGGGGGCCCACATTTATCCTGCAATAAGACAGTAAACTGCCCCTGCTTTACCTGGGACCAGATCAATTGACAGACCTGGCAGATCGTTGACATTACACTTGTTATCACCACCACCTGACACTATTTCAAGATGTAAATTTCTCAAACGGTATCAACAGCCTGGTGAGAATATTGCCTCTTATTGCAATGCACTTTTACTAGTTTCCACACTGCAATTTCAGGAAATCCTTTACAGGAGTTCTCGGTGAAATCCTCCAGTAGCATTTTTCAATTGAGGAAATATTTTGCATATATAATGGCTCAAGGGAATTGCCGTGCTGGTAAGATTATATCTCTACCTGTCACAGAAAGTCAAGAAGGTAGATTTTGACATGTCTGTTGTTCTTATATGTAGCCAGACAGTGGTAGCCAGAAGGGTCTACACATAAAGGGATAGCCCAGTAGACTCTCTGCAAATTACTTTAGATATATTAGTCCATGCCTAAGTTAATCAGATATATAATTATGCTTAATTTATAGATTCAAGTGTACTAGAGAAAATGCTATTTTAATAGCTGGCAGCAAAATTCTACTTAGGGGAGAAAAATCATCTACTTTTCTTTCTTGCTTAGCAAAACATTTTGATGGACTGTTTTGGTTGTGACAAGATAATTCTTAGAACACAATTTGAAAAAGAGAACCAAATTCTCTGAATGAAACACAAAATATTGACGTATTGAGGTTGTGTGCAAAAATAACCTATAAAAACCTTTACAAAAGCAGTTTTTTGAGGCAGAGGGGCATGGTGAGAAGTTGGAGACCAAATGGAAAAGACAATATGTGAAAATTAGTTAAAGGAGTGAGAGGGTAGAATGATGGAGATGCATTTCAATAACAGGGATGCCTATTATTTACATTTACATTAAATTTTAAATTATCTACTAGCCTGGATGTGATGTAATCTTTCCATTCCCTACGAATATGCAGGAAAATTCAACTAATGCTGTGGCCTGGAGTGAGTTTTTGGAAAGAAAGGCAAAGAAACAGTCAAGATAAGGGAACAATGGTCAATGGTGAGGTATGGGTGAGTTGAAGGTTCACCAGAGCAGGAAATCAGGCCGGAAATGACTTTCTGATAACCTGAGAAAGATGACTTTCTAACTTCATCAGAGTGGAAAGTTGAACTGATTTTGTTTTAATTTCAAGGGGAATGATGATGCAAACTGACAAAGGACATTTCCTAAGGTTCTTGGTGCCATTTCTTGCCTGCCTCGGTGGTTGTACCCAAGTTTTTAATAATGAGCCTATTGATCCTGTCAGCTCATCAGTTCCAAGATGTGGTAAGACTGAGCTGTCTGTAGCCAGATTTTCTAAATGGTCCTTCTGCTTGTGGTTTTAATTCTTGGTTCTGCCTTTCATTTCCCCTTGAGACCAGAATCTAGCTCTGAACCCCCGTTGGATTGCTAGGGCACTTGACTCTCTCATCTAAGTTTTGCCTCTTCTTCCAAGCTGTTTTCTACTTCTTCCAAGTTTACATAAACTGTATCATTGCCTGTCCCTAAACACAGGTCACAGAACCTTCCAAGACAGTCTGCATGCAGGTGGATTCTCTTGGCTTCATCATGTGGGTCCATCTTCTCTGCTTAAAGCCCCCAGTAGCTTTCTGTTGTTTGTCAGGTAAAATCTTGGCTCCTCCATAGGACATACTAATCAGGAACTATGCTGGTTCCAGCTTCTCTTCCCAATGCTCTTCATTCAAAGTTATCCATGAATACTCACCAAAATATTCCTAATTCTCCTAACGAGTAGACCTGGCTATGCTTTATTATATTTGTTTGGACTGTTGTGAAGATTTGAACCAAAGAACAGGAGCAGCTAATGAGGGCTTTCTTGGCATTTAAACTTAGTATTAAGAATGGTCCATCAGGTGTGGTAGTGCACGACTGTAATCCCAGCAACTCAGGAGACTGAGACGGGAGGATTCTGAGTTCGAAGCCAGCCTCGGCAATGATGAGGCACTAAGCAACTCAGTGAGACCCTGTCTCTAAATAAAATACAAGATAGGACTGGGGATGTGGCTCAGTGGTTGAGTTTCCTTGAGTTCAATCCCTGGTACTCGTACCCCTGCCAAAAAAAGGTGCTCCAGTCTGTGCAATTGCAATCGAATGTAAGTTCTTTATAAAGCAGAGCATGTGCTTTACATTGTGTAACTAATCAAAATCATAGGTTAAGAAAGAGATAATGCCTCATGTACATATATGACTACATGACCGATGTGATCCTACAACATGTGCAATCATAAAAATGAGAAATTATACTCCATTTTTGTATAATTTATCAAAATGCCTACATGCATTCTACTGTCATGTATAACTAATTAGAACAAATACAAAATTTTTTAAAAAAGAACCTCAGCAACTTAGTGAGGCCGTAAGCTAAAAAAAAAAAAAAAAAAAAAAAAAAAGCAAAGCAACGTAAGAATGATGCTTTTGCTCACAAATATTTTTTTCTCACCAAAACTTTATAAATCTTTAAGTTGTAGTTTACACCAAAATGTTTGTTTTTTTTAGTGACTACAGAGAATGTAGTTCACAAAAGTAGTGATATCAGTCTATCACCATGATGTTTAAACAGAAGCCTGGAAGATCTGACTCAGGTCACCTTGACCAGGGAGCCATCCTGTTCAATGACAATGTCTGCTGGGGAGGTCACTGATTTGGGGGAATAATCTCAATCTTTTTACATCCCATTGAGAACTAGAATATTCCTTTGTCATTTAAGAACTAAAGTGACCCACAGATTACCAGTGAAAGGCACATTCCTCCTTGATTTGACTAATTCTATATGATAGTTTATTTTCTACTCTGATCATAAAACTTTAAGTTCCTAAGACACATAATAAACTATATATAATAATCTTCTCAGCAGAATTACCCACTTATCAATAGGAACTTTAAATTTCAGGTGTTATTGAGTATATATTCCCTAAAACAATACAGATTCATTAATCTCTCTAAGGATCCCAAGTTTCAACTATATATGATAAAAATGCTCTCCATTTTCATGGCACTTTAATTCTGAGGAATGCGATGCAATAAACAAATAGGTTTCAAAATTCTTCATGAGATCATTACAAAGAATGGAGAGAATGACCTTTCATTTCATGCATTTGGTCAGTCACAAGGTCCAGTGTCTTTAAACAAGAAAGTTTTATTTTCTTTTAGATTCCATCCAATTCATAGTGTAATTTCAATTTGTGAAACAAATCTCCATTGTTTCCTTTTAAGAAACGAATATATAACCCACTATTTAAGTTGTGTGAATTTAGGGCAGCACCAAGAAATCTTCCTCCATGTTCTACCAATGTTAAAACATTGCTGTTTTCTGTTCATTACACAGTTGAGATGGTGAAATAACAAACCTGAATGTGGAAGCATGTTTAAAATTCTAGTTATGGAGTTCTGAGCATTATTGGCTATGGAAGGATGTTTATAAAATACAAGCAGCTATGTCAAGCTAGAGGCAAAGTCTTAAGAATCAGGAACATTCAGGTAAAGGAAGAGAATGCTTAGGACCCCTTCCACACAATGGCATCACCTTTGGCTGACTTCCACTTACCCAGCTCTCTGTTTCCTCTGTAAAATACACTGACCATTGCCCACAACACACTCAATGTTCCCAGCTATTTAATGACTCTCAACTGTGCACATCTGTTCCCACTAGAGGGAAGTCCCAGGAGAGACTCCCAAACAAGTTTATGCCAGTTGTACTTATTATTGTAATTATGTAATTTAATTAAATATTATGTAAACTGATGAAATATGAGAGCAAAAAGGAAGAGAGTTGCTTTGGGAACACTTTCTTTGGAGAGAAGATAAATTGGTTATATCTAAAACTACTAGAGTTTTCTCTGAGGGTGGTGATTGGTCTGATTGAACTTACAAGGTCTTTTCCAAATCTATCATAATAGATATTTCTTGTGTTTTAAAATTTTGCTATCTTTAGATTTATTCCTTCATTCTATTTCATGTTACAGTAGCCGTCAGTTATCATTTCCTGAGCGTTTACTATGTAAAAGTGATTTGCTTGCATCTTCACATTTGATGTATAAAGTAATAATTAATTTTTGAAACACTGCATTATATCCATGGCTATATGCTGAGCATATTACACATCTTACCCATTTAATTCTTTTAATATACCTATTTTTATATTTGGAAACTGAATATCAGAAGGAATAAGAACTTTGTATATACCCACAGCCAATAAATAAAAGATTTGGGATTGGGATCCAGTTCTATTTTGTTCTGAAGTCTTATCTCTGATTACTGCACATACAGGTTCTTTGTGGACCTGTCATAATTACTGTGAAAGTTTTAGTACTTAGTTTAGTGCCAGTCTCACCACAGGCACTCAATAGTGTTACATCAATAAAGGAATGCAGAGATAGGTGAATATTACCTCAATTTTCTTGATAAGACTTAATGTTGATTTGCTAGAAAATGGGAGTGAGAGATAGGTAACTTTTCCTAATTCTAGATACTTTACAGGGTACCATATGTGAATTAGCTTTCCTTTACTTCTGTTGATTGAACTACTTTTTGTCATCAGAGATCACATAAGAATAGTTTGTTGGGAAAGAAAATTGTAGCTATAATTTACAATTTTTTGGATTAGTATTTTTTTTTTTTTTTGCCTTCCCATCATTATTCCTTTGTTAAGATAATGTTTGGAAGAAACTACATTTTCCCCACTCTGGTATTTCTGTTTGAATGAAGTTAGCCCAGAGCCAGGCCTGTGTCCCAAGCCCCACTAATGAGAGTCATGCATTCCTCTGCCATAGAGAACTGATCAGGAACAAACAAGGAGTAAACAAGCAACCCATGCCAGGCCATGGGGATGATTCCTGAGAGTTTTCTGTTCCCACAGCAAAGAAGAAGCTTACATGCCCCCGAGGATGCTAAGCTGATAGGATATAATCCTGGCTCTGCCATTTTGCTGCCAGGGGGAAATATTTTAAAATCAAAACAAAGTTAACCCCAAGGTGAGAAGAGGCTAGAGATGGAAAGAGGCAAATTCCTGGCAGTAGTCTTTGGCAATTGGATGTAGTCATGTCCAAAGTCACATCTCATCATGGAATGTTTAGTTATATCGTCCAGTAGACTCTCTTTTTTGTCTAAACAATTGGGAGTTGAGCTTTATTCTTTTGAACCAAATGTTATGATAGAAGTCTAAGATGTTTTCATATACCACATCAGGTGGATCAAATGGATTGATCCAGAACTGTGACTTGTAAATATTTAGGGGAGAAATTGCATTCAAAACAAAGCAAAAAAAAAAAAAAAAAAAAAAAAAAAAAAAAAAAACGAAAAAAGAAAAAAGAAAAGAAATTGTACATGGAGTTGAATCTAATATCTGCCTGTAAAATCTTAGTCTTTGCTGGTGTTTTGAGTCTGGTGCTTGGTAATACTATTTTGTTCTTTGATTTAAAGGAAGACTTGCTAATCTGCTAAATAAAAGGGTTTGATTAAGAGAGAGGATACCTAATATTTCAGGATCTGTGTTTCTTAGGAGTCTTCAGATAAAGTCAGGATATTCAGGAGGAATACCCCCCATGATGTTTTAAAATGAATTTTTTAATTCAAGACTTCTTCAAGGAATATTTTCTTCCTCCTCACTGGCAAAACACATGCTCGTGTATACACATCTACACAGAAAAAAGAATCCATTCAGGTACAATCTAACTTGCAATCAAGAAATGCTAAAATAGGACCTTTATCATCAACAGAGCACATCCCAAAATGTCTTTGTAAAGTAAATCAAATTATATGAGTTAATTGATTCCAGGCAACATCAGCAACTGCAGGTGGAGACTGAATAACAGGATGTTTATTAATGAAGTACTATTAATCAAAATCGACAATACCAATTCCTGTTTGTTGTATCTGAAAGCTACCTGCAGTGGTCATAGATATATTTGTTGAGTTTTTAAATAGTGTTGAAAAGGGAAAAAAAGAGAGCATAGTAACACATGGGATTTTTTAGCTGTGGATCTTGGACCACTGATATTTAAACAGTGAAAAGATACTCCTAAATACAATTTGACAAGCAATGCCAAAGATGCCAGTGGTAATTAATTAGCACTTAATTGAGACCACAGAACAACAGGACATAGGAATCAGTACTCTGTGCCATTTCCCCTTAGGCTCCCTCTCATGAGGGTCAGGAGCGTGGCTGCAAGCTGAAGGTCAGTAAGTAAATCGAGAGAACACATTGACACTGGACATTTCATGATGGATCTCCTTCACCCTTTGCTGCCGCCCCTGGCTATCTCTGATGAGGAAAGGACTATGATCGTCTGAAGGGGAATTTATTGTTCATGCACATCTAAACTGAGGTGGGTGCTGCCCTCACATCCTCAACTAGTTAGACTGGACACTTTGTGAAAAGATTAAGCTCAAATACTAACATAAATGAAGGTAGACCAGCATCAAAGCAAATTTAAATTTAGGATAAAGAATTATTTGAATTTGCTGGATTCGTAAGGTTATTCTTAAGTTTTTATAAAAATAAATCTAGATAAAAATAAATTTCTGAAAATAATTTTTGTAAAAAAGTTAGATAAAAAATTCTCTAAAAATTAATTTGTTTTCCTGAAAAGCACATCAAACATATTATAATGATAGTTTGCATTTAAATATCTTCAAGACTCCTAGAAATTCAATCTTAGGTATTGTTCATACTTTCTCAAGTCCTCTCCAAGACACATATGCACTCTACTCTCTGTCTTCATAGACTGGAGCAACAACCTTAACAGAGGGAAACACTCTATAGCTTCATAATCCCATAGACTGAAAAAATAAAGAAATGGAAATCAATTCTAATCTATGGATAAATTTATAGATATCTTTTGACTAAAAATTTATGGTAGCTTATCTCATACACAAGAATCAGGGAATAGGTTTGCTGAAATTGCCACCATATTTTCAAAAAAATGAAGTGGGGGCAGCTTTTATTTTTCTAGCTGAGATTTGAAATCCTTAACTGAAGACATAGTTCATTGATGTAACTGGGAATATAAATCTGGTTCTTGAGTATCAAACCTTCAGTCCACACAGATTATATGACTTCTGAAGGACCTTCACTCTCCAAAATGGGCTCAGATAAAGTACAAATGTTATGTATACATCTGCAAAAAGACTCCTCAAGGTTCTGCTTTATTTGGTCACAGCACATGCCTGCAGTTAAAGCAAATCAGATACCTCTCCTTTCAGCATTCTTACAAAGTGCTTGGCTGATTCTTCCAAGGTCCTTGAGAACTTGCCTCAGACAACAATGCTCATTGCCAGAGCAGAGGGCAATGAGGGTTTGATCAGAATCACTCTTTTCCTAACTCACTTCTTTTTCATTGCCCATTCTCTGAACTCTGTTCCCTTGAAACAAGAATCTCCTCAACATCACTGCTCCTTTGCCACATCCCAGGGAGATATTCATGTGACATGACTGGAGGAGCACAGTGGCTTCCCAGCCTTCCTCTCCTTGGGAAACAGTTGAGCTTGGCAATGGCAATAGGGAGAGGTGCCATTTGGAGATATCAGAGTCCAAAAAAGAAAATGAAAAAAAGGAAAGTAAGCAAGCAAAAAAGAAAACAAAAACAAAAAACAAACAAACAAAAAAAACAGGTAGAGAGGAGAGCCTCTCTTTCCTTAATATTCATTTACCAAGAAACTTCATGAAAACCATATCTTGCAGTCTTATGTAACCCTCATCTCTGTTTTACAATATCAGCTTGCAAATCCTACGATATTTCAGGATGAAATCATTTTTAAACTTCCATATATTTGTACCATTTAGTGAGGTTTTCTCCCACCTTTTAATCTATGAAAATCTCACATCTCTTAGAATGGCCTTTACATTCTTCTTATTTAATACTGACCACCTGTATTATTTAAATTCCTCCTGGAATGCCATACACACATTTTAGATTTTCCCTAAAGCACAACTTCACAATCATAATCCTATGTGAAGCTGTGAACCACCTATGTCTACCATTTCAGTAAACATTTTTGGAGTTACTCTAAATCTAAACATCAAGTTTACTTTAATTTATTTTGTTATGCTGCATTTCAGAAATACATCCAATATATAAAAATTAAAATACATTTAAAATGAGCAAGAAAACGAAAGTGAATGGAAAATATGGTGTTAGTGGAGTATTCCAGTCCACATACTTGCTAAATGTCAGCCAGTTTTGACTCAAGTCTTGCTTAAATCTCTGTGGATCATCTTACTTCCAGGTACGTGTCCATTGATTGACTTCTTTGTTAATTTCTAAGAATATTTTTGCTTTTCTTATGCTCTTTATTTGACCACATCTGTCCAGAGGCATCAAGATTCAGAATTTCTTATTATTTTTCCTTTCACAAGTCTGATTGGTACAGGGATCAGGTTTTATATACCACAATTCCCCCTTATTAAGTGGGGATATATGTTCCAAGACCCTCACTGAATTCTTGAAATTCAGGTAGTACCAAACCTGACATACTCTATGTTTGTTTCCTATATGCTCTGAGTGCTGCTGCATAGTATCAGTGTTAATCTGGCCCTCATGTTTTATACCCTTGTGCCTCCTTTCCATTATTGTTCTTATGTTTTGGTACCATTATTAAGTGATATAAGAATTACTCAAGCACTTCCGTACATGACAGTAAATCTGATCAAGACAGTTACTAAGTGACTAAGAGGCAGGTTGCATACACATAATGGATACACTGGACAAAGGTATGATTCATGTACTGGGCAGGATGGAGGATGAATGGTAAGAGATTGAATCCTGTTACTCAGAAGGCATGCAATTTGAATTGTTTAGTTCTGGGATTTTCCATTTTATATATTTTTGGGTTGCCATTTATTGAGGGTAGCTAAAATATTGGAAGACAAAACCATGGATAAAAGGGGACTACCATATTTCATTTGTTCATCTATCTGATCCAAATATTTGGCAATTTTTATGTGTATGTTACTCAGACAAGGGAGTCAATTTTGTACAAAAGTTGAGCTGAAGGGTTTTAGATTCAGACAGGCCTACATTTCAAATATTGATCCCATCACCTTTTATGGGGTGATCTAAAAGAGTAATATATTCTTTCTGGATGCTAGATTTTGGTTCCATAAGAAGAGGACAATAATTACATGGCTGTTGAATTGAGATAATATATTTTAAAATATTCAGCAAAGTATGGGACACATATTTAGTGGTCTATAAATTTTGTGTATTCATTCTGGGCATTAGGCAAGAATCAAAAAAGAAATTTTTGTCAATTTAAGTGTCAAATTCACCTTCATATGAATCACTATGAATTCAGAATAGAGGAAGATCTCTGCAGATAGAACCAGATCTCTGATGAGCAGATCGTAAAGAAGCTGGACCTTGAGCCAGAACCTTGGAAGAAGTAGAATCTGGGATAGGTATTGGGGAGAGTAAAGAGGGAGGCCTTTGGATGAAAAGCATGGTTCTTAGGAGATGGTGATGCATGAGGCATGATTGGGGATGGTGAGAACATTCATTCACTTGGTGCACTGAGTGTTCATGAATGGAAGTAATGGTTAGAGTGCCATGATTGGGACAACGAGGAAGAGCTGGTAGGTTTATAGCAAGGGGACCTTTGTAATTCAGTTACCCCTACTGGGAACCCAAAGTCTAAAAACTTAGTTATATTTAATGCCCTAAACTGATTGTCAGGTGGAGTTCAAGTGCCTTAAAGTAGTTTGTGTCCATTTACTTTCCATAACTATAGTAAATTTGGATTACAGGTTCTACACAGTGAGTTGATGACCTAGAAAGGGCCCAAATTTGCTCTTCTTTGAAATGAGAAGTTTAGACAACTTCCTACTGGCAGGAAAAACCTACTCTTTTTTACCCTCTGAAAATGAGAACAAAGGTCAGTTATTGCTCCCTGTGGCTCCTCCACCTCTACTTGCCTTTTGGATGTCTCTAGTTAGACTCCCAGATGTCTGCAAGAAATTCTCTGCACACTGAATCATTAAAAGAAAAGGACTTTCTTCTCCTCCTTCTTCTTTTTTGAAAGGAGTGACCTAGGTGTTGATTGGACTGAAATTCCACAGAACTAAAAACAAAACCAACCCCTTCCTCAGCACCCCCAAAACAAAAACCTTCCATATGCCTCTCTCTGTGAAGTCACTTTACTACTTCCTGATTTTAAATCCAACAGTTACATTTTTAAAGAGACACTGCACTCTGGAATATGAACGTGCGAAATCTAAGTACAAAATATAATGGAGCAGTGTATGCCAAGTCATGCGATATAATTTTTTTTTTTTTTAATTTAGGGCAGGCAGGCACTTCTGCCTTTTGAACTCTATGTCTAGCCCTATTGCTCTTATTTGATGGGTTTCAAAATGAGGCTAACAACTCTTAAGTGGCTTAGTTTACACACTCTTGGAAGATACCCCTTATTTTCTGCTTTGCAGCATCCTTCCTCTGAGAGGCTCCAGATATTTAAGTCTCAAAATAGTCCAATGCAGAACAGCATATATTGTTTCCCCACTACCAATTTGACACAATGAAAGGCAAAGAACTATTACATGCCTTTCTTTAAGCCCAAGAAATGCCCTTTGGGATTCACTCTGAAAACACAATGCAAAAGACCTAGTTATAGACATACAGTATCTGTGCCCTTTTTAAGTTCCCAGAACTGCTGGCACTGAACAGAGGAGACTGAAGAAACATCCTTCTCACCTTGACTGCACCCTGTTAGTTCTTACTTTCAGGATTTATATTTTAGTATATCTCTAATTATATTATCAATAATATTCCACTTATATCTTTAAAGTAGCTCTGGTGGTCTTTACCTTCTTTGAAAGCCTCTCATTAGAATATACCAAATAAACTAACATTCCTCCACTTCCTCTACTCTTTTGCCTTCCTGTCATTCTGAAGTTATTTTGATCTTCATTGTTTCTCTGTGGTCCCACCCCATACTCTAGAACACATTTAGGTTTGCTCCCTCTCATCATCACAAAAATTCCTGAGTTTATACTTCTTCCAGACATTCCCTGGTAAAATACCAGGATAAAATAAAAAGAACAGTCAAGAAAATTTTTGACATATAGAAATATTTCTAAAAATGTGTTCAGTCACTTTGATTTAAAGCAATCTAAATCACTATTTCATTAGGTTTTTAAACAGCATCTGGAATATTTTTGCTTTGTCATTAGCTGCTTTAGCTTATAACTTCAGTGAGGAAATAAAATGTGTCAAAATTCACTTTGAGACTGACTTATGGAATACTGTGAAAATTTGTTACTTGTTCATTTCACAAACATTTATTGAGCACCTACTATGTTATAGGCACTGGACCAGTTTCTAGCATTAAAGGGCTGGACCACATTTATCCACACTGTAAAAGTCATGGAAAGCAGTAGAGTTTTTTCAATAAAAGTGGGTGTAATATGCCATCATGAGCAAAACTTGGAAAACAAAAGTGAGGTTGACCTGTTAGAAAGTGTGGATGGTTAGCTTCTCTAAGACCTTTCAATGTGATGAAAACTGTATTAAATTCAGTGTCAAGCAGATTCACCCCAGAAATAACAACTGGTGAATAATAAGCTGAGTCTGATTGACTTCTACTCCCATACTGCTTAATAATACTTTTAAAATTGTTGTTGTAGATGCCTTGATTATGGTGATTCATTTCTATTTAATGAATTTTAGGGACTAAAACCAATTGAACTTTCTTGCATTTTTCTTGGTTTGGGTCTAGTTTATTAGAACAACACTAACTAAATTTTCTAAATTTCTCAAGGTGTGTAAGGAGCAGGGGGGCTCATATCGAAGTTTACTTTGTCTTCATTTCTTCACACAGGTATGCACATGCACATGTGCACCTTCAGATTCTTTACTGGCACAGCAAGGTGGAAACTTGAGTATAGGTTAAAGTCCATAGAACTGAGACCTGAGCTCTGTGGCTTTGACTGCACTTGCCAGTGCTGAGTAGACTGCTGGGATTCCACAAATAAATAATAAAAATAATAATGATTTTTAAAGCATTTGGAAATGCTGAGTTGAAAGGTGTGGTGTAAGTGCAATATTTTATTGTGAAAGTGATATCTCTTGCATTATCTGCTCCTAATGGAGGGCGACAGTAATGGAGAAGAAGGCACTTATGCCTCTAGCCTGGGTCCCTGAAGGCGGGTGGGGCGCAGGCAGGCACTGTGGTAAGGCTTTACTGTACACACAATTGCTTCCTTCCAATCTCGCAGAACGTGTGAGAAGAGCCAGGCTGCCGCCTGTTCCCCTAAACTTTAGAAGTCATCACTATTTCTTATGAAGGAGGAAATAACCAAAAAAAAACCACACCGGAAAAATACTATAGACTTAAAACTATTAACTTAGATTAAAATTTGGGGTTCAAAGAAATACACATTTGGGAAGGGCCATATCAGCAGTTTGGGTGTGAAACTACCTCTGGTTTGTGATATGGGCTGAATTATGTCCCCCTTAATTCCCATGTTGAAGCCCTAACTCCCAGTACCTGAGATTGTGACTGTATCTGGCAATAGGGCCAGAAGAGAGTCACTGAGTTAGAATGATGCTGCTAAGGCAGCCCTTAATCAAATTTGATTTGTGTCCTTAAAAGAAGAGACAATTTGAACACACAAAGAGAAGAATGACCATATGCAGACAGAGCAACAAGATGGACATCTACAAGCCAAACAGAGAAGCCTCAGAAGGAACCAACTCTGTCCACACCTTGATCTTGAATTTTCAGCCTCCAGAACTGTGAGAAAATAAATTACTGTTGTCGAAGCCACATGGCCTGTGGCATTTTGTTTTGGCAGCCCTATGGTATCCAATCTGGGATAATTGAGACTTCAGATTCACATTGAGCCCTATAGTACAATATAGAACAAGATAAACATTTTTTATTCTGTATAGTCTGAATGCTTTCTCAACTAAGTCCATAAGTTTAATTATAAAATGAACATAACCTGTATCGAATTATGAATATGTTAACATATTGAATGGGGACAAGAAAAATAAGCACCAGATTTAGGCTACATAGGGACTTGAAGGTAGAATAAAAAAATCTGGTTTCCTTGACCACATTGTCATAATATGCATATATAACAGTTTATTGAATCCAGGCTGTGTAGACAACCAGAAGAACGCTGGCTCCATACTGTCACAATGCATGCCCACAACAAAGACTCAGGGAAACAGCCCCTTTCATTCGATTTCTCTAAGTATTACCAACATGAGAACTGAAAACCTTACCTCTGTCTGAAGTATATCTATGTATCCATGCATAAGTTATTAACTGGGCTCCCTGGGCTCTGCTGCTGAAAATATTAATATATTCAAATCTTATTCTAGCTACTGCAAAAAACAGTGCATCAGATAAATGCATTAATATCTTCCTTAGACAAAAGGATCTGGCATCATTTTTAAAAGAATTTTTTTCTTGTTCCTTGGACTCCTACTGAAATACAGGTGATATATGGCCTAATAAGGTAAAGTGGCCATCAGGTGCCAAAGTGCTAGGTTGACGGTATCTATAAAACTCTGTTTATTGTACTTGAAATACCACTCTCTTTTATGTGAACTGTGTGCTGAGTACTGTTCATATCACCCAATGGCAGAAATGTTTTCTTTTTATTTTCTTAGACATGTTACCTGGTGGAAATGGGATGGCCTATATCCAGGTGGTCTCTAATTGCAGATAATGTGACCTCTAGACTGTTAATGTCCTCTGCTTTATAAGCTGTCTCTTCTGGATACAAGTACAACCTTCCTGAGGCTGGGAGGCAAAGCTTTGCTGAGAAAACAGCCAGCCAAGTGAGAAGACAGGAGAAGTTAAAGCAGTAAGGAGAGGGGAAAATCCTGGGGAGTTATCCTTTAGATCACCACTCTGCATTTTTTGGATCCCAAGTTGGGATGTATATATAATGACCAGCCTCTACCCTATCCAGCTTTGCCTTTTTGCTATTGGCTGCACTTAAGGCCTTTTATCAATGACAACAAACAAAGTGGGTGGTCTTCTACCTCTTTCTAGCTGTAGGAAAAAAAAATAGTGACATAATTTTTCACAGCCTGAAATAATTGTGGAAATACAGATACTGGTTAGGCTCACTATGAATTATTAGTGGAAAAGTGGGTCTCAGAAGTACGTTACATGTGAAATATTTTTCGTCACTTGAACATGTGCCGTCCAGAGCTGGCCCTGTTCTAGCCGTCACAGGGAACAAACATTTCACATTCACAGATGCTCCCAATTTGGTGCGGTTTGGAGTGTAATTTAGATCAAACGTCTCCATGTAAATGAGTCAGGGTTTCTTAATTAGGTGCCTCTAAAGCAAAACCTTGGACCACATCAGTAGGTGTGGGTGTGGTACCCACAATACTGGAATCTTTCCTGTAGACCATGCTCTTAGTATCATTTGAATAGAGCTGGGTTTTTTTTTTTTTTTTGGTTGTTTTTTTCAGGCAGAGTAATAAATCTGCAGATGGCATAGACAGAAAGACGCTACTTCAGAAGAGCTGTCTAAAAACACTGCCTCTTTGGCAAATGCCTTAAAGTAGGTCATTCTGCTGTGATTTAGCTTTTTCTTTAGATTTGATTGCCAGCTTTTTGTTCCCATTACAAGTAGGGTGCATTCCAGTCCACAGACTTGTTCTTAATTTTTCCAACTAGTATTTGTTTACTAGGATTTGCAGATCTTCCTATGAAAATGGCCAATATCCTGTCACAGTGCTAATCATGCACTTGACCACAAAGTGAAATGGATCCCGGTGATAATCTGGCGATGCTGAAATATTAAATGCCTTAAACACCCAGTCTTCCCACAGCAAAACTGCGTTGATTTATATGGGTAGGTTTGTTGAAATAATTGTCCCATCTTTTATACATGTGAAAAGAAGAGGTGACAGGATGTAAATGGAAAACTTTTATAAGCCATATAGCTGTTTGTGTAGATATTCAGGTTATCTGCTTTTATACTTGTCATTGTTTGTGTTTTTTATAGGGGGAAAAATCACTGGGGCCCATTTCCCTATCGAGGCTTTGGGATTTACATGCAGAACCCCCTCCAGCATTAATGAGTTACCTGAATAAATTCCCTGGCAATCGATGGGCGCATAGACCTTGTTTTGTTCTATTAATTATTCCTCACAGAACCTTGACACTGACATTAAATGAAGCCTTAAAAAATCTTGATGAAGGTCTTAAGGTATCTTTTACTGTTCAAATATTAGCATTGCAAAAACTCTGTCTAAGGCATTATTCATTTTGTGGAACCACAGGGAAGGAGGGGTTGAGATAAGGAAACAAGAACACAGGGCTCAGGGAGTGAACTTTCTGGTTTTAACTCTTTATTGCCCAAAGGCTAATCTTTCTAGGAATAAGTTATAATCCTCAAATGTAACAGTGAGGAAAATAAATGTTAAAATTATAATAGGTTAAAAGAACTCGGTATGTTGTTTAGAACATGGTGTCTTCTCCACAGGCCCAGTTTTGTCTTGACAAATTGTTGATGTTTTCAGGTGACTTCCCAAACATCAGTTAAAAGCACACAAAGCGTGTTTGGGGAGGAGTAGAGAAGACTGGCTAGGTTCATTGCAAGACTGGCTTGTCTGCATGTACCTAAGGAGCAGACTGGGAAATGTGTTTTTGTGCAGTTTTTCTCCTCACTCCCACTGAAACTTCTTTACTTAGAAGGGGTATAGAAGGTTGTGATTAAGCAAATGTTCTGGTTAAAAATACTTATTATCATATGTGGATTAGCAGTAATCAAACAACACAATTAATATTAAAATTACAACGGACACCGAATTATCATCCTTTGATAATTCACAAGGAACTTTTGAATCTTGAAGCTCTCATTAGGAACTTGAGTTATCTCTGTGCGAGAGTGTGGTTATTAGATAAATGGATGGTTATTAGAAATTTCTGACTGGTGAAATGGCAGCTAATTGAAATTTGTTTGGATCCTTTTGGAGCGGAAGTTATTTATTGAATAATACTATTTGATGATACTTTTCAAGTTTTCATAATGCTGATGATTCTGATTTATCTGTTTACTTTCTAATTTTCGCCCTTTGTTCTTGAGTGATTCTTGCTGTGTTTGTCCCCCAAGTTGTGTTTAATTCTATTCTTCTCTTTTGATTCTGAACTCTCTTGGTGAATGCATCCACTGTCACGGTTGGAATATTTATTTTAAAAAGCTAATTCTTAGCCGGGCGTGGTGGCGCACGCCTGTAATCCAAGCAACTTGGGAGGCTGAGGCAGGAGGATCGTGAGTTCAAAGCCAGCTTCAGCAACTTAGCGAGGCTCTAAGCAACTCAGTGAGACTCTGTCTCTAAATAAAATACAAAATAGGGCTGGGGATGTGGCTCAGTGGTGAAGTGCCCCTGCGTTCAATCCCCAGTACCAAAAAAATAAATAAATAAATTAAAAAAAAAAGAAGCTAATTCTTAAATCTGCATTTCCTCCTTTAATATTATACCTTCACTATTCCATTTGCTAAAATGGTTTGTTAAGTGCCTGCTGTTGCTCTAATCTCTACTAGTTTCTTGGGACACTGTGAAGGGGGAAGAAATTATTCCTTTAAGGAATTAATGTAACTTATGTATGAGGAAAGATTCATTATAACTTTATGCCAATTAGAGTAGAGCTACCTATGGCTGAGTAGGAGCTTGTGAGGGAAGCATAGCAAAACAACTCAGGTTGTTGGCGCTTTACAGTTAATAATGGACTTTGATTCACATGTAGCACTGAATTTTCTAAAAGTCTTTGAGATATAAGTATTATAATGACTTCTAACATAAATGAGGGGGAAAATGCTTTCAGAAGCTGTCTTGTCCAAGGTGACATGGTTAAAAAGTCATAAATCCAGGATGTAAGTTCAAGTTTCCTGATTCTGAATCCAGTATGCTCTATGTCCTGGATTAAGTGCAAGATCAAGTGCTTGGGCTGCATTCTGCTTGAATTTGCAATCATGTTAAGCTGCAAGAACATTACAGACATCCTTTGATATCCTAGGGTTCTAGGACCTCCCAGGGATAGCAAAATCTCAGGAAACTCAAGTTTGTTATAGAAAATGACATAGTATTTGCATAGAACCTATGCACATCCTTCAGTACACTTGACGTTGTACCTAATATAATGTATATGTAAATTGTTATATTGTACCATTTAGGGGATAATAACAGGGGAAGAAAAGTCTGTATATGTTCAACATAGACACAATTTAAAATATATATTTTTAGTTTGTGGTTGGTTGAATCCTTGAATACAGAAAACATAGATTTGCAGGGCAGACTACATACTCTTTCACTTCCTTTATGCTTTCACTTTCTTTAGGCCATTAGATTTCACACACAAGCACATGCACATGCCCACACACACACACACACACACACACACACACACACAGAAAGATGAGTAAAGTCCCATTTCCATGCTACAGATGATAAGACATTGGCTGAGAAGAGAAACAACAGGCCTAAAACATCATGGAAGCTCATGCTCAGGCTGAGCTGTGCTTAGAATCTCTCAACCTATCAGAGGCAAGTGCACAAAGCACTTTCCTCTCAAAATAAGTATTTCTGATTAGATTGATTACTGAATAATTGAAATACAATTCAAACTTGTTTCCCTATATCTACCTTTTCTCCTAGAATGTATTCTCAACACAGGAATGCTAGAATTTTTTAAAATCTGAAGTCAGTTCTCATTATTTCTGGTCAAAATCCTGCTACTGGCACTCCCTTTCTTTTTAACTTGGAGGGAACTACTGAGTCCTCCAGATGTCCTTAAAGCCCTGTGTCAGCATGAGACTCCTCTCCACCTCTGTCTGCCCTCCTTGGCTCCCACCACCCTGGCCTCCTTGCTTTGCTGGAACTCCCATATCAAGACCTAGATGTGTACATTGCCTGGATCACACTGGCTCCAGGTGTTCTCTTCACCAACACCCTCCCTTACCTGAGCTCTTGTCACAAATCTCACCTTAATCAGGTCTACTGCAATGACCTTATTTTTACTGCAATCTGCCCTCATGGCACTTTCAGTCCTCTTTCTGCTCCACCTTACTAATTCCCTAGCAATTGTCAACTTCTAATATGCTATGGCATTTTCTTATTTACAATGTTGACATGTTTCAGTTATTTATATTATGGATTTTATATATTATGTAATCTCCATGAGAGTAGGGTGATTTCTGCTAAGTTTACTGATGTGTTACAAATTCCTAGAACAGTGTCTGACACATAGGTGGTGTTCAATAAGGGCACTTAGATGAGCCAGTATTATTAGAAGCTGCACTCTTCTTTGTAGTCTATGGACCAGAAACCCTGGCACTGCCTTAAACTGTCTCTAGTCCTTTGTACATCATGTAAAAAACAGAACAAAAAACAAAAAAACAAAAAAACTAGCAAGTATTCCCAACATACTTCAGGGTCTTTCCCTTCCCACTGAGCTCCCTGACAAGCACTGAAACAACTCTGCTCTCACTGATCTAGAAGCTACTGGCTTTGCAGCTTTGCTCCAGCCTTCTCTATTTGCAAATCCATTTTACATATCACCATTGTTTGACATACTTAAAACAAAAAATAAAAATAGAACTTGTAATCTTCAAGTGCTCAGTAATCAACCTTGGATCTCTATGGTCTAAGATGTCAGATTCTGATCTTTTTGCCATTTCCACCCATTTCCTGGCTCCTCCCTGGATTGGAGTCTAACCTTCTCCTGCCACAGTCCAGTTAACTCACCTCTACATTCTGGCTCCCATATGGTCTTTTTGCAGCTGTCCCATGGAACATCCTGTAGTTCTCAAATTCCACCTAGCTCCAACTTTCACTGGAGATTTCCCAATTATTTTATCCTATTTCTTCCCAATTGAATCAACAGCTGCACATACTGTTCAATAGTTAATTATCTTCTAGTCTTTCTTCTTAGTGCCTTGTCCCATATTAGATTGCTAATTTGGAAAGGGCAGATCTGTAGACTTCCTATTTTATATTTATTTATTTTTCAATTAACTTTTTATTTGTTCTACTCAGTTATACATGACAGTAGAATGCGTTTATGCATTTTGATAAATCATACAAAAATGGAGTATAATTTCTCATTTTTCCCCCAGCTCTCTTTACTGGAGTATGGAACACAGAATAAGCACTCCATTGATACTGCTGATCCACGGACTCAGCTTTTCCTCTTCTCATGGCAGAAGTACTTTACCTTGCAAGCTTTAGACAGTTGAATATTTGAATATTTCAAATGATATATTTTGAATGATATCCTAAATTTATATATCATTGGCAAGTTATGGAATTTTTGCTCCTATACTGATGAGTTATGTATGAAGAAAATATGCATTTAAACTTGTCTTTTAGTTTACAGCATGTCTACTGTATGTCTTTTGGAGGAAATCCACAGATTCTACCAGGGATTAATTGGGTCTTGCTTTTTCAGTGTGTTTGTGTGTGTGTTTCTTCTCAAACATCTAAAGTGGATTCTATCATTAAGAAGTCACAAAATATGTAGATATTAATGTAAAAAGCACTTAGGAAGTAACTAGATAAGGAATATAATCATTAATCCAACCAACAATTAAGAGTCTTTAATGGTATATTCAGGCTTTATCACAAAAGTCTCAGTAGTGCATAGCAATAACCATGTTTGCATAATATAAGCTTGGAAATGGCCTATTCACTGATGTTTTTAGCAACTCTGGTTTCATTTTACAAAGCTTTGAAGGGAAATTATCACTCCTTCCACTGTCCATGGGTTAAGCTTTGAAGATCTGCATTCTACCATCTTGTCTTCTCTTGATTCATCTTGAAAGTCAGATAATTTTGGTTCTTGGGGGGGTCATGAGACCACTGTTGGCATCCCTCTGCTACAGCACTAGTGAGTAGAAACACACTGTTCAATGTAAATGTTTTTAGTAGGTGTCTCATTCATGAAATATATTCAGGGTCCAAACTCCTTATTTCCCCTCCCACCACATAGTAAAATCCATCCTAGGTGCGGGTTTGGGGTTGGATTATTATTTTGGATTATTCATGTTTCTTCTTCATTTAGTTTCTAGAACTAACCAAGTAAATTTGATAAACTTTGGGTGTCAAATCTCATTTCAAAGTCCTCTTTCTTTTTGCCCAGCTCTATTTTCTTGGTTCATAGAGAACATCCTTCTTCTGTTATAGTCAAGTTTCTGAGTTTGGTCCTCAGACTGGGAAAGTGGGGGGATTTGTTCTTTATGCAGAATCTTAGGCCCAAACCAGATGCCCTGGATCAGAATCTGTAGTTTTAAAATAGATTCCCAGGTGATTTTATTTATAAGGACACTTATATTTGAGAAGCCCTGAGATTCTTTTTGGGATGCTTATGGGGCAGAAGTGCTGGTCACAGGCCCCCTGAAGGCAGAGGAAATAGCCCAGTTTCCATAGACCATCACTGAACCACTTGATGTCCTCAATCATTGGAATCCTTCTCTACTATAATACTTCAAAGCTTGTTTCCTAAGTATGGCAAGGTAGTCATAGGCGCATCTGCATCAATAGAGGGCACTATTTTTTCCTAGCCAATTAGTAGATACCATTAAGACCTTCTGATGGAGCCTGGGCTGTGAGAGGTGAACCCTTTGGGTGGGATGCAGGATGGCGGCCCTCACCACTTGTGGTCATTAATGTTCCCGTGGTGCTTTTTGTGAGAGAAGGGATTGTTAACCTTGGTGTCCTGGCTGCCTTCCAATCTGTGTAATTGCATGCAGCCTACCTAAGTCTGCTCTGTAGTTTCAATTAGGTAAAGTATTGTTCACTTCTTGTACTAAACTGCTGTGTTGTGTGGCTACAGACTGCTAATTAGCTGGTGTTTTTCAGGTGGCTGCATGGGTGATGAACAAAACTCCTCTCTCTGGTCATCTCCTTCCCATTCCCACTCCTTAGTCCCAAATACAGCCACATGCTTATCTCTTCTATGCAACATTTCTTGTGTAAAAGTGCTTTGGGATCACAAATTCTTAGAACATGACAATGAACATTAGTTTAGTTTCTCTACCTAGCCACTTGCTTCTGGGCTTACCTAGTTTATTATAGGTGGTGTGTGTGTGTGTGTGTGCGTGCGCGCGTGCGAGAGAGAGAGAGAGAGAGAGAGAGAGAGAGAGAGAGAGAGAGGTGGGGGGAAGGGTAAATGAAGGGTAAATTCCTGTGATTGTCAGGGAAGTATGAATTGCTTTAAGAGCTTGGCAGTCAAGGAATTGGCTATTTTCAGTGTGATATGAAAGGCGGGTGAGGTCAGGGAGAAAAGGGCATGCATTTTATCTCTCTTTTCCCACTAGTTAGAAAAATATAGTGCAATATGTAAACTATTGGTAAAATGCTTCACTATCTCTCCTATCTCTCTGGGGGTTGTCTGACCCTAAACAGGAAATGTGGCATCAGGAGGGAGAGAGAACAGAATGAGAGGTCAGCACCAGGGAAGTACTTACAGCTCTGGAATGGCAGCTAGAAATGAAGAGAAGTGAAAAAAGACCAGTGAGCAGAAGCCACGAGGGCACAGTGTGCTCTCATCAAAGAGATGTGTTTAAGAGGAGAATTTTTCTGAGATGTAAAGTGATTGTAAAACAAATCCAAATGGGGAAATAAAATGAGAATTAGGTAAGTTCTGACTTTGCATGTCTTCTCATGATATGAACAAAGTAATTCTGCTTTGATCACCAAAAACAGAGACACAAGTTCATTAGACAAAGATTATTTTAGGATAACTTTTAACATTTTTCCCACATCCTAAGCATTAGGGGAGACAATGAAAATCAATGAATGAAATAACAAATGAATGAACAAAATTGACAAAGGGAAGATTATTAAATTCATAGAGAACAGTAAAAAATTCTTTTAGTGCCAGTAGCTAAATCTTGCTTATCCTTGCAATGGGGATTGAACCCAGGGCTTTGTGCTTGCAAGGCAGGCATTCTACCAACTGAGCTATATCCCCAGCCCTCTATTTTTCTTGTCAACAAAGGGAAAGAAAAGAAGAGAAGAGGTTTACTCAGTCTGAGGAATGGTTTGTAAAAGAGAGGTTTTCAAAACCCCGCAAAAAGAGGAAGAATGTAGAACCAGAAAGTTGGGACTGAGACTAGGACTTTAGGATGGAAACATTCTCAGATATGGGCAGGGAGCTCAGTATCATAATGGTAAAAGGTTCCCAGATTCAAGGCATTAATTGCTTCCCTGGTAAAATTGTCTTCATTTCCAGTTCAGCATCAATCACATAATAAACACATGATATTCATTTGCCTCATGAATAAATGTGTAGAGAGATCATGCAAGCAACAATGATTTGAACATGAAGAGAGTTCTCAGAGCAAAGGACAACAGGAAGAATTTGAAGATGACAATGATTATGGGAGGAAAGGCAGATAAAAGAATGGGGAAAATGTCAGGAAAATAGCTCAGTCAATAAAGAATGTGGGTCAGACCCAAAAGAGGAGACACGATGACCAGACATGAGATACAGGAGTCTCTAGACAAAGGATAATACATAGTTCAAAGCTTGTGAGTTCTGCATGTATTTTTCACTTCATTTCTAAATAGTATTGAATGAACCTGGGGAAAAATTATAGCCAACAATGTTGTTGAATCAGAGATAAAATAGAACTAAAAATTCTAATTTTAAATTGGAGTACTTTTGCCATGTAGAAAGTTTTGAAGGAGATGTTTCCCAGTGGCCTGTCCCAAACAGCCCCCAAACTCCTTTCCTGTCTTCAGAGGTTCTCATTCAGCGTAAAACCATGGTTTCAGCTGTAAAGTGCTTCAAAGTCAAGTGTGGGTTGAGTCTTCTACTGGCCATAGATCAATTATTATTTATGGCTGAGAATTCCTCCTGTCTGCTGCTAATGTCCAGTCTTTTCTCAGCCTAGACATTACAATCTTGAGATCTGAAATCTCATACATAATCTGCACTTTTTCTTGCATGAGGAAAAAAACCTAACAACATGGAAATCTGCATCTACCCCGTGTTAGCTATTCCTGGATGTCACCCTGCAGCTCTAATTTCTGCTTTCTCCTCTGTATTCTGGGTACTGCTGCCGGACTTGTCAGCACCTTGTCACTGTTTCCTGTTGCGTGGGCTACCATTGGACTCTGTGTTCCTAACAATTATCCATAAAACCCCCACAAAATCCTTCATAATTAAAAAAATATATATTAACAGGTAAAAAAAAAAGAAGAAGCTACTTTTAAAAATTTAGTTTCCTGAAGCGGGTGCTATTTGTAAATGCCTCACAGCCTGGACAAACTGCAGTGTTGTCTTGTCTTTTCCAGTTCTGGGATGTTCTTTTGTTCATGGTGTGACAAGGATGTGGGGAGCCAATATGATTTAGCTAAATAATACACAAATGTCAAGAATACTTTCATGTCTTGTGTACAGACCAGAATAAATTACTCGGATGGAATGTTTTGTTTTTCTTTTCAGGGAACAACCTCACAGTTTACAAGGAGCTTCTCTGACAAGAAGTGGCTAAGAAATATTATTAAAAGTAACCTATTTTAATGTAGTAAGAAATGGCTAAGGATTTCACTGGGGTTCAAAAGACAGAGGCCTGGAAAGGATGCTGATAGGCAGAATGCACTGAGGAATTGGCTTGTTCTGGAATTCTTATGTGGGGGTGAGGGTGGGGGCGCAGTGCAGAATAAATCTAGTAAGAAATGAAAATGAGGGAACTGGTTTCTCAGAATTAAAGGTGAACCAAAAGGAATTGGCAGCTGCCTGGACATGCCAGCCAGAGGCCATGGTATCTGATACACGTGACAGATCCAGAGACAACGGCAAAGCTCCCCAAACAACTTGCAGGAAGGGCTTGCCAGGAAGCCAGATGCTGCTTCTGGAAGAATATCTTCTGTGGTTGGGCATCTGGGTTCAGTGCTTTCCATTTAAAGAGGAGAAAGAAGGTGGCAAAAGGCAGCCCCATCACTGCCTTTTAAACAACGTGCTAAGAGTACAAATATGCGTGCACACACACATAAGCACTGATGATTGTTGACCTGGAACTTGTTCTTAATATAAACCTGCAAAGATGCAATTTTCCACAGTGCTTTTTTAGATTGAAAACATTGTATTAAAGGATGTATGCATGTATGTGTGTGGGAGGGGCAGACACGCTTAGATAAAACCCTTAAATATGAGTGTTTACTAATTATTTAGGATTCGTTAGGTGATTTTATTTACTGGGCTGGTTGATCACTAATGTTCAACCAGAAAAAGGAATTTGAACGATGGGCCTTTGCCTCTATCGCAGTTGGCTGGTCTTCCTCTTCCTTTGTGTTACCATTCCTCCTTCCCTGGATATACAATGGAATATTGGTGTTGGCATGAGAGCAGAATGTGGTTGAATGGACTGGAAATCAGGTGACTTGAGGTCTGGTTGGTTTTTTCCCCTTGCACTTTGAAGTTTGCTATGTCTCTGATCCCTAAAGCAGAGGAACCACACTTCTTTATACCCTTAAAAAAAGAGAGCAAGCTTTTGTAATCAAGGTGATTTCTATTTCCCTCGCCGCCTCCTCCTCCTTCTTTTACCTCTCTCTGTTGGAGTAATTTAAGATAGTATGAAATTTTATTGTATCTGAAAAAATAATGAATAGGGAGTTTGGGTTGATCTGATAGGAGATGGGACTGGTTAGAGGTTTTTTCATTTAGTAGTTATGACAAAAGATGTAAAAATAAGATTTTGTATTCCAAGACTCTACTAATTCCAGAGAATTAGTATCGAGAAGTCATAAATACTGGCAATCTCACTGCAGTCTTGTAATACTTCTAACAGGCTCCACATCTTTGATGGGTGGTTCCAAGTTCCCTGCTCAGTGCTTCCTGGGCCTCCCTTGGCACTCATTCATTTTGTGCTTGTGTAATCTTAGCATTCATTCTTAGTATAAATATTGACTCCTTTACAATCAGAAGGGTGATGCTTTTCTCTTCCATCATGATGAGAAGATGAAGATCTGGCAAGGACAGACATTCTGGGGAAGAACCACTCATTACCAATAATCTCAAAATGGAATATTCCCTGATCTGAAATATATCAGTTTTCTAATATTCTGGACTTAAGAAGTTGGTCGTACCCAGAACTACTCACTGGTTATTAAACTATTACCATCTTATTTAACAAAGTCATGAGATTCCATTTATTTCACAAAATAATTATTAAATATCTACAATGTTTGTGAGGCTGTAGTAGTCTCTTGGGATTGGTACTAGCAGGAATCAAAATGATACAGATTTGTTCCCCTAGACCCAATGCTTTAATGGAAGAAGGGGTCAAGTTAATTATTTTCAATTTCTATTCCCAATAATATTTTCAGGTGACTATGCTATAGAATATCCTCTTTTTTTCCTTCTTGAACATTATATTTATTTCTTTGATTCTTAAAAGCAGAAGGGTGAAGATATGAACAATAGTTGATTATAGCTACAAATCTGCCAATGTCCTATTATTAGGAGAATGTTCTAGACATTGTTTATAGAACTGGTAGTTTTAATCACAACAATGTCTCTGTTCTTGCCACATTATCTTTTTAACAATATGTGTGCCATTTGCAGACTTTTTTTCTGGACCTCTTCCTCTGACCAACATTGAAGAACCTAGGAATCTGTTCTTAACTCTCTTTACATTGTCCTTGAGGTATTTATGACCTTAACCAGCTGCCATCTTTAAACTGATAGTTTTGAAATTTATACCTAGGTCTCACTTTCTTGCATTCCCAACATATATTTCTTATATCTCACTGGACTTTGTTAATAGAATATGAACAATGACTAGATCGTATTGTGTCTTAAAAATTTCAGCCTCTTTCATGCCTCCAATTGGGTCCTTCCGTGAGTGTGGGTTGTAGATAATACAACTCAGCTAGCTGAATACTCAGGTGCCGTCTTGGAGCCCTTCTTCCTGACCTCTGCACCCACTGGGTGACATGCCCCCTTGAATCTACCTCATCAGTGACTCTCATATCCATCTCTTTCCCCATTCTCCTCACCAGTCCTTGGTTTGGCATCTCTAGCTTGGAAGCCTCCAACAGACTCTTCACTGTTTCCACCCCTCCTACAAACTATCCTTCACATACGCTTATAAAAATTGTGGTCTTCATAAATACAGACTTTATCACTTAATCCTAGCTTCAGACCCTTCAGAGGTTTTCCTAATGTCTACAGAAAGAATTTCAGTCTCCTTAGTAAAGCACAGGATGTTCTTGACAATTTAACTTATCTAAAATATTTCAGCTCATATTCTACCCCTTCACTTTATGATTCCTAATTCTCTAATCATTCAGATGATTCTCCACTTCTTTACCATGCTTTCACATACAAATATATTTGACTCTCTATATCTGCAATCTCTAAATGGGGGGATTAGGCAAGTTGCTGATCAAATGTATCAAAGTGTTTTTCTGTACTGAACATGTACAGACATTTTTTTGGCCATTATTTCCTAAATGACAAAGTCTAACAAATATTTACATATCATTTATAATGCATTGAAGTGTTCTAAGTAATCTAGAAGTGACAAAGTATGCAGAATAATGTCATAGGTTATACACAAAAACTATGCATTTGAGGATTTTGCTATCCATGGGAGTGTGTGTGCAGGGTGGGGATTGTCCTGGAACCAATTCCTTTCATATACCAAGTAGCAATTTTATTCTCTTGGCTTATTGCAGACATGTTGTCTGCCCACCTGACATTCTTAGATATATCCTGTGTGAAATCCCCTGGGAGGTTTTCTTTGGTTTCTTGATCTAAATTTTAACTTCTGTTTGCTACATGCCTCTTGCTTCTTGAGGTGAGAGGTCAGCAATTATTTTTTTCAGTAAAGAACCTTGTATTAAGTATATTTGGTCTTGTGCAATTGGTTGTGACTATTCAACTTTCCACAACATAGCATGTGAACATTCATGGGCAATACATAAACAGGTTGTGTGTGTGTGTGTGTGTGTGTGTGTGTGTGTTCGTGCGTGTTCCAATAATATTCTATTGACAAAAGCTGGAGGAGACAGGGTAGATGTGGTCTGAGTCCTGTAGTTTGCTGGTCCCTCATCTTATCCATGCTTGGAATACAGTAGGCACTCATTTAAAACTTCCTGAAGAAATCAGTGGGTAGGATTTTGCAGTTAACAAACATTTTCACAAATGTGAACTTAATTGGTATATTTCATGCATGAAGAAAGGAGGTTTGGAGACAGTAAAAGATTTTTCTCAATGTTGTACAGTTTCTAAGGGCTGAGGTTGGGACTTGAGCCTACATCTTTCAATTCCAAATCCCCCAATTCTTTTCATTAGGTGAAAGGCCAAAATTCATAGGAGAGAAGAGTGGGGCAATCTAAAAACTCTACTTTTTTGAGGGAAATATCCCCATGAAGTAGACCTTCACTATCATAGAAAAGACAATGATAGATGGGACAGTAGTCATTTTAAAGTTTTGTTTTGTTTTCTATGATTCAGTGGTAAATGTTACCATCCAAATGTGAAATCTAATGATCTAAAGTAATAGTTTCACTCCCATCTTAAAAGCTTATCTCCCAAAGCCTTCCCCTGGAACAAGGATACACCACGGGAAGCATCATTGAACCTTAGTCCCTAGCTCACAGACCTTATAAATCCTGTGCCAAGATGTCTCCTCAGTAGATGACACTTTAATGATTACTATGGGGAGTTGGGAACTATTGCTTCACCCTTGCGATCAGAGTAATTAATTTTCTTAACTACCAGGCCAAATTCTGCCACAGGAGTCCAGTTGAGGAATTTCAGACCCATAGGAAGTACATTAGCTCTTCAAAGTGATGGGGGTGCCATTTCAAACACACAAGCAAAGGAGCTATTAAGCTTCTGGCTTATTTCAAACAACTTGCAACCCTTGTCCCTCAGGAAAAGCAGAGAGGGAGAGAGAGAAAATAACAATTTGCACACGTCTCTCATTTTCCAGTAAAAATACCCATGGCCTGCAAGTCTTTGGATATCAGGTATTGTGGTTGGGTGGAAGACCAAAGTGTACAGAAAAAGAGTGCAGTGCCAGAAGACAGTACAGAAAAACACACCCTGTTCCAAAGCACACCAGACCTGAGTATTCAGAGGTCTGGATGGGCAGCAGAGAGCCTCACCAGCCATTGCACTTGATGGCCAGAGAGTAGGGTGAGGTCTCAAGGGCTTTGAAGTCCATTCTCTAATCATATCTAATTTTCCCCTCCAAATATCCAAAATGCCCGCAGTTCCATTTTAAAGACAGGGTGGATGAATTATTTCCTCACCATTGTTTCCTTGTACAATATAATTCTAGGTCGTCATCATTGAAGTTGCCTCTGACATGGTTTTGCAGGATATTTTATTTAATATCCATGAAGACCACAGAGAAGCTTTAAATATCAGTTTACTCTCACAAAATAGCCACAGCTCAACAGTTTCTCCTTTCAACGAGGCATTCAACTGGCATGCTTCCATGAGATTTGTCTATTCAGCCATATCATTTTTTCACCTTGGAATTCTGTGAACAGCTGGGCAATTTTCTAAGAGTCAACGCAAAAGCGAAGATTTTTAGCTCTCCTTTTAACCTATTTCACATTGTGCAAGTCTCTTACAAGAATGTTTATCTAAACCTAAAATTGGCAGCAAATATATTCTTCCGAGGCTATTTTCAAAAATCCGTAAATAGTATTGTTTCATAAATCATCTTTATTTACTTATTTATTTTTTGTTGCTGGGTATGGAACCCAAGAGCCCTCACACATGGTAAGCCCACACTCTACCAGTGAAATAAACATCAGCCCTCTAAGTTATCTTAAAAAGTCACCCATTTCTAAGATATTTTTACTTTCCCTACCTAATGTGTAAATGCATGGGAATTGAATGTTCTTTGGTGTTCTCCCCCTTTAAAAATCTGAGATTGTTTTGGCTACTACAAATGCATGCCACAGAGTAAATCTGGCTAACTAGTTAAACTTTGCTCTGTGGAAATAGTTTGATATTTATTTTTGAAATTTTCTGTAATTATCATGTATTATTTTTATCTTGGAAATAAAAATGTGGCAAAAGATTTCAGCAAAAGCTAGAATACCTTACCAGTAATAGTGGCAATAGGAATTTCAGTGCTGTACTTCAAAAGAGCAGAGCAGGCCTAGGCAGATATATGATTGATAGGATTCTAGGACACCAGTGACTGCGGCAGAAGATAAGGACCTTACCTTCAAAATTTTTTCTTGCAAGCCTTTCACAAAGCTAGCGTTTTGTGTGACAGAAAATTTTCATTGTGAGGATTATTCTGATAAGTAATAAAACAAAGCAGAAGAACTTTCCCTGGGAAACTGCTGTAATGGAGGAGGTTCTTGAAAAGAAGCACCGGAAGACTGGAGCCTTGCTCCAGCCTCCTCACATCTGCCTCAAAGGAAGGCAGACTAGGCGATCATGGCAGCAAGACATCTTGGTCTTGCTGCAAGGTGAACAGAATTGTATCTGAAGACAGGGGATAAGGTGCCAGACCAATTGATAGGGACTCAATGACACAGCAGAGGTGAGGTTGGGCATGATGACTAGGGTTTTATGTGGCTTGTCAAACATATGAAAACAGCCTCACTGGGACTCTGGAAAACTGGCTGAGTCAGGCTAGTGGGGAAACTCAAATTCTGGAAAAAGCTTAAGAGTTAGGGTAAAGAATTTTTTGGAAGGTAATAAATTTGATAGTAATTTCACTTCCTCAGTAATTCTTCCTATATTTATTTTATTATGATGGAATATTACACAGCTTTAAAGTAGAATGAAATTATGGCATTTGCTGGTAAATGGATGGCATTGGAGAATATCATGCTAAGTGAAATAAGCCAAACCCAAAAAACCAAAAGGCCAAATGTTTTATCTGACATGCAGATGCTAATTCACAATGTGGGGGAGTCCCTAGGGAAGAATAGATTAGGTAGAGGGGAGTGAAAGAGATTTAGATTAGGTAGAGGGGAGTGAAAGAAGGAGAAAGGGTATGGGGGTAGGAAGGATAGTAGAGTGAAACAGACATTATTTACCTCATGTACATATACAACTGCATGACCCACGTGATCCTACAATATGTACAATCAGAAAAATGAGAAATTATACTCCATTTATGTATGATTTATCAAAGTGCATAAATGCATTCTACTGTCATGTATAACTAGAACAATTAAAAAACTTTAAAACATTATTTTATATTTCTCTTATGATAAGAATAAGATATGTGGATGTATTGTGCTTTTAGTACTTATATGTGGTAGGTACTGTGCAAGACCTTTGAAAGCATTATTCATCTGCTCCTCACCATGGGAACTGGTTCTATTATGATCTCCATTTTGCAAATGAGAATATGGAAGCATAGCTTTGAATAACCTGGTCAAGATTATCCTTCTAGTAAATGGCAAAGCCAAGATCCACATTCAGGTCTGCCTAACTCCAAAGCCTATTTTCTTTGTTCCCTTAACCTCAATGTCTCCTTCTATACTGTTGGAGGGGAGAAAAAGAAACACATGAAAAAAAGTCTCATAATTCCATGACTCAAAGGAAGTA
The DNA here is from genome assembly GCA_020662805.1 of Glaucomys volans. Lineage (NCBI taxonomy): Eukaryota > Metazoa > Chordata > Mammalia > Rodentia > Sciuridae > Glaucomys > Glaucomys volans. Next base: position 658,589 of record JAJEJO010000112.1, read on the forward strand.
ATGTTAACATTTCACCAAATATTTTCATAGTCTTTTCCATATGCATGGATTTTCCTACATATTTATAATTTTACTCTGAATAAAATATTGTTTGATTTTATTTATCTTAATATATGCATTTTCCCATATTAAATTAAAAAATCATGAATTACATTTCACTATATAACCCTTCCCCTGTCACTGAACACTTACATTATTCCCAAGTTTCTACCATTCAATAGAATTATCATAAATAATATATCTGCAAACACTTTCCTCCTCTATATTACTTAGAGTAGCATAGAGAAATGAAGATCACTGGTTCAAAATACATGAAAATTTGAAGGTCTTCATCTTTAAGATACATTACCTAGATTACTTTCCTAGTATGCTTGCTGATAGATTCCACCCGCCCATAGAAGATTTGATCCAATACACACTTGTCAAAATAGATTTACCCTACTTATTAATTTTCTATAATCTGATCATCCTTTTTCCTTTGTTCGAACTTGCAAATTAAGAATAGGACCCCTTCCTAAACAATATCTCTGATTTTTTTTTTAATCACCGTCTAGGGACTATTTTCACAATTATCCAGCTTTGCAACTTCAGATTTATCTCTATAACAGGATATGGGGAAAACAGAAGTGAGAGAAATAAAAATTTTGCGGTCTTTTCCTCTGAAAAATCTCAAGACAGGGACCATTTCTTTCCATTTGATTTCTATGACTTGATTTAACTAGAATTTCTATGGGATCTCCTGCGCTTCTTTCCTCCTATCTCTTTCAGTCTAAACTGTTATTAGATGACTCTTTCATCAACGGTAAGTACATCATGCAGTTGTCTGGTGCATTGAGTATTAGCAATTCCCTGTTTCTCACCTAATTCCTTTAACTGGGATCTCAACCTTGAACCACACTACCCATCGGTAAATCAAGCATTGTTCTACACCCTCCTTTCATTAGTTTTATCTTCACTCTACAGCCTTCCCAATGAGGTAGGAAAATGCATGTGATGTATTTATATCATAGAGATCAAACTTGCCATATATATGATGATTCAGAAGCTTAGCACAGACACTTCCAGGGCTTAGCACTGAAATGTCAATTTGTGAAAGTCATCATTAATAAAGATTTCGAACTGGTGACATTTGGAGATGAGAGCTTATTTTGAATTCCTAGTGTGAATCTGTAGCAGAAGTCTAGAACTTGACTTGAGTGCCATTAAAAATGGGAACTCTGGACCCTGCCACTATTCAGTCTGAGCAGCCATTTTATAATACTACACTTAATATAATCACAGCTCTTAAAATATTCTGGCTTTGGTGGATAAGATTTACATCCCTCTCCGAGTCTAACTGAGCCATATTAATCTTTCCCAGGCAGTAGCTGCTCTGCTTTGGGGAGAACATTTAATTCAGGGCTCTGCAAAAATGGAACTTTGTTCTGTTGACTGTGGAGTACGTAGGTCAAGTGGAATTTTTGGCACTTCATTACATTCCCTGACCCTCACTAAACAAACTTCAAAATATATATGTTTGCAACAATTTGGAATAAACACTACACACAAGTGTTGATGGGAGATTTTCTGAAGAACTACCAAATGCATCAAGATGAAGGAAAACATTCTAATGATTCTTTCAAACATGAATATATTTAAATTCTAGTTAAACAATCTTCTTATTTAGTCTTCTCAAGCTTTGATGACATGCCACGATTGGCTGTTTATCAAAAACTTAGCAAAAAAATGTTTAACAAGATAGAATCGTGTGCACATACTTGTGCATAATTAAATCCAGTTTATAAATTGGCGCAGGGTGGAATATGGTCACACCACCCAAGAAAGGTTGGGGGCTGGAAAATAACACTATTTCTTCCCACATAAAATAAAAAAAAATCTAAAAATACAATGCTTTGAGTGATATAGCAATCTGATCTTAAATCTAAGTTTAAATATCTATTTCCATCTCTATTGAAATAGTTGAAATTTCTATAAAAGCTAGAAAATTAACTTAGATATAAGAAACACAATCAAGCTTTAATTGTTAATACTGGGATTGTATGGCATGACATGGAGGAGTCTCATTTTTTCAAAGTTTTTAACTAGATAGATCTTCATCTCTGTGGTTTTTTTTTTTCCCCCTGAAGGAAGGTTTAGCTGACTCTTAGTTTCTTCATTTTATTGCTGTTCTTTTAGTTAAAAAAAAAAAAAAAGGAATGATTGCGACTGAGTAATGGATATTTCTCAAGAACTCTAAGACTAGGTATTGCATGGCATTAAAGAGTATACTTTTCCATTCATTTTATGACTTTGTCCAGTTAGAGTTACTGAGATAAGCACTCCAGTATTTACTTGTAACTTGAAACCCCTTTCATGATGTGTAAAAATCCTGAGGGAAAAAGAATTAACATCTGAGGAATGCTTACCTTGTGCCAGACATTTTATATGCATTATCTCATTTAATTCTCATAACCACAAGATATGGTTGATATTATTTAATCTGATTTTACTTGCCTGAGATCATAACAGGAGTAAAGTAGAGAACAAGGCTTTGACTCTAGGTCTCTCATTCTCTACTTCTTTGAAACCCAAGATCCTTTCACTAAACTCACTGAGTTCCCACTGTAGCCAGCATGTGGAGGCATAAGGGTTGACAAAGGTAATAATAATAAGGGATGTTTTAAACTTTGAGATAATGCTCCCCTCTGAGAATAAAATAAGAGAATAATATGATGCATTTGTTTAAAACTTGTTCCCTAACACAACAACTGGTTTAGCAAGTTATGGACTGCCCATACCTTGGAATACTATGCCATCATTAAAATGAATAAGAAGAGTCTATTTAATGAAATAGAAGATTGTCCATGGTTTGCAAAAATAGTTGCAGAACTGTATGTGCAGTATGATGTACTTTAACCCCAGAAGCAACCATACACACATATGATTGCATGTGCTTTGAAACAGGTCTGGAAAGATACATTTAAAAAAAAGTGTTGGTTACTTCTGCTCAGCAGGCTTAGAATGACTGGTAGGCAAATTTTGCTTTTGAATGTGCATACATTGCTGTTGCTGAATGTTTTGTGTGTGTATTTGCATATATTATATTCACAATTAAAAATCATGTAATGCATTAGTGGAACAATGTGTAGGAATGACTCATCCCAAGGAATAGATAACTGAGGTGATTCAGGAGATTTAATCTTACAAAAGCAAAACTGTTATTTTGGTTCACTATTCTGTGAAAAATGCTTCACTATTACTATGCATATATAGTGAAAGCTAAAATCTCAAAACTTGTATTGCATTGTGCCTTATCTGAGGAAGGTGTCAACAGAAGGCAAAAGGGTAACAGTCATTTCAGACTTAACATGTCCAAAATAGAGCTCTCAAACCTTCATTTCCTGTTCCTCCCCCAGTTTTACCCATCTCTGTATGTGACATTACCATTTCTTCACTTGCCTAAGCAGAAACCCACCTTTTTTCTCCTTTTCTTACCCCCCAATAGCAGCAAACCCAACTTGACCCACCTCCAAAATGTCTCCACTTGCATCTCTCTGAGGGCTTTATTCAAGTCATCCCTTTCCCCTACCTGGACTACTATGGCTGCCTGTTAATAGATCTCCCTGCTTTCACATTTGCAATCCATTTTCCACTCAGCTGTCAGAGGGATCTTTTATACTCCTTGAATTTAGCACTCTCCAGTGGTTCTTCCTTGTATTTAGAATGGAAGTCAGATATGCCTCTGGTTCACAGGAACCTAAGTGACCTGATGCTGATATTTTATACTGTCTAGAACTTCAGCTCCTGCCCCCACCCCTGTAGCTTACCAGGTGCTAACCATCTGGGCCTACTTCCTGCTTTTCAAATGCATCCAGCTCTTTGGGACCTATGGGTCTTTTTATTTGCTCTTCTCCACCTGGAATGCTCTCCTCCTTATTGTTCACATGAACAACACCTTATCGATTGGAACCTACATTTTACAGAGGAGGAACCTGGACTTCAGAGATTTTAACTTTTTTGTGGTCATAGCACTTGGTGCATGATGGGTTTTGAACACATGTCTGAATCATTTCATGTTTTTCCCATGATATTAGATAACAAAGTCAAGATGGCTTATCTTGGGGACCTGGCAATGGTTCTGAGAGTCAGCAAACATCTACTTGTTGAAAAGGCCAGGAAAAATAATTTTTTTCAGAAGCTCCTTTTGTAAGTTCTCCTTCCTATCTCTAGTACGTTTTTTCAGTTTCTACTGGAAGTCTTAGGTCAACTAGAGGAAAAAAAAATTAGAGATGAAATATTGAAAAACATTGTCTTAGAGATTTAAGATTATGTGTTGCTTATTTCATAATGATTATGATTCAACAGACCCAGAAACCCTTACAACTTACTTAGTTAGGTGTCCAAAGAGGACTTTCATGGTGTCATGATTTGGTGGAGGGAGTTTTTGTACAAGAGACTTTATAGTTTTAATTCTTGCATTGTTGTCTGGCTTTTCTGCAAAATAAAATAAAATAAAAAGAAGGTTAGAAAAGATTTCATAGGTACATGAGAGAATTTAGTGAGGAAAATTTTGGACCAAGATTTAACAACTTAAAGTACTATCAGTAGCCAAAGGGAAAGTGTGTTCTTTACCAAGTTGTTATGGAGTTTACTTTGACTCTGAATTAGACCATGGTGATAAGAAAGCAGAAACACAGTGACTTTGACACAAACTTCCTTAAATCTAGTACTGAATTATCTTTTTCAATTTCCTATTTTGTAAGGTGTACTAGGACAAATTGCGGTATCTAAAGAGTTCATGTCTTAATCCCTGGGACTTGAGGCTATGTTACTTCATCCAGCAAAAAGGACTTTGCAGATGTGATCAAGTTAGGGGTTGAGGTGGGAAGACTTTTCTGGATTTTTCTAGTGGGCTCAGCATAATCCCAAAGGTTCTTATCAAAGGGAAGAAGGAAGATGGGAATCAAAGAGAGAAGGCGATATGACAATGGAAACAGAGGAGAAGGTCTATGTGATGGGAACCCTGACTAAAGAGTGACAACAGCCTCTAAATGCTGGAAAAGGCAAGGAAACAGAGACCCCAAAAGAATCGCAGCTCTGCCACCATCTTGAGTTTTGCTCTGTGAAACTGATTTCAGATGTCTAGTCTCAAGGACTGTGAGCTAATAAGTTGGTACTATTTTAAGCCAGAGATTTTGTGCTATTGTTATACCAGCAGTGGGAAGCTAATACATAAGGACATACAATGCAAGTAGTTTTTTTAAAAAAATACTTCTATGCTACAAAATAAGGATGTGTAAAATACAAAACTCGAAAGAACATAATAATTGGTCATATACATTTTTTAAAATAGGAAGTTGTTCAAAATTACATACCACATATATTCTTTTTCTTAATTTGTTCCTTTTGATGGAAGGAAAATTAAGAAGTTATTTACTAGCACCCTAAGAACTTTATCTTGCCATGGTTTTAGTCAAGACCTTACCATTTTGAGCTATAATTATTTATTATACTCAAACACTTAATGCACATTGATTTGTTATTTTTCTGTTCCATATTTTATCTTTAATTTCTAACACAGAGCTCCTCATAATTCTAAAGAGGTCATTGCTGGAAGAGATATATAGGGAAATATGTAAGGTAGTCCCCCACCCCATATCCACTCTTATCTTCCATGTCATGACAATCCCATTGTGGAGAGGATGGCAACATACCAGCAAAAGGGCTCATTTCCCAGACTTTTGGCAGCTGGTGTGGCCATGTGACCAAGTCTGGTCAATGAAACTTGAGTCAAAGCATTATGTGGGACTCCTGAGGAGGCTGGATCCAGAGCTGACTGAGCTATTGAAAATTTTAAACTTTTCTTCTTTTTGCTTCTTAGAATGTACATGGAACTGGTGTACTAGGAATTGGTGTACTTGAGAATGGAGACTATGAAAAGTGGCACACTACTAGAAGGAGCATTCCTCACTATGGGGCAGCAAACCCTGGGATTCTGTGACATAACAAACCCTGTGAACCACAGTCTTTGCAGATGGGTCTGGGATACTAAGAGCAAACATGGTTCCTAATAAGATGTACTTCAGTAGTCCAATTCCTAATCTCCTCTTTGTTGGTATATAAATTTTATATAGTGGAGTAAGAAAGAATTAGTTTAGAAACTGCCAGTTTCCTTAGAAAGATGTTGCAAAAGAAACTTTTTGTAAGGAATTATAGGAAAATGTCCCACTGAAGATGGTATTTGGCTAAAGTGGGGTGAGGGCAGTGTTCCTAGTAGAACTCTGCCTGGAAGATTTTCTTTTTCCTCCTAAAACCACAAGGGTCTATAAATAATGCCTCCCACAGTCAAAGCTTTCAAAATTGAAGTTATTCTTAGAAGAGTTCCAACATAATATGGCTTGGACAACTGCAAATGAAAGAAACAAAGGGCAAGAAAAAGAGAAAAAAAAGATGCTGCAACATCATAGCCCACACCAGATGTAATCTTTTCTGCCAGAGTAGTGAGCCCCCTGGTTGCTTAACAATGGTAAGAAAATGTGATGCTTTGCAGGACCAGTTGGGGCCTATGGGATGCCTTAAACTCAGAAAGAGGTATTTAAAAAGTCAAAAAAGATATTTTTAAAAAGATGAGAGTGAAACTGATATAGTAATTCAGGACAGAGCTGTTAGTAATGTTAGACACCTTGTATCTAACCCTGATGTGTTGTATAGGTATATATATATTTTTTTCAAGAGGTAGATACTATCTGCAGTTTGACATGATGCTAGTAGTTCATTTTACTTGAGGATCTTATGAAACAAGGGTTTAAGCAATTAAGATGGTATTGGGAACAGAAGAGAGAAGAGAGGAGGGGAGAAGAGGAGACCTTTTTAATTTTACTGAAATTTCTGACTATAATCAGGTCAATGTCAGAATCTCCAGAAAAGGGACCAGTTGACATTCAGGGCTGCAAAAGTAGCAGCCCTAAATTAAGCTTGACAGATAGTAAGTGTGGAGTGATCTTAATGGCTACATTCAGCAAACCTTGGTTTTAGGGAACATATGATCCAGTCAGAGTGAGTTTAAAAAAGGTTGAGCATTGCTTAATTGTAATACTTGAATTTCAAGGTCAATGCCATGGTGCTTGAGCAGGAATTAAAACATTACTAAGTCTGTTAAACCACTAGGTGAAAGAATTCTGAGCTTTTCTGGACGGAGTTAGCTCTCCCTCTGCTGTGTTCCTTTGCTCTTAGAACATTCTCCTTATACAACACTTTCCATGGTATTTCCATTACTTGGATTCCTATCAATTTCCCCCATTAAACAGGAAATTTTCCTATAAAACTGAGAGACTTTTATTTTGGTAGATAGTGGATTAAAAGAATAACAAAAAAAATGAATTAGTGGATGAATGAAAGACACGAGCAATGATTGGAATAGATTGACCTCAGTTTGAATTCTGTAACAGCTTTTTATTAGCTATGTGGTCTTGGACATGCTTCTTATTCTCTTTGAATAACATCTAAAAGGGAAGTTTTATGGAACTCACAAGATAGTACGTAATGTACATACCACAATAGTGGTGAAACTAAGTCCTCTGTAATGTTCACCCCCTCCATACCTTTTCTGAAGCTCATGCTGAGTTTAATTCACTTTTTGTTTCTAGCACTTAGCATGCTATCTGGTCACAGTGAGCCTTCAAAATGCAGTTGCTAATTCTTGAACTGAGTTGGTGTTAATTCATGAAAATACAAGTGCTAAGGTAGCTTGCCATTACACAAGTCCCTAAATACTTTGTGATGGACTAAAAAATTGATGATCTGATTAGTGAGCTTTTATGATAAAGAACCTTTATAAAATATATAGTGGTTTCTCAGTCTGCTTATAAGAAACATTCTACATGAAAAATATTTTATAGACCTATTTTTCTTTTTTCTACTTGCACACATACTTGAGCAATCAGATAGTTGAATACTCATACATGCATATTTGTGGGTAAGCTGTGCTGATGTTCTAGAGGGGAAACTGTGTAATGGCTTAGAAAAGGCCGAAATATTATTAAGAAGAAACAATTTATTTTTCTTACAACCTAATCAGAACAAAATCTTTTGAAAGGTTATAGGAAAGCAGTGTTTTCCCATTCAAATCAATACCACACCCACTCTTCCATAGCTTGTAAAATCAGGAAATAACACAAACACTTCTAAGTGGGGGAACATCTAAAAATACAATTGGATACATTAAAATCGAAATGACACCTTTTCAGATCTGGTTTATTGATGTGTCATATTAGGAATTAGAATCAGCATACATAATACAGGAGTGGTTAATGAGCTAAGATTCATACACAGCTTACTAAAGACGTGTCAACTGCCTTCAATTGATTCAGTGAGCATCTGAAAGACAGCATTTTCTATTAATATTTCTCCTTCAGCATATGGTTTCTCATTATTGTGAAGCATTGAAAGTTTGAGAAGACTTTGAGATAGCTCTGACTTTTTTACATTATGATTGGAGGGGGAAGGCAAAGAAACTTTCTATGTGGAGAATTAAAGAACCTATTATCTTAGGTGCACTACATACCAAGAGACTTACACAAAATCCAGAAATAATAAGCTCCATAATTTTTTCTTCCATTTTCACTTATTCCTACCCTCAATCAAATATGATTTATTTTATATCTACTTAATATCTCCATTTTAGCTCCCCATCTACATCTATACCCTCTCCAGTCTGAACTGTGAACCCACAACAATGTGATTGGTATTGGTACATTTTGACCTTCCAACAGTGATTTTAAACGGTTTCTCACTCACTGCTAACCTATCTGCTCCCATCTCAATCTACACCAAACGCACTGTTGTAAATCAGCTTTCTCAAAAACAATTTCATGTTGCTTGTAGAATGAACCTGTCTTACATGATGTGATATAGATTTTAATGTCACAAGAATGTCTCTCTAGAGCCCCTCCCCCATTCATGTGTTGAAGGCACATTTTTCAAAATGTGTTTTATGATAGTTATATTTGCATTTATCTGCATGAAATGTTGCTACTAAAGCAAGAACATTTACAACCATATGCCTTTTAGAAAAGATAAGAAAAAGTTATGAGATGATGGAAAGTTCTATGCAGTGAAGAACTGTGGCCCTGCTGGCCTCAAGGCACTTTCCTGATCTTATCATCCATGTCTTTATTTTCCCTAACTTATTTATAGCCAAATATTAAATCACAATTCAAATAGGTCCAGGAGACTAGATTCTCCCATTAACCATTACATAGGGAGTACCATTCATCCCATGTGTCTACAACTGGCAAAGGACAACTGCATCCCTTTGTTAAGGAGGTCATAAGTACTGCAGCTTTTCTGCTTCTGAAAGTTATTCTGGAATGTTTAATGCATCCTGGATGAAAAACACAGTAGTCAATACAGGTCAGAGTTATATTTGGAAGAAAGCCATTCTCTAATTACTGTTCAATTTATACTTTTCATACCATGGTCATTTCAGAATTTAGTTGGAGACTCTTTGTGCTTCTAGGAAGAATAAGTATCTTCAAAGAATATTTTTGTTTGTTTGTTTCAGTATACCCTACACCCTACCACTTGGTACAAATCTTTGAGAATATGCTTTTTTAATGACAACACTTGAATTGGGATTGAAGAATCATCCAAAGTAGAGCAATGATTGTTAGGTTAATGTCTTTAAATAACTTGCATTTGCTTTGGGAAGAGGCACTCTACAGGCAGATTCAATCCTCACAAATGGATACAAATATGCACATGTTTCAAACACATAAATAAGAGAAGGTTACACAATTCAACCATGCAGAAGAATGAAATCATGTCACTTCCAGGAAAATGGATGAAACTGGAGATTATGTTAGGTAAAATAAGTGAGGCACGGAAGGACAAGTATCACACGTTTTCTTCCATATTTGGAATCTGGAAAGAAATTTTTTTAAAAAGGATAACATGAAAGTAGAAAGGGGGTTACTGAGGAATGGAACTGGGAGATGGGGGGAGGAGTGAAAAAAATGGAAAAAGGGAGGGTGACTATGACCAAAGTGAATTATATGCATGTATGAAATTGAAATTGTCACAATGAAACCCATTGTTTTGTACCATTAATATGCACAAATGATATAATAAGAAATAAATGAATAAGAGAAGTGGTATAACATTGAGGTATCTGAAAGAACTGGGTTAGAATTTTTGGGGCAAGTTGTAGAACTTTTGATGCTTCTAATCCTTTACTTAAAAATACAAAAACATTTGTATCACATCAGAATTTATGTAGAATTAAATGTTTCAATGCACACAAATAGACATATAGTAAGTGCTCATTAAAGTCTCCTTTACCTCAAAGTGGTTTTTTTTTAAATTCTTCTATCATCCTTGATACATGACTGCTTATTCTTCAAGGCTGTTTCCAAAATCATATGAAACCATACATTTTACTCTTTAGCATCTTTTCTTAAAAACAGAAACAGGTCACAGTATGTGATAGATATGTAAATACACAGAATGTCATCTGTTATTGAATATCATTTTGTTAAAATCTTAAGTAGGTACAGTATATCACAAATAGAAATGTCCTTGTCTCATAAACCAAGCAATAATCATGACCTTGAGGCTAATCTGTATTTGTCTATTTGGAGCTTTATGAGATTCCATGTTCTCCTGCCTGTCCCCGACATCTCCCTTAAATCCCCCCAAAGTTATGTTTTCTATTTTATTAAAAGGAAAGCACATTTTCCATGTCTACATATGCCTGGCAAGTTTGGCTTTAGATATTGATAAACCATGTCAAAACAGTTCAACTTGACAGGGGTGGTATATTATTTGCAGGAGAGACCTAGCAGGAACAGATTCCCTGTGCGTCAAGGTGAAGGTGCACTCTTTTTTCTCTAGCCAGGACTTTCTGATAATTAGAACCATTCTCCTCACTTCCATATCAGAGTCCCTTGTAGTCATCATTTCTCTTTTTAGGAGATGTTCATGTTGGTCAGGGGTTTTTTTTTTTTTTTTTTTTTTTTAACAATTCCTTTCAGGAAGAATTTTAAAAATGGGAGCAACTTTCATTGTCAGTAAATGTCAGTATCAAAAAATATTCTGACTGATGCATTTTTCTAAGGCTGTGGAGTCCTTGAGTTTGGAAAACTATAGCTCATTGACAACACTAGCACCATTTCCATTGAACATTTCTAGTTCTGATCCAGGAGGGAGTAGCCACCCACAGTGTGCTGTTGGAAGTATTGCTAAGAACAATCAATTTTTCCATTTGTATTCCTACTGTCTGGAAATAAATAATTAAGAACTATTAAGTAAGTGTATCAATATCTAAATTCAATAAATTTATCTACTTCTTAAATAGTAGATAGAATATTAAACATTTATGTGTATATATGTTTGAAGAAAACAATATTAAGGCCTATGTGCAACCCATGAAAGATACAAAGTTGGTCTCTATTTTTGTCATTTTGTAATCCAAAGGGGCAAATAATATACAAAGTATGTCATAACAGATATTTAAACACAAGGCATGCCATGATACAGGTATCAATGAAGTTTATATACTTCTTCTTACTGATCATCTAAGATGATTTTTAAAGTTTCTGAGATGTTACATCAAAAAAATTCAGAATAATTCAGAATTTCACAAATCAATAAGTTTGAAATCTATTTAATCAATTTTTGAAGATCCTAAAAATGTTTATGCTTAACTTCTTTATGCATCCACAATACATTCAGGGAAAGTAAAAATATTACCTTTTCTATTTTATGTAACTGAATCTGTGTCATTAAGGACTTTGGTACATTGACCTCACCCTGGGGCAAATTTGGAAAACTTTTGGTATGTAACTTTTTATAAAGGGTCTTACTTTGATACAATCAATTTTAGTATAGTAATGTTCTCTAAAATTCACCAACTTGAAAATGGCTCTTCAACCACACTTCCACTCCTTAGGTTTGCAATGATGTCCCTATTTGTCTGAATGGAAGATCAAGGCAATGTCTGTCACCAGCAGCAATCTTCACACAATCCTACTGTCCTCCCTAGAATATGTTGGTTTTCATAGTAATTTTGGAGATGACAAGGTGGTTATATACATTTCTGTAATTTAGAAATGACACTAATTCATCCTTAGGTGATAGTGTATTCTGAGAAATTAAGCTCACTAGCTTATTTCTTTGAAATTCAGTCTGTGAAAATTTTCTTTGTATTTATTCATGTATATCTACTTATATAAGCTTTTAAAAAACCCAACTCTTACCATTTTGATTCATTTGATATCTTTCTCATCTTAAACCAGTAATTCATTTCAAATAACAAGTATCTATTTATATTAAGCATTATCTTTATACGTTTGCATGAGAGTAAAAATCTTACAAATATATTTCAAGGTTTGGAGTTTTTCATAAAAATGTCTAATGTTTTGCCTCTTTCCATTTGAAGGCAAATTAGATTAATATGGGATTTAAAAAAAATCTCACTTGAAAAAAACTAGGATCTATCTCATAATTAGAAAAAAATGTGAACTAAAGAATATTTTCATTATCCTTGGGGTTAAAAATATTTTTTAAAGAAAATATATTAATCTTTACCCAAAACCGTTCATTTTGAACAAAAGGCTTTTGAAGAGGAGATGCTTGTTGGTAAGGTAGACTGTTTGTCCAGGTCATTTGGCATGGCCACACAGTGACACTAAGAGCAGGGAAGAGTTTTGAATTAAACAAATATTGAAATGATTTGAGAAATGGATTATAAAACACTTTTATGATTCAGCTTTTTTTTTTTTTTAATTGTGAGACTATTGTAAAAGAAGAAAAACAGGCAACATGTGGTAACTTTAGTCAGCATTTCTGAACTAGGAATGATAAACACCTCTGCCTGGCTCTGGCATTTATCAGGACTGAGATATTATTACCACATAGAGTCACAGCATGGTTACTGTTATCATCGGAAAAAAGAGCCAGCTAATCTTAATGGTTTGTAAAGCCGTTACCTGCACTGGTCTGACATTTATCATGATCATTTTACCACATGGGTCCTACATAGCAAAGGTCTTTTATCTGGAAGGGACATCACTATGAATTATTATTTGCAGCTAGGTAGAAAATTGTATGTTGTAGATACCTTTTCTCATTATAAATCACATAGTCACATTCCACCATTTCCCCCAGAAAGCTGCTGAGCCTAGGTTTTTTGCCACGGCTTGCTATTCTCTCCCTCCCCCCTCTCTCTTTTTACAGTTTCTTGAAAATATTAGTCATTTTTTCATTAGCATCTTGAATATAATTTTTGGAGAACTACGTGTATGGGAGGTGTATATAAAGACATGCTTTCTTTATAGTTATGGGAATTTCCTGAACTGTCTGGGAAAGGACTATACAGCACCTTAGGAATTGAAGTTGATAAACTGTCTACTTTTTAAAAATGACTCCTCTCTTCTGACTTGGTGGCTAGACCTTTCTCTGTTCTTGACCTTGTCAATAGAATACTTAGTTGTAGATCAGACAAAATTCCTTATGCTTGATTTGAAATACTCAAAATGCTTATGACATTTCTTGCCTGTGTTCTCATGAGGAGGAAAGCAGTTTTATTTTGTTAGATTGTGAGAATGTTCAGATTCTGTTTAGTAAGTTACAATGCAGTAGGACATAACTTTGTTCAAAGAGGCTCAGATTCTATGTCTAACCATCAATGTCCTAATGATATTTACTAGTACATAGTATGAAAGAAATAAGGCTATTAAAAGGTTTGATGTTTTAGAACCGTGGGACCAAGTCAGGCAAGTAAAATGCATTAATTTAACAATGGAAAATTTCAATGAATAGGCCAAGTTGTTTACCATGGGGGAGAAATGAACAAATCCTCTCTTTTAAAAAGATTGAGACAACTAATCTTCTGAAAGAGATATTTATATATTTTCTTCTTTCTCAAGTGTTCCATTAGGAATAAACAAGCCAGAAATTCTGCATTTTTATAATGAAGAGGGAGGAGAATTCTTTGCCATTTTTGCATTTAGGAAGAAATGTGCAAGAAGAATGTGACAATTTAAGCAAATCAAGATTGTTTCAAATGGATCACAAACGGGACTTTGTGGGATATTTTATGCTAGCATGTGAAGCAAACAGTAAATTTGAAAGGAAGATTTTCTCAATGGTCTAGTTCTGATGTGTTTTTCCCATTTCTTTGTGTGTTTAAAGAGGTTTGGATGTGGTGTTTAATATTGCTTCGACTTTTTTGCAAATGAGTTCTGGAGAAATACTCTCACATGAAGAAAAGCTGATGTGCTGTATTGCTGACAGCAGCTGGGGGGATATGAAGGAAGAAACCAGATTCCCGAGTCTGGATTTAGCAAAAATAAACACCTATCATCCTGATTAAAAAAAAAAGCTATCATCTTAAATGTTTATAAGCATCAAAAAGTAGACCTGTTTGCCCTTGAAGAAATCTAACATTTTTCTTAAATGAATCTGTTCTTCAAGGGGGGAAAACAATAACAATAGCAACTTTAGCCTGAGGTGCAGTATTTTGCAGTAATGTGTGTTCCTTTGCCTACCTTGTTACATTTAATTCTATATTAATTTTTTTTTATTGTTACGAATTTCCTCCAAAGGAAGCAGTTTCTGTTTCAGAGATGCTTCAGACTATGAGAGATGCTTGCATGAATTTGGGGACCAAGGTGTGGAAAACATTTGTGCAATTCGCCTGAGCTTTCATTGCTCAAAAGGCATGCACATAATTTGGTTCAATATTCTAAGATATCATTGTAAAATGGTGGCCTAACATTCCAGCATCCTGCTTTACCCATCAAATGAAGGACTACACCGATTTAAAACAAACAAATAAGCAAGTAACAAACAAGCCCCTTTATTCTTTTTTATTTCAGGATGACTCTTTTGTTTGAGATAAACACCATCCTGTCATTATTACCCCCCACCCCCAAACTGTAACCTGGGAGCATTTACAATAATTAGTGAGGGATTTTGCTGCTTGGATTTTTCTCCTTTTCTGGGGAACTGGGTGAATTGTCGAGTGCTAATGAAAGTCGGAGACTTCTAGCAGTGGTTGAGCCAGGCACAGCTCGGGCAGACGCTTTAAGCTTCCCACTGTGCGGCAGTACAAGCTTCCCCGCTGTTATGTTTACCATAGTTTTAATGTCTGTGAAAAAAATTCCTGATGCAACCGAATTATGTTATGCCCTTTTGTTTATATAACCCTAACCTCCCTTCCCGCCCCACACTCCCCAGTTTAGCAGATTCCTGTTGCCCCTGCCTATTACAGAAAGCTCCTCCTCAACTTTGTGGCCATCTTCCCACTTCGGTTCTTAACATGAGAGCCCAGCTGCTCTGCAGCCTTGTTTGCAAAGCCTATCCAGAAGTTTGGGTGGATTGCATACACACCCTGCTCTACTTATGCCACCTAATAGCTGACATCCTCTTCTTCACTGCATTTGAATTTCATTGGAGGTGATATTAAAGCACCAAATTTGATCATCTGGCCCTAACAATACTAGCTTAAAAATGCAAACATATTGGTGAAATGCACTGTATCTTTAAAGAAATTGATTAGAAGACCTGAAACTCACTGCAAACTAATGTGCATTAAGATGAAATCAACCAATCTGCGATTGGAGTTGTCGTTTCTTAAAAAAGTGGTATCTCAAAGAAAATGACCATTCCATCATAATTGTAAATTGATGAGTTCACCAAGTGTGATGCACAGTGACGTTTATAATGAATATTCATACAACTCTTTCAATCCATTAACAAGACTTAAGACAATGAGGATGCAAGTCATTCCCATTTATATAGTGGAAGGAAAGTGGAATTAATAGCAAAAACAGCACTTGGGAAAGTTTAACTTTAATGTATCAAACTCCAGGTGCCAGAGTTTGAGGAAAATAACCAATAATAGCCATTTTTTACATATTTGATGGGACTGATTATGCAATGTGCAACTCTAAATGGCTTATAGCACATTGTAGCATGGTTCCATCCCATTGGCTACAGTAGGGTGCAGGCAGATGGATGACAGTGACAGGGAGAGAAGTGCTTTTGCTTAGCCGTGCGTTAAGATGCCATCCAGAAGCTCTGTGCACTGCAGACACTTCATTAGGATGCCAGGATAATGGTAAACTACCACTCAGAGTGACACCCCATTTCCTGCTTACTGAGCGCTCCAACCTCGGCAGATGTCAACAATCTCACAGTGCTACAGAGCAGACCTAACTTTCCAGCCACTTTGACTCCAATTTTTTCCTCCTAACAGTGCCATACATTATGTGCAATATGTAATGGCAAACACCTCACCGAAAACAAAATCTGCCAGTTCATTATGACCGGAGTACTTCATTGTTTTTTCTTTCCTTTAAAAGATGAGGGGCAGGAAGTTGTACAAAAGAATATGTCCATTCGCTATCCTCACCTCAAAATTTCTTGTTATAATCCCATTTGCTGATCAGTTCAAAGGGTTAATTGTGTGGTGAACTCTGGTTAATAGTAGTTAAACTTTGATCACAGGGGATACGACTGCTTCTTTTAATTAATGTCCATTCCAAAGGTGAAGACTTTCAGAAGTCTTTTGTTCAAGATTTTAGACTTAGTTTTGGTATGGTTTTTAGTTGTCTGCCAAGAAAAGACTGACTTGAGCATCTGGATGGCATTTCCTCTGAAAATGTATAACTTCAGGCCATTCGCACACCTCCTTACCAGCAAGTCAAGCCAAGAGAAACTTTTTTCTATGATGTAAAATCCAAAATTCTTTTCATAAAGAACCAAGGTGTGGTTTAGATAGTGAAAAAAAAAAAAAAATTCCCCGGAATGGAAAAATAATACTATGAAAGCTATCATTCTGGGTATATCTTTTTTTCTCTGATTAAATGATCGGTTTACATTTTGTGACCCTAAGCATCTTCTTAGAAGTTCAAAGGGCCTTGCAAAAGGCAGGACTAAAAATAAATATTCTCCTTTTAAGCCTGTTATCATTTCTAGGTAAAGATGCAAATGTTAAGAATGAGGCATAGGGTGAGGTCACACCCAACGAACAATTTGAATACAAACTTTCAAAGAGCTGATGCAAAACTCGACATGGTTTAAAATGGTATCTGATTGTGAACACCCAACCACCTCTAAGAACCTATCACTATGCTTGAAGACAAAGTATTGGACTAGACTTCTTAACATAAGTTAACGTGGTCTGATAGTCAATGTATAGACAAAAATTTAGAAAGAATTTGCTAGAAGACATGTTGGAGGCAATGGGAAAATGCCAGATGTATTACCACCTGAGCTACTGAACTATTGAACCAGACAGACAGCATTTCTGAAAGCATTTTTATCCTTCTTCAACTGTCTACTTTTAGAAGCAAAGCTACAAGACCTGTGTCCACCAGAAAATGTGGCAATGCTCTTTCCTACACAGTTTTAACACTGGTTAGTGTTGGGTAGATGCTTTTCTTCATCCCCTCTTTGACAGTGCCCTCCCCTTCTAACTACAGATGGATTTCTCTTTTACTTGGGATAATTGAGAGATAGCAACTTCTGCAAAATAACTCTGGACATGGTAGGAGGGCGGCTGACGCGAAGCCCTGGTGATGGTACCTATCACTATTCAAATTGTCCATATGTAAGACTGTAGGATGTAGTGGTGAAGTAGTGTGGAGACTCACAAAACTCTAGTAGGAGTAAATTCTTGGAATTTTAATGTGTGTACTTCATCCTTCAGAGTGCAAGACAGTAAAGGAATTAGGGTGGAAGAAAATTCAATGCCAGGATAATAGGACCATATGAAAACATCTATGCTAGACAAGAGTTATGAGTTGTGATTATCAACTGGTCACCAAGACAAAACTTAGGCTGGCAGAGAATAAAAGACAATCTGAAAAGACTGTTGGATATATTTCTACCTCTTGATATGTGAAAACATAACAAAATTTCTAGCAATGTGTGATCTATGAAAAAACCTATATTGAATAAGATCATGCTCAAAAGAAGTTCAGATATCTCACAAAGATCTTGAGATAATTAGGAAATACTTAGCATCTTTAATATAATTTGATACATCAAGGAGTTTAACAAAAGGATCAGCAAATCAGAAAAAGAGAACAGAGCAAGACAAAAAGGTACTAGGAGACATGGTACAAGGAAGAACCATATGAAATGCGATAAAAATAAATTTTGCTTTAAAGGTCAAATTGTTACCACTGGCAAAGTAAGTCAGTGATATGGATGACAGAGTAGAGAAGTTTCCCCAAAATAGAGACAAACAATGAGGAGGAGGAAGATGTATTGGAAATCAGCAAATTAATCGATTGCTTATACTGACACATATGTGAGGAGAAACTAGAACACTTGAAAAATTAAGGACAATCCAAATGCCAAAATCAAGCCAAAAGTATTTTAAAAATGCTATGAGTGAAAGGCGATATCAATATTAAAAATGACAACTAGGTTCTAAGAAAGTACTACTGAGTAGGTATACCATTTTGATATCTTTTGGCAAAACATTTGAATGACAAGAATAAAGTATTATTCTACAAATATTCAGATAAATATAAGACTAAATAAATGAATACTTAAACTATCCTAAGACTTTCTTGTTGAATCCTAGAAGAAAACAAAGCAGCATCTACTGAGTATATAGAGAAAAATTTGTGACTTCCAAATTGTGTGCAGATCAAAATTGTCTTTTTTATGTTTAGACAACAGGATGACATTCTCATCTATGCAAAGACACAGAACAAGACAGCTTTCTTGAAATTTTACCCAAAGGCTTATGTATGCGTACCAAATGATGGATCAATATTTATACACCAAGAATAGAGACATTACAAACCCAGCTAAGCATCTTCTTTACTTAGTTTGGACCCCAAACTCACAAGGCCTCATTGGATTATTTGTTTTTGCCTTCCACTTTGCTCATGGTACTAAGAAAAGCCTTTCTTGTGGTCAATTCTTCACAGTTCAGGTGGAAGCTCTGGGGACAATGTGGTTATTATGTAAAACAATGACTGATGCCATTCATTCTGGAGTTTGCTAGCAAACACCATTAGTGGAACATTGTGCTGGAGAGAAACTAAACAACTTTTCTCTTGTCTCATAAAAATCAAAGCTGCAGAGAGCAGCAGAATGCTTGCTTCTACTGCTCAGAATCTTTGATAAATAAGTTGCGTATCTGTAATAATTGTATGGAAAAAACTGAGTGGACCACCAGTCATAGTGATAAAGACTGAAAAATCAAGAACTGATAGGTACTATATACAAATTTTATTCTATTATGTATGTGTAGTAAACAGGTCAAAAGAAAATATCTCTGAAAATGATGATAACATTTAGAGTGATTTTCATTTTCTTTTTTTTCCTGCAAAATTCAAGTTAACTTCAATAAATATTAATTTTAATATGTAAAAAGGTGTAGTATAAAGTGAGTTTGTACAATTGCTTAGGTTATATATAATTATAGTTTTTCTAGGCACTTAGTTTAAAAGACTAAAGGTAGGAAATATACTACAATACTAACTCTAGGAAGTTATCTTTGAACAGTAGAAGCATGGATGATTTTTTATACATTTTAAATAGATATTTTCTACACGAGTATGTGTTATCTTGATAATAAAATGAATTCTCTGTACTTGTTAAGATGATAACCTTCAATTTGATCTATGCCACAGAAAAATAAACTATTTTCACAGTTCAAACCACTTCTAGGAAAATCATGTTCCTTTCCTATAGGACCTTCCTCTAGGTATTTCTGTTAGTCTTTTATTTAGTGACTATATTTCAGAATCAAGAAAGCAAAGTCTGTCTTTGCCACTTTCCTCCTGTGGGTGAAAGTAATGGGCTCAGGGGCACTTGCAGAGAAAGCATAGAAGATATGAAATGGCATAGGACTATACATTTGCAATCTGAAGAAGGACCAAGGATCCTGCAGTGCTGGTTACAGAAATATATTCTAGTTTCATATTCTCATTTCAGTCCCTTCCCAAATTCTTTCTTAGGGAATTTTATTACCTATTGGACTGAGCCTTCGAAGAGTAGAAAATAAAAAACTACATCCAGAACACTAGTTCATGGATGAGACAACACAGTAATATTTTCAAAGTGAAGTAGCTGTTCATCTTCTATTGAAACACATTTTACTCCCATACCACAACCTATAATCACATTAATCATATTAATTTCTTTTTTCTTTTGGAACATATATCCCTTAAATTTTTTTTTCTCAAAGAGAAAAGTAGAGAAATGAGTTAGTTATTCAGCTAATTAATATCCTAAACTTCAATTTTGCCTGGATTGTTCTGCACATATTATATGCCCAATTGATAGCTGTTAATTAAATTACTCAGGTAATTGACTTAGCTCTTCACTTTACCTTGTGTGAGTTTGAAGTTACCATTAGCAACTCTATTAAGCAGAGACACAGGAACCAAAAGTTAAATATTCTGAATGTAGAAGTTGTACTAGAAAGAATTAAATTTTGGGTTAAATTTTTAGTCAAAACTGCTGTTAGTTCTGTATGGACCGCTAATTTGGAAGTTAGGACTCCAGTGCATCTGTAATACTTAAGGGAGCCCCCTGTTGGTTCAGCATATAAATGTGTGCTGATTCCTTTTTGTTCTCCAGATGACGAGATATATTAAGCGGATGTAGTTGACCATGTGATTAAAAGTGGTTTGAGATGGAGGCAGTCAGCCTCCATATTTAATTAATATAATTTTCCAAAAATTTTTTTTCCAAAACAGATTTTTAATTTTCTATTTTAAGGGAAATAAAAATGCAATATCAATTTAACACATAGCTAGAAATGTAAGCAGTATGGGAAATGTTTTAAACAGAATTAGACTGAAATGTAAATTTGCACATATTACAATGGGATTCCTTACAGAGTTTGGAAGCAATTGCTATAGTGAGAGACTGGGTGCTTTACAAAGGCTCTTCTGGTCTTTCTAAAACCAGTTTCTGTCTGAATTTAGAAAGAGAATGAAGTTATTTTCTCATATAATCAAGCAATGGCCCTTTTCACTGGTAGACAAACTCCAGGATTTCAGAAATTAAAATAATAATAATAATAAAGGATGCAAATGCCATTCTTTTCCAGTTAACATATTTTTTTTTAAAGTAAACATCAGCTCCTCAAGGGAGATTTCGATTTGAAGACTGTTTATTATATCATTTGAATAGGACTAGACCTGGCCTTTTGACTTTGAACCACTACCAAATTTCAGGCTGTGAGGAAATTGTTCTACATTTCCTGACAAATTGAGTTAAGCAGACATTAAGTGGGCTTTAAGAAAACAAATGGCCATCTTTATCACAGGTGGACACTGATGGCTTAATGGGGCCTGGGCTGATTGTATCACTTCTAATGGCTTGACGGGAAGCATTAGGGTTTTTGCATAAAGAACTGGCATTGCGAACCCTGCTAACACAGACCTGTCAAGCGCTCTGTATCCCTTTGTGCACGGAAGCAGATGTTTGTATGTATACTATGAACTGGCATTAGAGCAAGCGACAGATGCCTGTATGAATGCCAGGTTTGTGAATTTTTACAGCAGGAGCATGTTCTGAGGAAGTGCAGCCCTGCCCTCTATCATAGGTAATTCCCAGTGGAACTTGCTAAATCCCAGCTATGTTTTCATTATTTGGCTTTCCTAGCAACTGGATGAATGTGTCTATCCTGAAAATGCAAGATGAGAGCCCTACCAAATTCTTACAGATTTGCAAATAGCTCGGCTGTGTTTTGAACTTGGACTTTCCAGACTGTGCTTTTGCACTGCAATCGCAACCAACTTACTCAGAGGAGCGGATGGTATTATAGCTCTCTAATTAAAACTTACTTCAGTGTTTATCTGCCAGGCCTCCCCCATGTCTCCCTACATTCCCACCCCCAGTCCTGAGGAAATATGACTTCACTTGAAAGCTTTTTCTTTCCTGTAACATTCAAAACTTACACTCTAGTTGTCTGTCAACAATAGAAACAGGTAGCTTTCAGTCCATTAAACAAACACAGTGCCCCCCTCACTTTTATTTGACATTTTATTTGGCTGTGACAAATGAGCAGCAGTTGGATTATAACATAATTTGTCTTGTCTTTATTACCAGCACAAAGGACACCATTCATTAATTATTCTGCCGTTGCAGCTTAACACTGACTGGAAAGGTCCCTCTTCGGACAGATGGCGGGGACGATGTTATTTATATCAATCAGCCAAAATCCTCAACAAGGATTACTGTTCCTGAGACTACAATGATTTATTTCTTTTTACCTCACCCTCCCTCAACCCCTTCTGCTTTCAGAGATTTCTCTATAAAAACGAAATTTGATGGGAATCTTAAAGCAAAGCCATATTTAACCTGTTAGCTTGCAAAACAACATGCATGCTACATCAGTTTAACTGCATGACATTAGCTGCATATTTTTTAAACTGCTCAGGGTTTTTTGATCTTCCATTCTACAGCAAAAGATTAACTGAAGGTCTCAGGGCAGCAAGTTCAGCAGAAGTTTGCCTCTTCTGTGACACTGTATTGCTGTGACCCATGGGACCCCCCAGTAAGGATATTGTGCTGTCAAGATTTTTTTGCCCCTGTTGAGATAAGATGATCCATGCTATTTCAGAATCCAGAAGACTTTCTGTAAGATCAGCTGGGATATTTGGCTAAAATAAAAATAACAACTAAACCAAAACAATGCAAAAATACCCTTACCCCTTGTCTAAACCAGAGTCAAATCAAAGAAGGGAAGGATATCCTTTGATTTCTCCTGGATTCATATCTTTATTCAGTTTCAGAAAGTGGCTAGTGGGGTGGTGGTAGGGTGTGGGTGATTTCTTGGCCTGTTTTGGGTTGTTAATGATTCTTCCCTATACATGCTGATCAGGCACTATTAAAAGACTAGACTGAACCCAGATGTGACAATCCTCTACACATTTTCCAATAGTGAGTCTCAGATGTGGTCATTTTGTCAATTAAAATTTTAGGAAAGGAGTATTGCAAAAAAGAACAGATTATTGAGGCAAAGGCACTGAAAGTTGTTTTAAGTTTTCTGCTTGAATATAATAAAGAAAATAACGCAGAAAGTTTTTTGTCTTCAGAAATTATTGGTATAACCTTGCTATCCTGATTAGTTTGCAAATATTAAAAGTCCCATCAAGACAAATATCAGCAACATGCAAATACCCTTGCAGGTTGTGATTAAGATTTTAAATGTATCCTTTTGCTTTTAGTTAATGAAAAACAAAGTCTTGGAGGATCTAAGTTGTAATTTATTAAACATGAAAGGCTCCTTGATGAAATATAGAAATGAGATATATTTTGCATTTCAAAGATTTAAGCTGACAACTTACTTGCATGCAAATAAGAGCAAGATTTGTAAAAATATTTGAAAAGAAATTATTCCTGAATGTACTTATTACAATAATGTGGCATGTAGATAAGAGAAACACACAGCATTAAAAGACATTCATTTCTCCAAAGTCTTAAAATTAGCTTCTTTCTGCCATTGTGTATTAATGTTCTTCTTCAGGAATGCAGCATATTAAAGAACTGAACAGAATTAGTAATAAATTTGTTAATTACAAATTTAAGCAACACAACTGTGTTGTTTTCCCAATATGTTTTTTTTCAAAAGCAGAATTGCTAATGCATTTTAATCATTTATGTATAAACATTTGAGGATAAAATATTCTGAAGTTTATCAATTTCAAGAGCTGTTTATTTGCTAGCAAAATAGGCCATGTTATACAACATATATCTTATCATTTTTGCTCATCAAATCCCCATTTGCTGAATGCAAATTTCCCTGGTCTAAGTGCTCTTGCACCTCAATTTAAATGAATAATAGGATCGACTCTATTAAAATCAGTTTAAGGTTGCCATGGGTGACATATCAGTAGGGTTAAAATGAGAAAAAAAGGTCACAGAATCAGTCCTTACAACCTGTTTTTTATCATAATGAAGCATATGTAAGACTCTACGAAGGCTTAA
The DNA here is from genome assembly GCA_020662805.1 of Glaucomys volans. Classification (NCBI taxonomy): domain Eukaryota; kingdom Metazoa; phylum Chordata; class Mammalia; order Rodentia; family Sciuridae; genus Glaucomys; species Glaucomys volans. The sequence continues at coordinate 682,538 of JAJEJO010000112.1, forward strand.
ATAACAATATGTCACTTAGGCAGTACTTTAGTTTGTGGGTCTTCTTAAAAAATCTTTTCTTAAACCACAATGTATTCCAAACAAAATAAACGTAAAATTATAGTGCCATCAATAACTCTGGGAATGTATTCAGTTGCATTGAAAATTAGAGAGTAAGCTCTTGTGCTATTACACAAGACTGGCAGATTGTGGATTTGTAAAAATAACAGAGAACTCCTTAAAAAAGGAGGAGTAGGTACTTTTGCTGCAGCAAATCTCTTCTTTTAACAGTCCAACTAGGTGTTATAATCAAACTAACAAAGCATAAAGAAAATACACTGAAATACTTCACTTGAGATAAATTTTGTGTCCTCTGCTGAAGAGATTTAAGGGATTATTCATGTAGTTATTGATAAGTATGGACCCACCAGTACCAAATAGGAAGACATCTTGGAGCCAACCGTTTTTCACAATTTAAGGCTCTTGAAAGTGAACACAAGACTTAGGAGCTACTGGAATAATGTATATTAGTATATAAATACAAACACAAACATCCATATAGGTGCACACATGCATATACATGCATGTATACATACATATATGCATACATATATACACATATATATGAATGATCATGTTTTTGAATCTTCGTATTTATAAAGTCAATTCTATTTCTTAAAGTCACACTTTTAATGCTGATTTTGTATTATTTATGATTTTCATTTGGATTTCACAGAATCACATTTTTATTACAAGTGTTATATTTCCTTTTTTTAACCTGCAATAAAAGGAAAAAAAAAAACCCTCCTTATTTGCTAAGGTTACAGTGTTAGTTTAATTTTCTTAGAAGCGGTGGAATATTTTGAAGTGAGTAACATTTACCAAGTCATTAGTTTTATGCAAACTAGGAAGGAAGATGAAAGAAAAAAAATTATCAATTATTTATAGATTGTTAAAATGTATCTTAGTGCTCTGCTACTGTATAGAAATGACAATTAGCCAAACTTACCTTCTTTAATTAATAATGCATACATTATGCTCTTTGGGCAACTAATCACCAGTTCTACAAATTTGTTTGACATTGTTGAAGATACCTATCACATGGGTTATAAAAAGAACAATGCTCTACCAGCTGCAGCCAACTTTCCGCCTTCTAGCAATGCTTAAAATGCTGTAGCAGTTCCAGGGAGCAAAATGGCAGTCCTTTAGCTGTGTGACACTATGAATATGGCATCAGGCTACAGAGTGCTTCCTGCCATGTCCTCACCACCTCAGAATGCACTCTTTATCGCAAATTACTTTTTTAGAGATGAAACCCCTTAATCTCCATCTCCCATGTTAACTTCCATAATCTTAGAGTGAAAACATGTTGTAGGTAAATTGTCCTGTGGCTTGCAGCTGCATTTGCCATCTTTTCTGAACTAAAATAGGAACATATGGCTGGATAAAAGGATGGACTGTTTTAAATCCTGAACTATGGTAGAGTAGCTGGTATGAATGGTCACCACGCTTACCAGAGAAAATTCCAATCAACTTGTGATGGTGGCATTTCGTTGCCATCATGCTGCCAAGATGTGTCTATCTGACATTTTTAAGAGTGGGAGGTAAAGTCCGGAAAACACATATTTGAAATTTTTGCCTGCTTCTCTTCATACTTTAAGGATGAAAACCCAGTCTTGTCATTTTAACCATAAATCTGAAGGTGATGGCAGCCACTGGGAAGTTTGTGAAAGTTTCACATATGCCACGAAATTAACATAAAGACCTAGGCAGACTGTTTCTCAGAGGTCACTAAAGCATAGTGCTATATTGAGCTGTATGCTTGAGTGGTCAGAAGGCTAAGTGAGGTTGGGACCAGGTAGCCAATCGGCTGTCACTGGTTTTGTCCCAGAGTCACACACACCACAATGAGGTAGCAGCTTGTAGCGATTGGAAGGAGAAATGAGCCTGATGCAGTTCCCTCACATATGGTGTTTCACAGACTACACTTCCCATTTGCTCCTCCGAAAGGTGTGCCTTTTCAGGGGATGATGCCAAGTGTTCTTTGTGTCATGGTGTCTGCACTGAAAGGTGATGTGTCTGACACATTTGGCAGGCTACTGTGAAGAGGTTTAGAATTTTCCACCCACTTTTGCTATAACTTAAGAGAATGAGACTGCACCTTACCAAAGGTAATCATCTGATGTTTGGGAGAATAGAATCAGAGTTCCAGAGTGAACTGAGAAATATGGATTTTTTTTTCTTTATTGATGACATTTTCACTGTTTTACCCTGTAAAATTTTGTATGTTGTTTTTTAAAAAATACATACTCACTAGTGGATCTGCCACCTAAATGGGTTTATCTTTTTAAGTAGATTTTGAATTAGAGCTTGACATATGGGTACAGGAAAACTAGAATGTGTCTTTCATATGAAATCCCCTCCCTTTTTCCAGCTGCCTTAAATGAAATGCAGAATAAGTGTCAGAGTAAGTGCAAGGGGCACAGAGGACTGAGAGGAACCGATTCTACATGTGAACTGAAGAAAATCTTCATTTCTATCATGAATGTTGTGTATCTCCCCACCCACCATTTAGAAGGATTTCTGTTAGTCTTTTGTGAAAGATTGCTCTCATTTATTTAACTCATGCCACATGGCTTAGCTTCATAACCAGTATAGGGTTTCTGGAGATTAAAAAAATTCATTTTGTATCTATGGAAATACCAAGCTGGAATTTAAGCTATAATTGCTGCAAGTTTTCCTCATTATAGTATAAAATTGCTTAGATTTATTAATGCTGGGCATACTTCAACTACTCCATGTTTTGCCCTGGTCAATGGTTACCTGTCAAAATGTGAAATAATTATTCAAGGATATTCTGTGCCACAGAGAAAAATAATGTGTGGATTTTTCCATGTTTTTGTTTGTTATAAGCAGAGTATTTGCAATAATTTATGGAAAGTCTTGGAATTATAAATATTAAGGCACTGCCAAATGATTTAACTATCCCTCCATGGCAAATTGTCTTTAAACACTACCATTTTTTTTTCTTTCTTTTTTTTTTATCATTTACTTGTGGACCAGAAACACTTGCAGGCTCTTGCCCCTGGCCTTCTGTGAGAATGTTAGTTAGCAATGCTCATAAAAACTCAATTCATCAATGTGAACATAATTTGCTATGAACAGAAAGCTCACAAAAGGGTGAATTTGTCAGATAGACAGGTGGCCTGAGATCTCTCCCTGATACTGAATGATATGAATAATAGATTCTGGTAAATGTATGCCAAGACTTGAGCTGTAAACACAGCTGCCTCCATTCCCTTCCAGAAAAACAGCTTCGAGGACGAAAGCACAGGAACCACAGTTCCACCTGAGGACCTATGCTTGCACGCATACACACACACACACACACACACACACACACTCATTCAAGAAGTAAACAACCTTCATAAAAAAGGAGAGTTAAAGGAATCTCCATGCTTTTCCCTTTCTAGGAGAAAGACATTTTAAAGCTATCATAGGCAGAGGAGGCTAAATAGAAGAAAAAGAGGAGAAAGGAAATAGATTTTCCTAATGGTCCTGGTTCCATATTACTCAAGTGTCTTATTTTATAAAATGCACAAATCAACAGTGCTAATAAACTTTGCAATATTATAACTCCTGTTTTATAATGAGCAAAAATAAGAGCAGGCTGACTCTATGCAGAAGCACAGTGCTTAAAATCATTCTAGTAATTCATGGCTATTTGTCTTATGGGTTATTAAGTATTTATTAAGGTTCAAATGTAATGTAGCCTTTTCTCCAATTTACTCTGAACTTTAAAAATCTGTTTTGCAAATTGTTTTCCAGGTAATGTACAAACCCACTTAAGTGCCAAATCTCAGGATTTTAGAAGATTCTAGTTGAAAGCAACATATATTTTTAAATCTTTATAGGTACTATTGCACACAGGTTGACCTATTCTTATAATATTTATGACTGGTCTCTCTAATCAACTGCAAAAACATTGAGTAAGTCTTTCTTACTTACTATAGAAAAGCTATGTTTCTTAAAGGAGAATATGTTCATAACTGGGGACATGAGGCAAATTTAATGGATATGAATTTATTTTAATGCTTTGGAAAAGCAGAGATAACAAATATTTATGTTTTCATGGACATTGTTGCTTATGAGAAAGCTAAATGTTTTAAGTATTAAAGTCATTTAAATTTAGGAATAAAGTTGACATCGATGCTACTGAAAATACAGTGAGGTTATCATGTAGACAATGAAGTTTGGGAAACCCAACAATCTCTTTCTGATAATCAGAATCATGTCAATGATCTTATCAGAAGTAGAATCATAGAGACACAATAAAATGGAACCACAGCACTTTTTAGAGTGGTAGTAGACTTGGAAATCATTCCATTCTTTCTAATTCTATGAATGTAAAAGCTGTGATGCTGAGGGACTGAGTAGACCCAGTTCAAGACCTGGTTATGGGTAAAGATGGAATTATGAAGAAGGGTTCCTCAAGGACAGTGGAAGGAACAAACTGATGGAAATTTTGGCATCATTTTCTGTTCACTCATGCTTGATTTCTAGAAATCTGACATTCTTTCCCAAGGAAGACTTTCTTCTTGTCTCTTTACTGACAAGAGCATTCTTAAAATTACTTACTAGTGTATATTTTCATTTTCTTAACATTCATACACCACAGAGGAGTGTGGTATAAAAGAAAGTGAGCAAAGTACAGAGTGCAAGCAGAGGCAAACATATTCTTCCCTACCCCGAATTTTTGATTTTTGTGAGTGCATCACTTCCTTTCTTTTTCACATGACTTTCTGATACTTATCCTGTATCAGTTGCACTTTGTATTTTCCCTGTCAACATGGCTCTTTCATGAACTTTGTTTTATTTATCTTTGACTTTGTGTGTGTGTGTGTGTGTGTGTGTGTGTTATTTCAGTGTCTTGCTTGTGGTAAATACTTAAAATTGTTCATAATTCAGTGAAGGCACAGATAAAATTAATTCCTCAAATCCCTGTTAGTATTGTGTGAATATGACTTCACTATCTACAAATGTTATTCTACCTACACCAGTGCAATCCAATGCATGAAATATTTAACACCTTCACTAAGCATTTGAAATAAATTAGAGAATGTTCTAGGTGCTATAGGTGACACAAATGAGTAAGCAGGTTTTAGCTTGTCAAGCATACCAGTTAGGAGGGGTAATATGACCTGGATATAATTCAAATACAAGGCACAGAAAAGAGGTAAAAATTTCAATGGAGATTTCAAGAAGGAAAATGACTTATCTGGAAGAATCTAGAAAGGTTGTCTGAACGTGGGACTGAGAATTTCAATAACTACGGACATTTGCTCCATTCCCTACTCCAATGTTTAAAAGTAAATAAAGCTATAGGTTTCTATATTTTACCCACTGATTCTGGTATCCAAACTCATGATTCATTTACCAACTATGCCAAATATATTATCCCTGAACTTGGTGTTTACAACCAAAAAAAATCCCAGAGTAGGTTCACAGGTCCAAATTCCTTATTTCCTCTGCTTTGAACCTAATTAACAGGCACTCTATGAATATCAGAATCATTGGAACTAAGGAGATTGACAAAACAATGAATGGGATGCTTACTGGACCTATTTAGGATTTAAACACCACAAAACCTACTGAAATTATATGATAAATGATCTTTCCAACACATTCTTTTTGATTGTTTGTTTTATATTAGCTGAAGAGAAGTTGAGGTAGAATTCATACAGTGAAATGCACAAATATTAAGTGTACAACCTAGTTTTGACAAATGTACACACTCATGTCAATTGAATCATAGGAATTTTTCTCACTACAAAATTTCCCTCATACACTTTCCAATCTTTAGCATTATTCTGATTTAAAGCATACCATTATGACTTAATTTCACCTGTTCTTGAACTTTATACAAATGGAATTGTATAGGTATATACTCTTCTGTGTCTGAATTCTTTTGTTCAGGAAAAAATTTTAGGTATTCATCCAGGTTGTTGTGTCCCTGTGATTTATTCTTTTAAATGTTGAGTAGTATTGTAATGGGTGTTTTGTTGGCTGATTTTCCTTTTGATGAACAGATGACTTATTTTTAAGTTTGGGCTGCTATGATGAAAAAAGTTTGTAGATTCTTGTACACATATTTTTCCTGATAACCACTTTTACTGCTCATGGGTATATAATTAGAAGCAAAATTTTGGAGTTATATGTTGGGAGTATGTCTGATTTTTAAGAATCTGCCTAATGCTTTTCCAAAATGATAGTACCATTTTACACTCCCAACAGTAATGTACAAGAGCTGCAGTTGCTTACTATTATCATCAATATTTGGTGTTATTAGTTTTTTAAATATTTGGCCGTTTTGATGTGTGTAAACTTATATCCCATTGTGGTTTTAATTTGCTTTCCCCTGATGATTCACTAAGTCCAGCCAATCCCAAATGACTCTATCAATTATTTACACTTTTTCTGAAATAAAAAATCTACCAATATGTTCCAAATAATGTTTTCATCTTCTTACATGTAGATAAAATATTCTCTTTATTAGAACAGACAGCATGACTAAGTTAGAATTACTGATAACTTACTAAAAATAAATAATGGCTTCTCATAGCACCAAGTATACACTATTCATCTATGGTACACATGAAATTATTGTCCAACCAATAATATAGACTATGTTATTTAGCTTTCTGACACATCATTTCACTCAGGAGATATGCCATTAGTATATTGTTCTCAAGGAAAATACAGTTGTAGAAAGGAGTAGTGTAGCAGAAGCCAGAAGATGAAATGAGTCTTCTTGAGTTTCCTTTCCAGTAATTTCTGATAATGGTTTCCTTTAGCTTGGACTTAAATTTTATCTCAGTTAACCTATTTTACTTGTGTCAGTTTCCCTGATGATTAAACAAAGAAAATGTGTTTGGAAAATAGCAGTATTCAAAATAATGATTTTACTCAAAAAAATATGAATGATTTTGTGTATAAAATGCAATTTTCCTGGAGCTTTACTGGACCAGGGCCAGGCCTACTTCTGGAAGTAGACCTCATGATGAAATTAGAGAGAGTGTGTGTTGGGTGGGTGGGAAGGATTGTCAAGTATAACTGTGGCACAAAAAGAAGCTCTGTGTGTGTTTGCGCAGTGCACTTGAGTGGCAATGTGTTCACTACCATCACCAGAACAGTACCATGATCAGACTTCTGTACAGGATTCTGGCCTCTGTGGAGTTCTTGGGTCCCTCTCTTGGTGCAACCTGTTGAAACAGTGGAACTTGGGGTGGAATTGACAAAAGTGAGCCCAAATACACTTATGAGGACTCTTATTCTTGATTGTCCTTGACTCTGCTATTTGAGCTGGTCAGAAAGGAGGTATGACAAAGTGAATGCAAACCTAGAGTCTGTCATCAGTTTTTCAAGCCCAGATATTCTCATCTGGTCTGTTCATCTTCCAACATAAGGTATGATTCATTTCACATAGAAAATATACTAAGAAGAAATCCAATAGAACTAGAAATACAGGATAAGAGATGAGGTTTTTGTATTATGAGAGGAAAAATGTAGATGATATAAACATTGGGACTGAGGTTGGGGACAGAGGCAAGGTTTACTCTAAAGACTGAGAAGTAGAGAGCAGCTTTTTATGTGGAATCTGATTCCTGGAGTTTTGGGGTTTCTTGTTTCCTCTATGTAACTCCCTGGACTACCAATCTGAGCCTCAATTCCTCCCCTGTCTTACAGTTTAACTTGACCTTAAGCAGTGGTGGGCACTTAAGAAACTCAAGTCTATGTGCCCTGCATGTGCAATTTGGACAGCATATCACCCTGCTGCTTCTCTAGGCCTATGTCCTCCTTTGCCTGTATTGATAATAACAGCACACACCTTATTATCCTGGGGAGCGCTGTCGTATTCTGTTCTTCAGTTATGGAAATTTTCTTTTATCCCCAGACCTGCAGGATTCCCTGTTATAATTGTTGGGATTATAAAATATAACTTCTAGGATTTACGGCACCCCCAAATTCATACTCTGAAAACTCATCACCAAAGTGATAGTATTTGGACATGTGGCCTGTTTGGAAATCATTCTGTAATGGGATTAGTATCCTTAGAAAAGAGTCCTGAAAACTGCTTTGCCCCTTTCACTATGTGAGGACACAGCTAGAAGGTGCCATCTAGGAACTATGAAATGGAACTGAATTTGTTGTTTCAGAAACTAGAACTGAATCTTCTGGAGACCTGATCTTGGACTTCTTAGTCCCAGAACTGTGAGAAAAAATTTATGATGTTTTTAAGCTACCTAGTATGTGGTATCTTGTTATAGTAGCCTGAATGGACTATGATAATAACAAAATCTTAGATTCATCTTTACAGCCTCTACCTGATGTCTCCTGGTTTTCAATACTGAAGTCTTGTTGGACTAAAGGTCATTAGTGCAGAAGAGGTTAAGCTTTTGGACCATGGAACCAGAAACATCTAGATTTAAGTCTTGGGTTTTTAAATTTCTAGTGGTCTGACTTTGCATAAACCTTGTAACCTCACCAAGTCTTAATTCACTTATTTGTAAAGAGGGGAGAGTGAAGTGTGCCATATGATGTTGTGTGAGATATATTGACCTCATAGAATTGCTTTAGCACAATTTGAGCATATAGCTAGCACTCCAAAATAATGGCTGACAATAACTTATCATTATCTTTCACATATGGACCTACACTTGTATCTGTCTTTCAAACATATATTCCATGATGTGGAAGGTTTATGTCATTCATTCATTCATTGACTCAACTGTCCTGGCCATTATTTCTAAGTCTGTGTTTCCTTTACTGGTTTCCTGGTATAGGCAAATGATTCATGTCCATCTATGTTCCCAAATAGAAGACAAGGAAGGGGTTGTATAGTATAATGGCTAAGAGAGGGCTTTATACTACACTACTAGGGTCCTACTGGACTGCTAATTAAAAAAGGACAAATCTTCCATACCTCACTTTTTCTTATCTGAAAAATAGAAATAATAGTACTTACCACGTAGGGTGCTGTAAAGCTTAAGCTGACCCTTTTAGCATGCTTTGATTTACTTGGTGCAAAATAAATGTTTGATAAATGTTAACTATAACTAAATACTTAAGTTATAAACTTAGAGATCTAATGCCTTATAGGAATTTCAACTTTCAACTTGACCAATTCCAAAATCCAAAAACCATTAAAAATATTGATTCCAAAAACCATTAAAATATTGATTCTTTCACAGAGGGAAGACTATTGCTTTTCAATTATATTCTATTCCCATATGAATTTAATTATTATCTCATTCCTTTTCTTTGGGGAGTGTGAGTGAGAACCAAGTTTGATGCTGTGAACTTGGAATGATTCTGTGGCCTATATCCCTGATTTTATGGGAAATTCCTGAACAGTTTCATTGGGATTGTCTATGTATTCAGTTCCAAATAGAACATTGGCATTATTTATTCAAGGACTGCAATAAGGGAGACTTGAACTACAACAATATCAGAGCTCAGGGCTTCTCTAAGACAAAAATAACTGACAGATCAACTGTAGAAGAAGGAACAGGGTGACTTATTCAGAGTGAGATGGTCATGTAGGCTGCACAAAAGGAAGAGTCAGTACAGGCTTGTCAAACAGCTAATTGCGCCTGCAAACAAAGGACATAGTTTAAGACATGGGGTTTTAGAAAGGAATGCTGGTCTCTCGTTTGTCTTTTCAGCTGGATCTGCGAACATGGGTAATATCACCACAATCAACGATGTCATCTTTGAATAGGGAGGAAAAGAGACTCACACAGAGCTTGCACCAGGGAGATTCTACTCACAGATGAACAATTCATTAGCCATTCAGAACTGAAAGCTGTCGCCAAACTCTGCTCTGTATGCTGAAAACAAAACAATGCACTGATGGAAAAATAAAAAGGAAATAGAACCAAGATAGTAAGGGAACACTCTAGGAAATGACAGGAGTGTTACATCAACATATCATCGAGATCTAGGTGAACCTGAGTATCTACACAGTATTTTCTATCCTGTGAGACTTGAAACTTAGACTTTTATAAAGTTTACAAAGACTGCTGTTTTCCACTCTAAAACTGCTCAGTCTACAAAATGTGTCTCAAACCCTTTCTCCTTGCTTCTCTTCAACATTGTTTTTCTTTTCTGATCCCATTATCATGCTTTATCACCGATTAGGATAAACTGTACTTTCTTAAAGATTAAATCAACAAACTTCTGTTGAGTACTTATTTTCAAGGTAGTTATCATTTATAGTTTTATTTTCTCTATAAGAACACATACTATTTAATGATGGGTTATTTCTTTTTTGCCCCCTTTTATATCTCATCATTTTCTCCTGTTCCTTTTTCTGTTCATAATCAACATTCATTCAACATTCATTGTTTTCATTAATTTGTGCAAAAAAGATACTGAATTTCAAGTATTGTCATTCAAACAATATTTGATCAATTTAACATGTGCAGTAGGCAGGAAAATAGGCCCCCAATGATGCCATATCTGAATCCCTGGAACTTATGAATATGATAACTTCATGGCAAAAGGGACTTTGCAAACATGAATAAGTTAAGGACTATGAGATAAGAAAATTATCCTGAGTTATCTGGCAGGGTCCAATCTAATCACAGGGGTTATTAAAAGCAGAGATTTCTCTGTCTTGGTCAGTGGGAGATATGAGTAAGAGGGAATGTCAGGGAGAAGTGAACTTGCTGGTTTTGAGATGGAAGAAGGGGACCATGAGCTAGGGAACAGGGGAGGCTTCTTGAAGCTGAAAAGAAAAGGACATGTATGCTTCCCTAGAGCTTTCCAAAAGGAGCACAGACTTGCCAACACTTTGGTTTTAATCCAGTGAGATCTCCATTGGACTTCAAAGCTATGGAACTATGAGAAATAAAGTCAATAAGTGTGTGGCAATTTGTTACAAAAGCAATAGAAACTAACAATGTGGGATAAGGTAAAATTAGGAGGCAGCCCTATTATATTTGCTGGTCAGTGCATATACTCTTTTTGTTGCTTCTAGGTAGAAAGTTGGGGGTTAAGAGAACTTTGTCAAGGAAAAATGTATGGAGGGTCCAATCTTCTTCTTTCTGTGATAATATAGTCCTTATTTTTCAAGTTGTCATGTTTGCATTCAAATAAAGATGACTCCATGAACAGTTCATATATGCACAGGTATAGCTCTAAATGAATAATTTCCTGATATCTTCTCATAATTACTCATGAGCTGGGCATTTCACAGTTGATTCTAATTCTTACAATTTTTAAAAATAAAGTCTTCCCCTTTTTTTTCATCTTTGAATCTCTGGCCATGTTAAACTGCCAGCCAGCCCTGTTTCAATATCTCAGGGCATAAGATCTCTTCAGGTTCCCATAATGCTGTCCAGAAAAATAGAACTTTGAAATCTGGTTGAAAGTAATATCAGCAAAAACGTTTCCGTAAATGCAACTGATGTCCCCCTTGCCTCTGATGGAAACTATGGGATTACAGAGGGGTAAAGGCCATCAAGCTTGATGAATTACAATGAAGATGAAGGAGGAAGGAGAATCACACTAATATTAATTTTAGAAAGAAAGTAAAGGTTTCATAGATTGGGACATTTGAATGGAGGAGTTAGTACAGGCTCTTGAGAACCCAGTCATTCCAGGCTTTGAGATTTGAAAATCATTCTCGTCACCTAGAAGCAAAACATTATAATAGACTCAAATCTGTCGCACAGTATTTTAAAACAAAGACTGTGTACCCACACTATCACATTAGTAATACTGGTAGGAAAAGTTCAAAATTTCATGATGTTGGCCTGCATTGGCTACTACTAGAGTCTGTCCATAAGAATACCCACCTATGCCTTCAATTTAAGGAAATCTTAAGGTGAAAACAGCATTCACTAAAGTGAATGAAGAGAAATGGGCAGAACATAGAAACCAATAGCTAAAAGATCGAAATTTCCATAAAATCTCTAGAATTATTAGAAGCTGATATATTGACTAGAAAAAAATAAATCAGAAGTATTCTAAACTTTTTAAAAGGATTGTATTACTATATGAACCCATTTCTGGCTAGTGCAGTCAGATAATTCCTTAGTATTCCCCTTGGCCCCTGTGAGTGGTGGAATGTTGGGAACAGATATACTCCAGCATGCCTTCCTCACCTGTGACCATGGAAAACAAAGGCTCACAAGAAGCTTTTGGAAAGGAGAACCGGGAGTTACCAGACTAGCTAACCCAAGAAATCATGCTATAGTCAGGAAATGGAGCACACAAGCTTCCTGCTCAGTACAATATCATATCATATGGACCAGGGACTACCTAATGTTTGCCATTGTTGTCTTATCCAAATCAATTGCTTTTTAAAAAACATATAACCAATAAAGACTCATAGTCAAGACGTACTTACCTAACAGTGACTTAGGAGGCTAAGGCAGGAGGATCACAAGTTCAAAGCCAGCTTCAGCAATGGTGAGGAGCTAAAGCAACTCAATGAGACCCTGTCACTCTCTCGAGTGACCCTGAGTTCAATCCCTAGTACCAAAAAACCCCCCAAAAAAACAAAAAACAAAATAAAACAAAACAAAACAAAATTACCTAACAAGTCCATCACCACTCACATCATATATTACTAGATCCTCAGCAAATAGAAATTTCCTTCATTTCCTCTTCCTGAATAATAAGTGCTTTGGTAGCAGATAGTTGTCTTTTTTGGGGGGGGGCCACCAGGGATTGAACTCAGGGGCATTTGGCTGCTGAGCCACATCCCCAGCCCTATGTTGTATTTTATTTAGAGAAAGTCTCTTGCTGGGTTGCTTAGTGCCTTACTGTTGGTAAGAATGGCTTTGAACTGGTGATCCCCCTGCCTTAGCCTCCCGAGCTGCTGGGATTCCAGGTGTGCATCACCATGCCTAGCCCAGATAGCTGTCTTTTAATTAGAGAAGTAACATCACACTTGGTAAAGAAAAATGAGCACAAATGTGAGATTTCTAGAACCAGATATAATAAATAGCAGTATGAGGCTTTGAGAAGTTATGAATGGTTTCATGTAATTATGAGGACTTTGAAAGTAAATGTTCAAGCAGAAGGATCCATGTGAGTCTTGGATAGTCAATGAGTTAGGTAGGAGATACCACTGACCATATAGCTATTCTCCTTTTTCTAAAGAGATTCTGATTTTGCTCAGGATCTATTGTAAAACTCATCATTAGTATGCCCAGGTACCTGATCTGGGATTAATCTAAGACAATATACTTTTCCTGACTCTATTAAGGAGTGGGTATGTCATATAATTTAAATCATTAGGTGAGAGGAGGTCTACTTGAGATTTCTAGAAAACATACTCTCTCTCTCATGAGATGAGACAAAGAAGGGGGTAGTAAGTGTTGCTGCTGGTGGTCCTCCTACACGGTGTAGGCAACGAGCACCAGGATAGAGCCGGTGTGGGGATGACAGAGCCGAGATTGAATGAGTCTGGCTCCATGATATCTGTCTTTGGCTATCTGGATAAACAAACTCTGCAATTTACCCCTCTCTGGACTCCTAGTTACACGAACAAATACATTTCCTTATTTCTTAAAATTTTGAACTAATTTTCTATCAATAGTAACTAAACACAAACCATTGACACAGTATTTGATATTGACAAGAGAATAGTTGGAACGCTTTCAGGAGAAAACATGAAGAAAGTTTGATTCTGGGATACCATATATGGATGTAATGGTTAAAAAGGCAAACTTTTGAGGCAAATATACAATTTTCCTCTCCTCTGTCCATTGCTGTCTACATGTGTCTTCTTTTTGTATTGGTACAATGAAGATAATGAACCTACCTTGTAAGATAATTGTAGAGAGTAAATGAGATAATGCACATTAAATTCCTGTCATGAAGTAGATGTTCAATAATTGCAACCATCGTTTTAATGGCCAGAGAAAAAGTGTATAAGATCCCTTGGTGAGAATTTCTGTATGGAAGATAGCTCAAGAGGAATAGAATGCTCTAAAAAAATGAAATCCTGAGAATACAATTGCAAATGATTCTAATAAGAAAGAAAACTGATGTGGCTGCACAGGGATTTAAAAAAATGAAAGAGAGAAAAATCTTACAATAAGGAATGAATATAAAAGAGAAGTGCCAAATTAAAAGGCCAGGACTAGGAGGGTTGAGGCACTGAAAGAATTTAAACTTAAAAACTCATTAATTATGTCCAAAGACACAATAATGGGAAAGAATCAATGACAGGTGTAGAGAGCTATGATGTTAAGGAATGACAAAGAGAAAATAAGACTGTTTAAAAAGTGAACTGAGCAATACGAGATGCATCATTTAGAAGGAACAACCAAAGAGCAAAGTGGTCTACCCATTTTCAAGGTAATTGTTAGTTCTAAGAACTTTTAAATTATACTTTGAAACATTACAGGCCATGTTGACTTGATTGTTACTTAGTTATGAAAAACATAATAAAATAAAATATCAGATAAATTAGATTCAAATCAATCTGAATTAGTGATAAATTGGAAGGAGAAGTCTTGCCAGTACAAAAAGATAACTCTTCTTTAGCCTGAGGTAATGTTAGTGCCATACCTACTTGTTTATGTAAGTATTATATTTATAGTTTGCCTCAGAAACACATAACCTTGGCATTTACTTTGTACCAGAACAGCTTTGTAAAAAGTTTTGATTAATTATAAATTCATATTAGTGATGTCACTCAGGGATAACATGTCCTTTTTTCCTTCCCACTCATAAACTCTCTCTCTCTCTCTCTCTTTTTCAGAGATTGGGAATTGGACTTTGAATTCAGTCAGATGCCATCTTATATTCGGCCCTTGTTAAAAACCATACTAACACAGAAAGGACAGAAAATAGGTCCTAAGTTCTCCTGTCTGTCCAAAATAAATGTCCATGGGGAGGTCTTCATTACCAAGTTTAAATTCAGGTCTGACCTGAATTTAAGTCTACTGAAGAGGAGAAGGACTATCTCTCTGATTCAGCAGGCCAGAAGAAAACAACTTCCTCACCAAAGAAGTCTTTGGAAATAATTCACATTCAGGTGAACTGTTTTTAGAAAGTACTTTTCAGTTACCTGCCCCCAGAGTGAAGTTCAAAAGAAAAGGGAGTAAAATGTTCTCAGTGAAGATCTCTGGGCTGTGGTGTTTTCTTCCACTGGAGAGTTGCTCGATTCTGAACATTATCACCTTCAGGAATAAGAAAACACTCATTTCTTTACCCAGTCTTTTAATCTTGGAACAAGAGGCCTAGAAAGCTATTCTCACAGAAGGCTTTTCTTGCTTTTAAAAACACAATCAAATTGGTTCCAGTGGAGTGGGATATAAGGAAGGGCATCTCTTCTACTTCCACACAAGTAATTGGGCTGGCCTAATTAGATTGCCCAAGTGTTTAGATACCATGGTGATCGGTACTTTATAAATACTGTATGTAGCTAAACTGGGAGCATCCCTTGTGACGATAATAGCCATACAGTTTGCTCTCATAGGTTAGGAAGGCACAAGCCAAATGCTTTGCTACATCCCATAATATTTATTGATAGTTATTTATGTTGACACTTTCAGTCATTTGTGGTGTCTTTTTACTCCAGAGTTGTGGGCAGTGCGGTCAAAGAAGACATCTGCAGACAAAGACATCATCTTATATGCAAGGTAAGCATCGTTGTGGATTCTGCATGATAACTAAGAAAACTGTTACAACGTATAAACAACTGACATCTAGAAATCAAGGAGCACTTAATCAGAACAGAATTAGAGCACACTCAAACAAGATCTGTCGTGAGTGAAAAACCACATACTGCATAGAAGCTAATGGTTTTTGATCCTGGATATTCTCTAGTTGTTGAAATAAATCCAGGAAATAGCCATACTGAGTGCTGAGAGGCCTTGCTTTCCTTCACAGACTTTCTGTATCACTATCGAGCTGAGGCAACCTCAATGAGAATGGCTGCAGGGAAAGAGTCAAACTGCTGACTTACAAAGGCAGGAGGAAATGGATTCATGTTTTTGGTCTATGTAATAATTATTCCAAACTTAATAGTAAAATTTGTGATTTTTTGAAAGTCTTATAGAATCTCCCATACCACCAGGCAGTTATCTATCATAATAATGTGGTGATATATAAAAAATAATACCTTTATTCCTTAAACCAGCTCTTTACTATGGGAAAGGAAGGGAAATCAACATTCCAGGTTCCATGCTTCATGCCAGAAATTGCCCATCTGATATTAATGCTATCAGCTGGGTATCAGACCCACTTGGAAGATGAGAACACTGAGATGCTGAGATTTTGTTGTTTGCCGCACAATGTCCAGAGTATGTAGTGTGGCCTAAATTTGGACTTGTTTGCTGACTCCAAGGCTCATCCTCTTTCCATAGGACCATATTTTATTTCCTAATTAAGGAATGCTGCCCTGGGGAGACAGGCTATTAATTTAACCATGAGTCTTTCAGGATGCATATTTTAATTTTTGTTTGTGCTTTTCTCTTTAATTCTTATGCACTCATGATCATATCACTGGATAATATCCTGACATAGATGGAATTAGTAAAGTGAGGTGGAAGAAGACAGATTTAGAATAAAAACAACTGAATCTGAGGCTAGCAGTTTAAAATTGTGACATGAGAAATGTCAATTAACCTCTCTGAGTCTCAAATGATGCTAATAATTCCTATTCCCAGAGCAGAGTGGTTGACAAAAAAAAAAAAGGGAAAAAAATTAGAAAATGTGTTGAGGGGAGAGTATGATTCATTTTAGCATAATTTCTAACAAAAAAAGATTAAAATCAAAAGAGTTCATACTTAAAGTGCTGTTCCACTCATTGGGAAATCCACTTCTTATTTATTTATTTATTTTTGGTACTGAGGATTGAGCCCAGGGACACTCGACCACTGAGCCACATCCCCAGCCCTATTTTGTATTTTATTTAGAGACAGGGTCTCACTGAGTTGCTGAGGCTGGCTTTGAACTCATGATTCTCCTGTCTCAGCCTCCCAAGTGCTGGGATTACAGGTGGGCCCAACCGCACCCGGCCAGGGAAATCCACTTCTACGAGTCCATTGTACCAGTTAGGCTGCATCAGTGTTTTACCTGATGATGAAACATTATTAAGAACTTGTCAGTACTTTAAGGTTTTCTCAACTCCTTTTAAACTAAGTTGTGGCAACCTCATTGAGACTGATTCTAGGGAAAAAGAATCAAAGTGCTGATTTATATGGCAACAAACTGGGCACTGGCCTTTAGAAATGTAAAAGCTTTTCCTACTCCATTATTTTAAAATTTACTTAATGGCTCCATAACTCCACAGATTATCTGGGCTGTAATTCTGAGAATCTGTTCTGTTACCATTTTTTCCCTCCTTCCCTATGTCTAATTTCCTTCATTCTCTCCTGTTAACTGCAAGTGGTCAACCAATTCTATCCTTTCTACTACCTGAATATTCCTTCAGTAACCACAAACTTGTTAACTGGCTCCTTATCCCCAATCTTCCTTCGTCCACCTCTTTCCATATAAATACATATGTTATACTGCACATCTAATTATGTCACGTGTTTGTTTAAAATCCTCAGTAGATTCTGATTGCCCTCAGGATAAAAGCCAAATTTCAAAGTAAATCACAGAAAAGCTTTAAAAATCTGGTAAATGACTATGTTAATTCATTTCTAATATATTCAAATAATACTTTTTGTCACCCACTACATGCCAGGTATTGTGCTCTGTCCTGGCGGTACTAGAAGTAGCAAATCAGGCATTAAGCAACTAATTACTCTAAATCATACAAACAAAAATTAGAAAAGTGCTTTCAGTGAAGGAAAGGATTGGGGGTAAGAGGTGCTAAAGCAGTATTTGGGACAAATCCTTCAGAAAGTCTTATTTTTTACCTTCAAGTCTTATTCTCACAAACAATTTAAATTCCCTGGACAATTCAAATGCCAATCAACAGGTAAATTCTTAAGAAAAATTTTGTGTAAACATATAGCAAAATTTTAC
The DNA here is from genome assembly GCA_020662805.1 of Glaucomys volans. Classification (NCBI taxonomy): domain Eukaryota; kingdom Metazoa; phylum Chordata; class Mammalia; order Rodentia; family Sciuridae; genus Glaucomys; species Glaucomys volans. The sequence continues at coordinate 700,520 of JAJEJO010000112.1, forward strand.
TAAGCAATGAAAAGTTGTGGATTTTTTGACACAAAAACATCAACAAAATTGTTCTGCCTGGGACAAACCAGATAAAAAACCAGATGAACCAGATAAAAAAATTTATTTCTCTAAAAGGGGCAAATGAATCTATAGAGACAGAAAGAAAATGATTTGCTATGGAGCAAGTGTAGGACAGTGAAGGGAGGGAATTATGAAAGGGCATGGGGTACTATTATTTTGACTGTGGTGATGATTTCATGATGTGGGTGTGTACATATGTCAAGTTGTGTCAAATGGATCACATTGTATATTACAGTTGAGCTCCAAATTATACCCTAATATGTTTGGAAAAACCCATATGAATCACTCAAATACTGAACAGTTTTGTTTTTTCACTACTACAGCTTTTATTAAAAACACACAACAGCATCCAAATTTAAATGCACCCTGGTCTGCACTCAGGGTGGGACCAGGAAGCCTACACTGCAGTGAATCCATTGCATTTGACTTTTCCCTTCTGATGACAAGACGTAAGAAATGGATGGTTTATGTATGAAAAATGTAATTTGGTGCATCAAGTGATAGGATTTTCCTGCAGGAGTCCTCAGGACACTACAGGAATTTATCTCTAGTATGTAGAAATGTGGGCCCCACATGGGAATGTGTTATTTTTGGTGAAAATGCACCATGTAGTGCAAAACAGTCACACCTAAGACTTACTTTTCAAGATAAAATTTTATTTTCAGGGTTTTGTAGTATGTTAAACTTACCTAATAGAGAACTATGTTAGCTTCTACCATACAGGTAATAAAAATTAATCCAAGAATTTAATTCCATCCCCAATAGTATGGAAACCCCACCGATGCCAACTGAATTGTACTATGATCAGGGTTGTCACATATAGGGACATTTTACTTTTCTCAAAGCAAAGTTGTTTTCCTGACCTTAAAAATACTTAATGAGTAGAGTGTCAGAGGCTATGGGAAAATCGGGCAAAAATAGTGACTTAATTCACCAATGAGCTGCAAACATCTGAGGAAATTACTATAAGGGATAACACCATACAACTGTAGAACTTCAGAGCCTGAAGCAATGGTTACAAATTACTTGGTTCAGTAATCTCACTTGAGATCCTCCTGCCCCGGCCTCCTGACTAGCTGGGATTACAGGCATGTGCTATAACACCTGAATCAATAATCTCATGTTAAGTGGCAAAATATGTGATCTAAGAAGAAAAATGAATTGTTTGATGTAATAAAGTTAATTAGGGACTAAAGCAGGAATATTTAAATCACTTAATAACTTACTCTGTTTTTGGTAAACCATTCTTGCTCTACTGAAACTTTATTGTATTATTTTGAAAAAAAAAATCTATGCACATCCAGCTTCACTCTCCCAGGACATCAGGATGCATAGATATATAATATTTTCCAGAGCTGTGCCAGATATAAAATTAGTTTTTCAAGGTGCTAACTCACAATTTAGGTTACAGAATGATTTTTTCTAATAGGAAAAAACTTCAACAACATGAAACTGGCAGTTAAGCCACAATTTGTAATCTTTTGGAAAATGTTATTTGTAGCAAAAAAAAAAAATAGTTTTGCCCAAATTATTATTCTTCACTAATTCTGGCAAATTTTGAAGTGTAATGTACTTTTTATAGGAGAGGGCATTTCACACTGTCATTCATGTTAGTATCCTAGTTCCTTTCATCTGTAAAATGGGTCAAACCAAGTTCTAGTCACTCATACTGCTCAATTGGTCTTTTACTAATGTTGGCATATTTGCAGAAACTTGTCATTTTATTTCTGTATATTAAAGGGCACTCATTTATTTGATACCTTCCTTATTCAATGATTGTGGAAAACAGACTACATCTGCCTGAGAGCAAACATTGTTTCTTCTCTCCAGATGTCTGCTTTTTCTCCCAGAATTTGGAGAGCATTGGACAAGCAATAACAGATGATGAACACATGCATAACTACAAATGGGCAAGCTGATTGTTTTCAAAATTGGTATAAACATTTGCTCTTGGGTTGAGATTTAGCCCATAGCAAATCTTTACATTTGTGTTATAAACTCCCAGCTAAAAAAAATGTTTATAATGGAAGTGCTGACAATGTGAAAATTCAGTTATGGTCAGGAAAGCAGTTTTGTTTAAAAATGCCATTTTGCACTTCCATATTTATTTCTTAACCAGTGACTGAGATGTCAATTTCTCCAAAGTTTTCTTTTCCAACCCAAAGAAGAATTTGACAACTGTTTTGAAATGAACAAGAGATCTGAATTTTAACCTCCTGCTTCTTCAACAAATAACAATTAGCGTATAGAACCACATGCTGGTTACTTAACTGATTGCATAGATGATGATGATGATGATGATGACGACAATATGATGAATGAGATGGAAGAGAATTAAACTTATTGCTACACAGAGAGAGGTTTTGCTTTTATACAATATTTGAAAAGAAATGGCAGCAATTATTAGGAAATACTTTCCACCCCATGACCTTGGCTCTGCCAAGACACAGTGAGTACATTGAGTTGGGGCTATTATATAAGGTCAGAGAAAGCTCTTCACTTGGTTATAAATTACTGTGTGGGACTGAAAGTGTAATTTGTACCCTAGTGTTGGCATTGTAGTGACCCCAATGAGCTGAGTCAGTTGTACCCTATGTGTCTTATGTTGATACAAGTAGGGCCCTTTTTGCATAGATAAACCTGTCTTCTGCTCAATCACAGGATGGCAAGAAAGAATAAACATATAAATAAGAAATGAAAATGGAAAAATGTGTTAACAATGCATCTTTGTGAACAAAGGATCTTCTTTTGGAAAATTGGGTGGAAATCAGGAAATTTTATATAGGATTATAGGCTATGGTGGGACCTCTGCTATCACATTGGATATAAGGCAACTATTTTTATTGGGGAATTTAAAGCTATTACTTTTGATGATCCAAGTTCTTTTCCAGATTCTCATTTATTTTCAGGGGAATTGAAGTATTTTTACAATAAAGGAGGAAAAAGAGTAGGAAAATCCAAAGTATCCCAGGGACTCCATTGATGTGAATAGGCAAGGACTTGCCATACTGATCTTAAACATGTGGGACTCAGTGTGAATTTCTACTAAGTTCATCCTTAAGAAGGACTAAGAGTTCTTATTTTTGGAATAAAAACACCCAACACATTTCTCTTAATTTTTTTTCTCCTAGATGTAGAAAAATATATATGTGAAAATTTCCCTATATTAGCTGGGTCAAATGGTGGGTCCATTCCAAGTTTTCTGATGAATCTCCATACTGCTTGCCAGAGTGGCTGCACCAATTTGCAACTCCACCAGCAATGTAGGAGTGTGCCTTTGCCCCACATCCACACCAACACTTATTTGCTTGTGTTCTAGATAATAGCTATTCTAATTGGAGTTAGATGAAATCTTAGGGTGGTTTTAATTTGCATTTCTTTAGTTACTAGAGATGATGAGCACTTTTTCATATGTTTGTTGATCCCCTATTTATCTTCTGTAAAGTGTCTTCCCAGTTCCTTAGTCCATTTATTGATTGGGTTCTTTGTGTTTTTGGTGTAAAGTTTTGTAAGTTCTTTATAAATTTTGGAGATTAATGCTCTGTCTGAAGAGTGTGTGGAAAAGGTTTTCTCCCACTGTGTAGGCTCTCTTTTCACATTACTGATTGTTTCCTTTGCTGAGAAAAAGCTTTTCAGTTTGAATCCATCCCATTTATTGATTCTTGCTTTTATTTCTTGCACTCTGGGAGTCTTGTTAAGGAAGTCTGGTCCTAAACCAACATGATGAAGATTTGGGCCTACTTTTTCTTCTATTTGGTGAAGGGTCTCAGGTCTAATTCCTAGACTAAAATCGGCATGCTACAGTAATACAGCCATATCAATGTTCATAGCTGCTCAATTCACAATAGTTAGATTGTGGAACCAACTAGATGCCCTTCAATAGATGAATGGATAAAGAAACTGTGGTATATATACACAATGGACTATTACTTAGCCATAAATAAGAATAAAATTATGGCATTTTCTGGTAAATGGATGGAGTTGGAGAGTATCATGCTAAGTGAAATAAGCCAGTCCCCCAAAACCAAAGGCCAAATGTTTTCTCTGATAAGTGGATGATGATGCATAATGAAGAGAGGTGGCGGGGCAAGAGAAGAATGGAGGAAGTTTGGATGGTGTAGAGGAAAATGGGGTGGGAGGGGAGGGGGAAGGAAAGAGAGTAGACTGAGACAGACACTATTACCCTATGTACGTGTATGATTACATCTACATTGTGTACAACCATAGAAATGAAAAGTTGTACCCCATTTGTGTACAATGAATCAAAATGCAGTCTGTAAAAGTAAAATTTTTTTTAAAAAATCCCTTTTATTCTAGGAACACTTAGACTTTTCCAAGACTGTATTAGAACAAGTAGGGTGTGCATATAAATTTTTGACATTTATATTTTCCTGTATTCAAGCTCACAAATTATAGGAAACTTATCTCATTCAGTGGTAATTGCACAATAACTCTTAAATTAATGCATGAAAGAGGCTGAAGTTCACATTAGGAACCCCAGTAACGGGAAGCCATCTAAGCATTAGAGCAGAATGTGGATTTTGCCTTTGATACTTTTCTTCTCAAGCCTCAAATCATGTAAATTATCAAACTTGCTTAGGGTTAAGAAAACTTCTATGAACTTATTATATATATATAGGGAACAATAGGGACAGAGGAGCATCAAGTCTCTGAATGGATTGATATTTTAAAGATTAAAACTCAGCCTTTGGGGGCTGCTAGATTTTTCCAACTAATTTGAAAAGAATCTTGTACACATAAGAATACAATGAAGATTATGAATACAATGAAGTGTATGAAAATATGGAATCTATTTTCATTTTTCATAGTAATGAGAAAATTTATTTGTGACACTGAGACACTTTCAAGGGAAAGGCATACCTTGAAGAAAATGGTATGATATAAATCTTGGATAGCTAGTTAATATTGCTAGTTGTTTGGAATTTTCATTACAATTTAACATTACATAAAAATGATGTACATTTGTAAATTGAGAGAAAAGAGCTCTGACGAACAGAATAAGAGCAGAATTGAAGATTAATTTTTTCCCCAAATGAATTCTTTTTGGTTTGTCCTCTTACAATTATTGCTTGGAGGCCTTGAATGTGTTCTTGTTTATAACTCAATGATTCACATAAAGGCAATACTGCAATACCACATAAAATAACTATAATAATTTGTTATAATTGAATAAAAATGTGTTGTGTAGAAAGCACCTAACTACCACTGCTTTGCCACATTCTTTTGTAATCCTGCGATCAGCATTGTAATGTGAGCAGATTTAAAGTATACTTTCTAAGAGCTTTGCTTTTCCCCCTTTTTTCTTTTTTTAACTACTTAGTGATATCCTAATTAACCATGCTCAATTGATTGCTTTCAAAATAAGAATGAAGTGCTCTCATCTAGTCAAGTGGAAGCTAATTCAACTCTTTTACACTATGGCAATGATAGATCTCACACATGCACACTCATACCCACACCCATCCCATGTATAATATATGCAATATCATACTCTGGGTCTTCTAGTTTGGTACGTATGGTATGATAGACACATTTCTATGGATTTTCATGCATTATTTTACTTATAATACTTATGAAGGTGAGTATAGATATCCCCTTCACAAATTGAACTTTTTTTTGGAAAAGATTTTGTGATGATTTGACACTCTCACGTTCAGGAAATAACTTTGTTTCACTCAGAAAAAATGGATAAGAGTAGGCGGAAGAAAATGGGTTCACACCAGACAGAAGGAACCTGACTACTTCATGTCTTATCCCAATTACCTTTTTTCTTTTCTATTTAAGTCAAAGTTAAACACATCTAATTTGGATTGACAAACACTTAATCATTTGATTATAGGATTACAGTATGTGGTCCGAGTGTCTGCTTCATGATGTTATTCTGCAGAAGAATACAGGATTCTTAGATCCTTGTTACTGTGCATCACATGAACGTCTTCTTCTCCATTCTCGTAGATAAACAAGCGTAGATGATACAATGCATAACTAGCTGTCATACACAGTCCTTGAAAAACTGTCTGCAGCATATATAAATCCCAGTCCCAGCATTACACAACCGGAGTTTAAAATGTTACATGTAAATCATCCAGACTTAAGCTTCTTAGGAAACACAAACCATTCTCTAAGGACATATGAGACCAGAACTTCAGAAGATGCTGTCTCACTGTGGGATGGCAGAAAACAGACCACCCTGGTGTACAGTAATCAACAATGCAGTGGCCCACTTTATAAAGGCGTCAGACAGTCTGTAAGCAAAAAGGCAGAGCCTCCAACAAAGACAGGCCCTGCTAATAAGTGGCTTCCAGTTTAAAAAAAAAAAAGAAAGAAAGAAAGAAAGGAAAAAAGAAACAAGAAAAAAGAAAAAAAAAGAAGTGAAAGCCAGCTTTCACATATGTAGCAGGCTTCATATTACAATCCCTTTTGTCTTTTGCTGTCTCCTTTCTTTCCTACATACAACTTTTTCAAGAGTCTCATCCTGAAATACTATGTGCAGTGGAAGAGAAGACACTGCCTCCCACAGCATTTTGTACCTTTATGATGGTGTTGAATTTTCCAATAGCTCACCATGTGCCTGTATCCCTCACTGGACTGTGAGTCCTTTGATAGCAGCAGTATGCTTTTTGTCTCTCATTTCAACACAGTGTCTGCTCAAGAGGTCATTCTAGATATATTTGGTGAAAGTTTTTCTATTCCAGTTTTGTCCTTAGCTACATGGGAGGCTCTGAAACACTTTATGTATTTTGGCTTAGGTTTTCTCATCTAACAAATGGCAGTAGTGCAGTTTTAAGCATATTGCAAAAACTAGCAAAAGAGATTCTATGATTGAGGATATTATCAAAATCTTCCATAAGCATGTGCATAAGTCTGCAAGTTGCAGATTTGGATGCTATTTCCAATTTTCTGAAGAATATAATTATTATTTAATATACAATAGTAGAGTTGAATTTGACTTACTCTGATAGAGTTCTTTGTCTTGTACTGAAAATAACTCGTGATGCTCATTAATTTGCATGATTTATATCACATACATAAGGATGGAAATAGAAGAGCAATTATTTCAGGAAGTATTGAAAATACTTATTTTCTTATAATTCTGACTTTCTATCAGAAAAGTACCTCAGTAAGTGCTCATACCTGCTGTGATAAGCACAGAGATGGAACCACATTTTGTCCATAGGGACAACTTTTACAAACTGGGTACACAAACAGAAAATAATAATGTTGAAGAAAGTATAATTAATTAATTCAAGCTTCAAGATAAGATCACTGGATCCTGCTGACCCTACATGTTAATCAGTTGATTGATTAATTGCTACAATCATAATAATTATATGGTACAAATCTAAGTACAGTTAATGATAGTGTAGACTTATAGTTAAAAGTTCTTTTCAATCTGCATATCTTTTCTCTATCTTGAATCAAAGGAGTGGGTTTCATGTACTTTAAAGATACCTTTTGGCTTGTAGATCTGGAAAACTCATGTCAAAATTATCAAGGTTCAATTACCAATTACCTGTATTTGGTAATTTCTTAATTTTGTGTTAAATTTTTAAAACAATCTATGAAACAAGAATGTCGCATTATACATGTTCATTACATCACATTATTCTTACCCCAATATGTCCAATGCATGACGGCCTACAGACATTGTATGGAAATAGATATCCTCCATATCTACCCCATACTTTATTTTCAATATTTGGATAATAGAAGAAGTCTGAGTTTCTATTGACATACTCAGATCAAAGTATGTACTATAAAGTGGAAGTAATCAATTTCTTAAGAATCTTGTATTTAGACACTTAAAATGAAGACTGGATCTAACATGGCTTTAAAATGTGTACACATTCATATGTAGGTGAATTTCAACTTTATGCTTTAATTTTTTGCCCCTTGCTACCACATCAATATATATCATAGTACCATCAATTTTGCCAAAATTTTTTTTCTGATCATTCAACTTCGGATTAGCTATTTGATGTGTGAACAGCCAAAGAACTTCAGATGGGTGATCCTGGAGTAATTCCAATGTACAAAGTTACATTGAACTTTATTGAGGCTCAGAACATGATACCCCAAAGTATGGTACTTGGATGTACTAAGCACTCTGAAGTGAAGGAGATTGGAGGGACCTCAGAAGCAGTAAGTTCTCTCTGATCTACTTTTGCCCTCCTTTTCCCTTCCTACATGTCTCTACCAAACCAGGTCATCAAAACTAGAATTTCCCTTCCCTAAGGTAGGTTACATAAACTCGAACTCCTCTCCCTAAGGCCATCCATAAAACCTAGAAATGTCATGCTCTGACCTCCCCCTTCTCCCTGAAGACCCTCATGTGATGGATGTCTTGCCTATGCCAGAAGGGATTCACAAAAGGCTCAGAGGAATCTGAACAGACAAGCCTTGCTAGGCTCCCCATTGTTCTATCACCATCAGATATGATCACTTTTATCCCATCACATTTTACATGGCTGTTCATATTTAAAATAAATTTACACATAAAAATAAACATTTTTTCCTGAGTGTGAAGGTTTACAAGTCACATAAATTTTGATCAAACATATTTATTATGCTTTTTTTCTTGTTATTCTATCTTTTGTTACAGAGGTGTTGACTATGGACCTTGAAATGGTGAAGAAAAATGTTATACTTTTTCATCCTTCTAACTTTCTAGATTGTATTTATGGGGACAATGCCCATAGGGAAAATCAGCTGATGGATGACTTGTGTTTGGCGCAATCTTCTAATGTCTACAAAACAACTCATCATCACACTTCCCAATTCTTGCCAAGTACATTTCCATTCTCTTAATCATCTAGGTTACAAACCTGACCTATGTTTTCTTTTCAATATTGTTTATATGCGATGACCCTAAATAATTGAAACTTTATTTTTGTAATCTCTTATATATACATCCTTCCCTGTCACTCTTGCAAAATAGTTAAAGAATTGTAAGTTCGTGAACAGTTTAGAACTCATTTAGTTACTAGTTGCTTTTTAAACTTTGTGTGCATATAAATAACCTGGAGAGCTTTAAATGTATGGATTCCTGGGCTCCATTTCCACAGGTTGTCATTCAGAAGGTCAGGAGTGGTGTCCTAGAATTTACATATCTAATAGGATCTCAGGTGTATCTGATGCTCCCAGTTTGTAGACTATACTTTGCATAGCACTTATTCTATAACATTGTGTGTGTGTGTGTGTGTGTGTGTGTGTGTGTAGGGGGGAACCACACATCTAATAATACATAGGTGGACAAATCTAGCTAAGCCTTTGGGGTGTGGCTCATGAACCCCTTGAAGCATGTGTATGGATGCGTTCCAGGGCTGTTAGGTCACTAGCTCAAGTTCATACCTGGATTACAGACAAGTGAGGCGACTAATTGGCAACATGACAGAATTTTCTGCTTCCTTTCACCTCTTAAACGCATTCTGTCAATTACCCACAAAATGATTTTCTATAAAACATAATTTTCTGTTTTTCAATATCCTCCTCAAAAATCTATAATGGAATTTTCATTGCCTATTGGATAAAATTTAACCCTTCTATGGTATTAACTTCTCTGAGATGAACTAATTTGTTGATCAAATATTCATCTTTTCTATGGGAAGTATTTTGATAGGCAGGAGGATACAGAATCAAATCAGATAATTGCTGGGTGTGTCTTCATGGGATTTATAATCCTGGATTAACTGTATCTTCTCTCCTTTATCTCCTACCACCTGACTTCAAAACCTTTGCTGCATCAACCCAAATAACTCACTTTCCCACAAATCACACACTCACTTCAGAGATGGAGCCAGTGCTCATATTCATTCAGTCAGTCATTCATTAGCTGAGTCTCCAAACTCCATATACCAGTAATGCCTCCTTCATGAAACAATCCCAACTACTGCACTTTTATCCTTCTCTGGGGGGAATGTTTATTGTCTGTCACTCATTGCTCAGCTAGATTCCATGTAGTCACAAATTCTTCTTCAGTATTCCTTCTAAGGAATACACATCTTGGCTTGGGGAAAGATGCTGTGATGTCCATCTACTGCAGGCAGCAAGAGCTGCCCTCCTCCTCCGTGGCTTCAGCAAGGATGAAAGGAACAAAGTCAGTGCTTCTCAAACCTGACTACATACCAAAATGACCTGAAGCTTTGCTTACTATTTTTTAAAAACAATTTCTGAACTCATCCCAGTACAATGAAATAAAATCTATCAGGGTAGGTCCAGGAATCTGTTTCTACAAAGGTTATTTGAGTCAAAGCCAGGTTTGGCAGCTCCTAGAGTAATTGATTCTGAGGTCCCTCCCAACATGCCTACTTAAGCTTTGCTTATACTTCTTTTTAAATGATTGCACAATATTCCTAGTGCAGAAGCAGAAAGAACACAGCAAAGGAAAAAGGAATGAACAAAGAAAGGACATAGAATCATTCAGATACAATTCCTATATATTTTATTTTGATGCTGGGGATTGAACTCATTTCAGTCTTTTCTTTACTTTGAAATATTTACATATGTATTTTGAAATAGGTTCATACTTGCATTGGCTTGAATTTGTAGCACAAAGCTTATGTGTTACAAACTTAATCCTCAATGCAATAGTGTTGAGAGGTGAGACCTTTAAGAGGTAAGTAGGTCATGAGGGCAGAGCCTGGTCTTATTCTCCAAGTGGGTTCCTGGTCAAAGGATGAGTTCAGCCTTTTTTCCTTCTCTCTTCTTCCTTCTCCATTCCCCTCCACCCTGTCTCTAAGCTTCCCTAAGTTGTACATATGTATTACTTCTAAATTTTTCACCATTATATATAAAATTTTAAGGGACTGTCCTGTTCACATTTTTGCCAGGTCTGTAAAAATGTTCTCAGGTGTTTTTAGTCAGCATTTTTGTTGCTGTGACTCAAAGACCTGACCAGAGCAATTTTAGAGGAGGAAAAGGCTCACAGTTTCAGAAGTCTCAGTCCACAGAGAGCTGGCTTCATTCCTCAGGGCTCCAGATGAGGCTGAATAACATGGCGGAAGAGCATGGCAGAGGAAGTAGCTAACAAGATGATCAGACAACAGAGAGCTAAGCTCAGCTTGCAAAATATGTACCCTAAAGGCATGTCCCCCAATGACCCACCTCTTCAAGCCACATCCTACCTTCCTTCAGTTACACTCAGTTAATCCCTATGAAGGAAGGGATTAATTCACTGATTGGTTGAAGGTTCTCATAATCCAAATATTTCACCTCTAAGTTATCTTGCATTGTCTCACACACAAGCTCTTTGGGGACATAACACATCCAAATCATAACATTAGGCAAATTTCTGATATATAATTGCTAATACAAAAGTGTATACATTTTTAAAGCTTTTGATGCATACAGCTAAAATTCCCTATAAAAAGTTTGAAGACTTCTAGTTTTATGTACATTTTAGGGCTTGCCTCACATCATGATCTTTAGCTGGCATTTCATCTATACCCAAGAATGATATTCTAAAGAGTTCTTCACAGGTATTATCAATTTATACACTTATAGCATACTGCGCTATGTGGGAATTACATTTTTTGTTAAGGTTGTTCAATTTGTTGACTATCTTCATTGCAGGCTGCCAGCAAAATTAGAGAAAAGAAAACTTTAAAATAATTAATCTCTTGAAGTAACATTTGATGAGCTATAATATCAAAGCTAAAAACCTGAGGAAGGAGAATGCTGTGTTTTTTTTATGTGTGATACCTTATTCTGGCCATCTGTTGAACAAATATCTGGTTCCAAATAATGTCAATTAAAATGGATGACAAATCTTAATAACTTTTACTTGTGAATATCAGCGAGACCAACATTGTGCTCTCATGTGGTTATCTTATGGCAGTTGAGGTACCTCCAGACTTTATGTGGATGTATAGCAGCTTTATTTTTCTATTGCTTGCTCTCTCCTTTTTTTGTTTTTTAACCTCTCAACACCCATGAAACAGAACACCCACTGCTAAACAAGTATACAAAATGTTGTGCTGCTTAGCACTGGGAAACTCCAGATCTGGTGCCAACAGGTTCATAAATACAGTAATGGACTCTTATGTCAAAAGCGAGCACTGTTTAACAGAGCAAGTAGGAAGCCTTTGGGCTGCTTAGGAGTTGGAGTTGTTCCTCTGAGAGAGAACAGAAATCTTATGATGATAGTTGGAACATCAGATTCTAGAAAAGCAATGTACTTCAGTCTGCAAAGTCAACTAAAGGGAATGGTTGCTTACACATGGTCCCCATGTCACTAACACAAGAAACATGGCAACAGGAGCAGGAATTTGGTGGCAGATGGTCAGGTCTGCAGGAATTGTCCACCCAGCTTTGTTTGGCCCATATTCTGAAACAACTAGAATAAACACTTAGTGTCATAATTTATAAGCATATCAGTACCAATAAATCAGAATCCTGCAAACAGTCATGTTTATTATATTCTTGTTGCTTAATATTCATGACAGTAATTTATTTTTATAGTACAGTTTCACTGTCCTCTCTACCACGGCTCTGCATTTAAGTCTGGCAAGTGAATTAGCAGGAGTTCAGGTAACCCTTTGAGGACTGCAAAAGTTCACTAACCCAGTTAAAATGTTATATTTGCTTTTAAATTTTCCCCTTATTTCCTCATAAACTTTTTGACTACCAATATGAAGTCTCTGTAAATTATTAGTAATACTAGTTTGACAAACAGAAGATATGAAGACTAGTATCTGCATGGTCTTCTGATAATAGCTGTGTAACAGAGCTCATAAGATAGATAGATTAGAACTTTTGGAGGGATGTAAGTAGCTAATTCTTAAATTTACTGTCCACAAAATGGATTGAATTAAACAGAGTTTCCACCTCTCTCTTTTTCTTACCCCACCAATTCTTCTGACTCCCTACCTCAGCAGTTCATGATCATTGCTGCTAATTTCTAAGGATTGTTTAAGAGGAAATTACATGAAACAACCATCCCAAGGATGTTGCTTCTTATATTGACCCAGTGTTTGAGTCATAGAAGTGAGCAGGACATGGTTCCTACTCCAGAGACACATCAGTCAGAGTAAGAGAAGAAAAACAGTATTGCAATGTTTTATATGCAGACTTAAAGAATGGTGTACACTCACTTTCACTCTTAAAAACTCAGTAGAGAAAACTTACAATTAATTTCTAGAAAAAAGTCATAAATCTACAAGCCTGGGAAACCAAGTTTATTTTTAAAATTTCCCAATTACTGAAACTCTTTTGATCTAGGCACATTTCTATACATTTGTTGTGTGTCAACAAAGATTTTAAACATGCTTTTAAAAAGTGAGTAGACTTTATGTTCATTATAGTTTGGGTCTTTTTATAATGGGTATGAAGAGTTGAATAATGGATTTATTTTATAGACTTTGAAAGTACTTTTCTGGCACAATGACATGAGGGAAAAATGATATTTTGATGTAGTTCTACCTTTCAATTAAATTAAATAATGAAAGTAAGAAATTTCATTATGTTACTTCTTAATTCACTTGGTGGGAATTATACTAAGGACATATTTCCATGTTTCTACCTATTCTTAACACATTTAGAGTATGAGAAGGAGTTTACTGCTAACTTGGTTGTTTTTTTTCCTAGTGAGGCATTTAGCACAAACGAGGTGCTCTTAGCTAACATTCTTAAAAGATAAATTCAGTGTTCTTACAAATACATTTTCATACTCTTTAACCTTATCCATCTGCTAGGTGTGTCTGAATTTCACTTGAGCTTTATTTTATTTTTTTAAATATACCAGTAACCTAGGCACAGGCATGAGGACCTTTAATGTTGCCTTGGATACAGAAAGCAATAATGTTTTTTTCAATTTTTGTGAAATCTGAAAGAAGCCTTTCTCAACAAAATAATAAGATTTTGAGACCACATGTAGGAACAGAAAAAGTCATTCTTGCTCAATTTGGTAAGTAAGTATGCAATGGCATTGCTTCTAAATAAACAATGTGCATAATTTAATTAAAATTTTTTTTGCTAAAAAATATCTTAGTCTTCAATTGGTCATAGTCTTTATGCTGGTAGAGGGACTTGCCTTGATGCTGATGGCTGCTGACTGAGGTGGTATTTGCTAAAGTTTGGGTTGTTTATGGCTATTTCTTAAAATAAGACAATAACTCCCTCCATGAAATATTTATCTGAAGCATATGATGCTGTCTGATAGCATTGCATCCATAGCAAAACTTCTTTCAAAATTGAAGTCTGTCTTTTCATAGCTTGTTACTACTTTATCAACTAGCTTCATTTAATATTCTAAATCCTTTGTTTTCATTCTAAAAATGTTCACTGTGTGTGCACCAGGAGTAGATTCCATCTGAAGAATCTATTTTCTTTATGCATTACTAAGAAACAACTTCTTATCCATGAAACTTAATCAAAAGATTGCAGCAATCCAGTCACACTTCAAGTTTCTCTTTCAATCCCAGTATTCCTGCAATTTCTACTACATTACACTTCCTTCCACTGAGGTCTTAAACTTGTGTAAGTCATCTGTGGAGGCTGGTATCCACTTCTTCCCAACTCCAGCTAATATTAACATTTTGACCTTCTCAAATGAATCATGAATGGCCTAAAAGGCATTTGGAATAGTGGATCATTTCCAGAAGGTTTTCAAATTACTTTGCCAGGTTCATCAGAGTAGTCACTATCTATCGCAGCTATGACCTTACAAAATGTATTCATTAAATAATAAGACTCAAAAGTCAAAATTATACCTTGATCTGTGGGCTAGAGAATGGATTTTGTGTTTGCAGTTATGAAAATAACATTAATCTCATTTCACATCTCCATCAGAGTCTTAGCACTTTTATGTGGTGGCTATGGCTTTTCTCTTTGAGCCTCATGAACCAACCTCTGCCAACTTCCAACTTTTCTTCTTTAGTTTCCTCCCCTCTCTCAGCTTTCACAGGATTACAGAGAAGTCTCAACGAAATGTTGTGGGTGATTAATCTTCTATGCTGACCACTGAAACTTTCTCCACTTGAGCATAGGCTGTTTAACTTTCTTAGCATTCCTGTTTTCAGTGGAATTATACTTTTGATTTCCTTCAGGAACTTTTCCTTTGCATTCACAACTTGGCTAAGCTTTTGGCACATGAGGCTTACATTTCAGCCTACCTTTTCATTCCACATGCCTTTATCAATAAACTTCATCATTTCTAGGTTTTGATTTAAAATGAGAGACCTAAGACTCTTTCACTTAAGCACTTAGAGGTCATTGAAGAGTTATCAATTGACCCAATTTCAATATTGTTCTGTCTTAAGGAATAGGGAGATATGCCAAGAGGAAGAGAGATGGGGCAGCTGCTGATTGGTACAGCAGTCATAACATGCACATTTATTAAGTTGATCATCTTATACGGGTGCAACTTGCAGTATCCCAAAATAATTGCAGTAGTAATATCAAAGATCACTAATCACAGGTCACCATAAAATAAGAAAGCAAGAAATAATGTGAGAATTACCAAAATAATGGCCCACAGATATGAATAGAGCACATGGTGTTGTAAAGATGGAGTTAATAGACTTGGATGATACAAGGGGCCATAAATCTTTAATTTGTAAAAATATGCAATACCCCAGGTCAAATAAAATGATGCATGTCCATATTTATGATTCAAAATATTGTTCAAAACTTTAGAAAACTTTACTTCATACATTTGGAAAGTCTCTTTACATTTTTTTCTCCTGGCGCTGCCTTTGAAGTTCTTCCTGAACTATCATGCACCGTTATCTCTAATTGCTCTATCATTGCCAATGGTCATACAAGGTCTAGACACACTGCTCAGGTTTGAAAATGCCACAATAGTGGGAGGAAAGTTGAATGATAAGATGAAAGAATTATAGCTAAAAACTCAGTTTTGGTCCTAGTTCTAGTTGTTATGAGACTCAGGTGAGATGAGTCTTCTGAATATGAAAATTTAAAGCAAAACTCTCCTGTTGTGTCATTGTCCTGGCAGGCTGGGCTCAGGAGAAGAATTCTATAGGCATGCATGCACATTTCTGCATGTGAGTTTCAAAATGCATAAACAGTATGAGAGAGAAATGTGTAAAGGTGACACCTGGGACTATAAATTCAATTTCAGAGCCCAATAATGTAATTTAAAAATATTAATAAACTGATGATTAAATCTTGCATTGCAGTAAGGAAGATATTGCCAGAATAAATGGGGAAACTATCTTGCACTAATAAAGTTCCACATCTCAAACATTCCATCAAAGTATGATTTCTGCTGTAGACTAAATGTTCATGTCCTCTTTTTCTTTTTTTTTTCTTTTTCTTTTTTTCATGTCCGCTTAAATTTATATGGTGAAGCCTAAATTCCCACTGTCACAGTACTTGGAGGTAGGACTTTGGAAGGTAATAAGGTTTAGTTGATTTTATGAGCAAACCAAGGCTCCTACCAGAGCCTGGTAGTACTGGTGTCCTGATCTTGGACTTCAACCTCTAGAACTGTGAGAAATAAATTTATGTTGCTTAAGAGAAGACACTGCTGCTGAGCAGTGGCATATGCCTGTAATTCCAGAGGCTTGGGACACTGAGGCAGGAGGATTGCAAGTTCAAAGCCAGCCTCAGCAAAAAGAAAAAAAAAAAAACAGGCACTAAGCAACTCAGTGAGACCCTATCTCTAAATAAAACACAAAATACGGCTGGGGATATGGCTTAGTGGTTGAGTGCCCCTGAGTTCAATACCCCACCTCCTGCCCCCCGTGCGCACACACACACACACACACACACAAAGAGAATTCTCTGCTCAAACTAAGATAGTTTTCAAACTTTAGAAGAGCAACCTTGAAGGAAGGTGATCTTGTTGATGAAGCACCTGGAAACCTTGATTCATGAGAAATTATTCAGAGATCAGGGAAAGAAAGGAGAATACTGGGTACTAGGTACTGCGGGAAAAAGATGCTGCTTTAAGTCTGATATTGACCAGTGTGCTTTTCCCAGTAATGCTCTAGTTGGTCTGTCTTTGCCCTTGGTGTGCTCACAGTGCTCCTTATTCATCCAGGGGTCCACCTTTCAGAAGCTCTGAGCATCACAGACCTGAGCACCATAGACAGCAGTTTCTCAAATCCTTCTGGTTACAATATTTGTTTAAGATTATCCCATTTTTTAAATCAACTTTTCTTAGAACACTTTCATAACACAGTACAGAGAAATGTAAATTTCCAAAGGTAATGGTTCCTTCTTAGATGCCAATTAGACGTTCAGAGAATAATTCACAAAAGGTATCAAGAGACAAACTCACTATTGTGCTTAGAGGTAGGGGCCTGGAGGAGGAGCTCAATAGATTGCTGTTTTCATTTGTTGGTAAGATAGTATCCACCTGCAACTAGCAGGACAGATGGCACTAATTATGTCTGGCCATCCGTTACTTGGCAGAGGAATGGCTTTGAGATCTGAAAGGGTCAATCTTTCACCTGCTGGACTCTCAGGGTGAGAAGAAAAAGAGAAAGGGGCCAAGAGCTGACTGTCTGGTTAGACACTAATCATGGACTCAAGGCCTTAGGCATTTGACCTTTCAGAGTAGCATTTAAGAAATAAAGGTGTACAAAATGGAATTGTGGGAAAGTTAGGGGGACTTGCACATTTAAATGGAATTATAAATCAATCAATAAAAGGAGAAAAATCTCATAACTATTCAATATCTTTTTTATAGTTCATGGAATTTTTTATAAAATGTTTATTTTCTTCTTTCCATGTGTATTGCTCTTACTCTTCAAGCCACTGCTGCTACTTGTTTTCTATACTAGTGTATCCATTTTCCATGTTTCTGTACATGGAAATGTACAGAAAATGTCTGAGTCAATCTTTAGGGGAAAATTCCATTCTCCAAACCACCTGGCAATTCTCAGTATGAATATTTTGCTGTACCAACATGAGAAGAATTCCTCCAGGAAAGTCACATCTAAGGTTTAATGCTGCAGAACAATGGAGAGTGAGCCAAATGAAGATATGTCTTATTTCAAGGGTTCATATGATAGTACTAGAAGCTATTCAAAGAAAATTCTTCTATTGATAGAGGGGTGGAGGGCTAGAGTAAGAACCAGTGCTTAATTAAATGGAGCATGTGACGGAGCATGAGCTAAAGGGAGAGAGCAGGTCTTCTGGAAAAAAAAAAAAGTGAACCCTTTTGGTTTTGGTGAACAAATCCTTGCATGTGTATGTCTGACTGTCCTTGTGTCTATGTGTGTGCACACAAGGAAGGGTTCTTTGTTATGTGGTTTAGTTGATGATGCTTCAAACCATTTTTATCTGTGAGATGGATTTATAATGTTACATCTTCAAAGGCTGGTAGAGAGCCTCCACTGTCTCCTCACCTACCACCTACCTGTGAGTTTATGACCTTCACAAGCTGAAATTCAAGGGTACATTCTTAGCAAGGAAGCCAATTTCCCAACTGGGGTGACATTGCTTTGGGGTTATCTCTTCAGGTGCCACTGTGAAGATCACAGGTTTAATAAAGCAAGGCAGCCTTTAGTTGGAGAGACTGAATAGCCTTTGGGTTATGATTAAGAAATCAGTTCTCCAGCAAAGCACAGACTTTGGACTATAAAGTGGGATTGTTCTCCTGCAGAACAAAGAGAAATCTCATGAGATGAGGAAAGAAAATCGGATTTTCTGGGTTGTGAAGTAAGAGAATATCTTGCAATATCATCTTAATAATCTTTGGCACTATTTGAGATTCTAGAAACAAAATATTAAAGCAGACTAGAGATGGCTACATACATGTATCACTTGAGATAACTTTAATGGAGAAAAGGGAAAGACTAGTGAGAGTGGACAGAAATGTCTTCTGAAACCAGAATATCTAAAAGATAATCCAGTTTACAGTGATGTAATAATGCTAGCTAGCATTTACTGACTTTTTTTGTGTCAGGAACTCTACAAATAAAATTAGCTTTTCATGAAATTATTTAAAAATCTTCATGGGGAAGATACTATTTTCCCATCTATTTTATAGATGTGGAAATGGGAGGCCTAGAGAGATTAAGAATTTGTTCAGTCTTACAGGTAGTGAATGGGAGAGTCAGGATTTGAATAGAGGTGGTGGTATTAGCTTTGCTGATGAGAGTAGATGTCACTGAGAAGTTGGCATTTGAGTGGCAATCTGGGGAGGTGAGTTTTAGTAAAAGGTTGAAGCAAGGACTCTCAGTGTGCCTGAAGTTTCCAAAGAACAGACAGGAGCCCAGTGGCCTGAGATGTGAAGAAGCAAGGCAGAGAGCTTAGGGAAACCAGATCACATAGGACTTTGAAGACCTTGCAAATAATTTGGCTTTTACTCAAAACAAAACAAAGCTGGTTATATTAATTTTCCTATCTTTATAAATGGAACAAATCTGAATTGGGTGGGAGAAAAAGGTTACTGGGGAAGTAGGAGAGACAAATGTGGCCACAGTTAGAGATGGGACTGGGTTGGTGGAAGACATTTCAGAAGGTCCATCAGTGGTGATCACAGTGCAGAGTGAACTAAAGAATGTGAAATGAGGCAGGAGCCTCAGTGTAGAATGAAAGGCCACGAACCCTCAATTTCATTAGGATCTATTGAGGCAGTGAAAACCAGCCGCTCAAATCCACCATTAAAGGAATGGGTCAAGATAACTGTTTTCCACTGAGGTATTGAGAAGAAATTCTGCATTTTGTTATCTGTTTTTTAAAAGCATGTCTACTCAGTAGGAGTTGGGATGTTCAGGAAGCTGACTCATGAAGGCTGCCTGCCTGATTGCTCAGCTTGAAACGTTTATTGCTTTGAAAAAGTGACCTCTTAAGGATATGGAAGAAAGGAGTGCAAGTAAAATAGAAGTTTAAAGGAAAAGCAAAAAGACAAGCAGCACATTTTCTAGTGGAGCTGATGTCTTACCACTCAATTAATTTCAGAGTCAAGGCCCAATTTTAATTCTGAATCACCTTCTGGTTTCACATATAAAGGACTTTTTATTAAGCCAAAGTAAGTAGATGGAGGTCCAGTTCTTTATTCTCTAGCACTAAACCATCCCTACAGAGAGACACCTGTGTAAGCCATTTGGTTGTAGTCAACTATTTTTCTACATTTTAATTATGAATATAATTAGAATGAGTTAAGAGACAGGCTAGGCATCAGCCATAAAATTTCCAGTTTGCTTACACACACACACACATACACGCACGCGCACACACACTGACACACCCAGAAATTAAAAAGCAACCCCAATAAAAAGCCCACCAAATCTGTGAGAATGTTAGCTTGCTGTGAAAACTAGGGGAATCACTATAAAATTTACCTTTATTTCAATTTCCAATTTCATTGAAATTGTATAATAGAGGATATTTTCATAGTGTATTATTTTTTCATATTTGGTTTCTTCATGGTAAAACTTTAAACCCTGGTTTTTACTTTCTCCAGTTATAAAGCAATTTGTCACTATCATGCTTTCATGTTTAGTAACTGTTTTTAGTCAAGTGCCTTACAAGCTCTGTTTCTTTTCTCCCAAAAAGTGTCATCACAGAGTTGATGATGCATCAGAAATAGTTTGACCAAAGGGCAAGATAAAGTCAAGAGTGAAGAAAATATTTGCAAATATACTTGACTGGCTTTTTTCCCCAATTATCTACTAAAAGTGTACTTTATAGGCAAATGGCATAATGGCCATAGGTGGAAAGCAAAACAAGAGAACATGTAATATAACATGTAATATAACATGTAGTATAACATGTACTTTCTGCCCCAGGGTAATGCCTTCAAATTCAAGCATTTTAGTGTAAATATGGTGGGAGTATGTGTTATGTTTAAGGACTAGGGATGGGGTACACTCTACCTTTGGTGATTAATACCTGAATTTTAGTGTGCATATACACATACACATACACACAAACTACACATACATTATACATATATGTAATATATAAACAGAATAAATAACTAACATTTGTTTACATATTATATGTATATACAATATTTACTTAAGGAAACTGGAAAAGATGGCAAAAGGGATTGCATTGCAAACATAAGGTTGTCTTAATCAAGATATTAACATTCGTTTCTTTTCTATCATTGAAAATATGTGGAATCTTTCTTAGGGGAGGACGAAAAAGTCATTATTTTTACCCACAGAAGGAAACTTTGGAAGAGTGCAATTCAACAAATTCACAAGTAAATACAAACATGGTCTAATGTGAGTACAAAAGAGCTGAGATTCAGAATATCACCAAATGAAATGACGAAAGTCCTTTAAATGTGAGATTTGTCCAGTTTTGAGTCAAATATCTTAATCTTATCTCTCACAGATAATAGGAGTAAATACATGCATGAGGTCATTCCTTTCATCTACTGATCAATATGTAGTTTCAGTATCATCTCAACTGTGATGATTGGTTTGATTTGAGAGAAGGGAGACGAAAATAGGTGGATTAACATCATCATTTGTGACTTGGAGGTTAGAAGGTGCTATCTGTATAAACTAAGAGAGAGAAAAAACATGTCGTGGATGACAGAATAAAGACTCCTAAAGGATAAGTTAAAGATCTTGAGATTACACTGAATTATCTGGGTGAAACCAATGTAATCACAAGTGTCTCAGAAATGGAAAATAGAGACAAAATGTGTCATGACTATGAAAGAGGTAAGAGTGATGTGATATGAGAAGGATGTAATCAGTCATTGTTGGCTGTGAAGGTGGAGGAAGAAAGTCACTACCCCAAGATGTGAGTAGTCTCTACAAGTCACAAGGGCAAGTAAGTAGATTCTTCCCTAGAGCCTCCAGAAAGGAATGCAGTTCCATCAACACTTTGCCTTTACTTGTGAAAACTATGTCTGATTTTTATCCTATGAAACTGTTGTGCTCATTTGTTATGGCAGCAAAAGAAAACTAAGATATAAACCCTTTAGGAAACAGTGGCTCTAACTCTGAAAGCAGAAAGAAGTCTCTGGCCAGGCACCCTGAAGAAGTCCTGGAGGTAACCATTCCAATATGAATGAGGCAGAGAAAAGGCTCTATCTAGAAAGGAGGCATCCTGGAAAAATGAGACTAAAGAATATAGTGCCAGGAAAGAGTGAGTACATGGCGGGGTCGGGGGGTGGGGGGGATGCAGAGAAAAGAAGAACAATCACAAACTCCAGAAAAAATAAAATTAAAAAAATATATCCAATAGAATCATGATATCATGATTCAACTACAAAGGATTCCAAAATAGCCAAGAGTTTAAGAAATTTTTGAAGAGTAACAAAGAACTGATAGTTTACCTTGTGAGAACTATTCTTTGGGAAGTGAAAGAGTTATGACAGTGAACTCTAGAGAAAAAAGCTTTGCAAAACCAGTATAGGATGTGAACAGTGCTTCTAAAGTCATACTAATGCAAATGCAAGTATTGTTTATTATTTCTCTAATTGAACAAATTACTGAATACTTATGACAACAATTAAAATGTAAAGGAGTTAATGACCAGGATGACTGTGAAAGAAAAGAGATGGATAGGGTATAAAGAAGAATATGCTCACCTTATGAAGGAAAGAACAGATAGTGTGTGGGCTGTTGATGAAACAAAAAATAAGTAACAACATGATTATCAAATACCAGAAGAAATGAAATAGAATGAACCAATATTTCATATCAGGTGATAAAAGATATCTATGATTGAC
Source organism: Glaucomys volans (assembly GCA_020662805.1). Classification (NCBI taxonomy): domain Eukaryota; kingdom Metazoa; phylum Chordata; class Mammalia; order Rodentia; family Sciuridae; genus Glaucomys; species Glaucomys volans. The sequence continues at coordinate 723,213 of JAJEJO010000112.1, forward strand.
AGGTCAAAAGTAGAAATATTATCTACAGTTAGGAAAGTAATCACTGGAAGAAACAAACATTGACAGGGTTAAATGGGAGCTCCTCTCTTGAACAGGACTGGGGATATCAAATGGTCAGGTCCAATCAAAGTTTTTCATCATGAACTCTTCTGTAAGATTTGTTTCCTTTGCAGATTATAATGCTATACAGGTAAAAAGTTGTAATAAAATAACACTAGTAAAATTAAGCCTAGAATAGTTGTTCTTATGAAACAGGAAAATAACATTGTATATATCAATAAATTTTTAAAATGATTAGAAAAAATAAAGTGTTAAAAATATTCTCAGAGGTGACATTTTAAAAAATTTATTTTAATGTCTAGTAATACATACTGAAACACTGCTCACTCTTGGAAAGTTCTTATTTCTAAACTAAAATTCCAATACTTACATTTCTGACCTTTCATTTAATTCTAAATTCAGTTTAAAAAAGAAGAAAGAATTGGTTGTGGTCTTATATGCAATGATTTAGGACATATAAGTCTCATAAAGGATGCTGTAACAGATATTTGGCAACAGGTAGATAGTTATTCATCAAGGTAACATAAAAGATGAAAAGTTGTGTTTTAGTGTGGAGTTGAATGCTAAATCCAATTTTCTGAGCTATGTAAACTTGGGGCTCTTCTAAAAAATTGATTCTTAAAATCACTTAGTAAGCACCTAATATAGGTAGATGTGGTAAGAAAAATGTTTTCTTATTTAATTCTCATAGTAATTGTATGAGCTAGAAATTATTTTCCATATGACCTTTTCCATATGACTTCTTCAGTAACTCATGCTTTGTTATTTTGAGGATTCCATGATACAACAAACAGAAATGTCAATGAATGTTTTCTCCTCTCTTTTTCTTTCCCAGAAACTTTGGAAAACACAGACATTAAAACAAAAAAAGACACTGCTTGTTGTCTCTTTTCTTTTGATCTGTAGCTTTATCAGATTGAAAAAGATGGGAATAGAAATAAACAGTACATTTCCTAGGATTTAGATCTACTGGAATTGTCCAGACCCCCTGCAGGCCTCTAGCCACAAGACTACACCACCTATCATAAAACTCTTTAACTATGTTTTTCTACCAAGGTTACATTCACTGTACTAATAATGCCTTCAGCAAAAGCCATTTCCAGGGAATTGAGTCCTTGTGGTCGTGGGTTAAATTCCCACAAAATAACCTGCAGGTGACCTAGTAGCATTGACCTCAACTATAGAATTACAGATCAATAGCTGCAGTACTTGGATTCTGAAATATACAAACAAAATCTAGTGTTTTTGTTACCCCAATGAGTATTATCAGACAGGGGATCACTATGGCAATTGCAGATTCTTAAGATATTAATGTTTGTTTTTGGTCCAAGAAGAAACTATTTTAAAAAGTAAATGCCTTCCGTTCACTCCCCTTGGAATATTCAATAATGACTTTCAAACATGTAATGAAAATTAAAAGTAATTCAAATAGAGGAGTGGTCATTAATTGCTTGTTGTAGAAATAACATTTCTACCTCAGAGGCAAAATAGTCCAGTTGGATATAATACTCTTTTTGGTCCATTCGTCTTTTGACTTTGCCATGAAAGGATAACACATCTCTCAATTAGGGGCCAATTAAAACTGTGATGCCATCATAAACTGGATTTGGGGGTTGTGGAATAGAAAAGGGAAATAACATTATGAAAACATGAACCACAACATTGACAGGCATGGTGTTTGGGTCATGCCTAACCAGACAGAAAACACTTCAAGTATTTACACTAACAGGGACATATTTTGATGCAGAGAACTAGTTACTCAAGAGATGAAGAAACTGAGGTAAAAATAAGGAACGAAGAAATTAGCCATGGCAGGAAGTCACTGCCTCCTTCAGGCTAGAAGGGAAAGGAGGGTTTGCATCACTAGAGCAAACTGAAACCAGAGTGGGCCTGTCCAGGCAAGCAGGAGCCATGAAGGAGAAGGAACCCCAGGTAGAAGAGCAACCTGGGGCAGATGGGTGGGTGAGGACAGGGGTGAGGGAAAAATAATAAGCCAGCAGACTTTGCTTCTCCTTCCAACTATTATCTCCTGCTAGTGGCTTCCACTGGCTGCCACAGCTGGAAGCCAAGCCCCTAGAGCACCTGTAAAATTTAGCCAGTGAGGGTCAACCCTCTGGTACAGTGAAGAGAAAACAAGGACCAGGAAAGAGACCCTGACTCAGCATACATAGTCATACCCAGTGAATTTATTTAACAGACTTTCCCTTTTTTCTATAAAGCCAAGAACTCATGAGCAAATTTGGTGATGTTCTCATTGTATTGATTCCATAAGAAAATGTGGTCTGTGATAAAGCCCTGGACTCCTGGGTCTGGAAATGAATGTTTTTATAATTTTAAAATATTTTTTAGCTTAACTGGTGCTCAAGAGAGCAAAAGTAATTCCTCTGGTGTGATTTTTAAGCATTGCTAGGGATCTAGGTGCCATTCTTCTATTGCTTAAGGATATTTAAATATGAATTATGATCTAGAATGAATTCTGAATTTAGAACACAAGAATCAGTTTCAAGATTAAGCCCAAAATATGGGCTAGTATATGTCTTTTTCCAACAATATAACATTGCCCACATTACCCTTTTGGTTCATCCATCCATTTTACATATTAAGAAATCAGGACATTCTGCTCCTCTGAGTTAGTTAAGGTAAGGTTGCTGAGTTTTAGTCTCTTTGTCCTGCTTTTGTAAGCTGCATGATTCTAAACAGAAGAAATTTATTTCTCACAGTTCTAGCAGCTGAGAATTCTACCATCAAGGCACCAGCAGATTCAGGATCTGGTGAGGGCCAACACTGGTTCACAGATGGCAACTTTTAGCAGTGTCCTCACATGGTGGAAGAGGTGGTGGATCATTCTTGGATCTCTTTATAAGGACACTAATCCCATCATGAGTGCTCTGCCCTCATAACCTAATCACTTTCCAAAGGTCCCACTTCCAATGCTATCACCTTGGAGATCTGAATTTCCAAATTTGAATTTTGATGGGACGCAAACATTCCAACAATAGTCCCAATTCTCTTTGCCTTGAACGATGAAGGGAAAACTTTCCTCTCTCTTCTCTTTCAGGTTACTTTTCCAAACACAGTTCCCCTGGACAAACACTATTAGCATCTATACAGCATCTTACATCTTTAAAGGACTTTCCTAAGCACTATCTCATTCATTCTCACCATAAAGCATTTCTGTAAATTGGCAAAAGCCCTCACCAAAGCCCTGGGTCTGGAGCATGCAGCTTGCCTCTCCTCTGCTGTGTTCAGTTCTGACCATGTTTGAATCTCTGAAATTCTGTTGAAATTGGATTTAAGTCTAGGATATTTCAGAGCTCATCCTATTCTTTATGGCAATTTGAAGGACACAACCTCACCTGAGTTTTGAGGGCCCACTTTCCTTTCTCTTAAGCTAAGGGAATGGCTTGACTACTACCTTTGGACACAGGTGAACTTGAGGAAATTTAAGTGATGGGTATTCTACATCACAGTCCCCAAATCAGCATGGCAAGTATGTAACCGAAGGAGATAATCCTCACTCAAAAGTATGACGTTCAAGATGACATTATGTCACTAAATATACACAGAGTATGTGCCTGAATGTAAATCACTCCAATTTTCCACCAGAATGCTGTCCTAGCATTGTGAATGATCCTCCATGCTTACATATTGCCAAGACAAAATATCCAAATAAGTTGTTACGAAATGCATGCTTGTCTATTTTTCTTTATTCCACTTCTTTTTATGAAGTTAAGAGAACCCGAGAACTATAAAACCTCACTCACCTTGAGAAGTGGAATATGTTTATGAAATGAAAAGTTGTGATCAGGGATAAGAGCTCCCCCTCTTTGCCAAACCCATAATGAGAAGACTGTTACTACATGAGACAACAGTGACACCAACAACTAAAGCTGAAATTGTGAGCAGGCAACAAGAGAAAGACCATGGGACAAAACTCTCTTCTTTAGTACTCTGGATTCACTTTGTCAGAGCTTTAAACAAGTGTGAAGACTTTTGTGAGTGAAAATCAAAATGAAAGGACATGTTGAGGGACTGTTCTCCAATATGGGCCCCCTAAATCCCTACTCTGACTCCTGGGAACCCTGCACACACAGCCATCCAAGATTAGACCTCCTAAGTCGAACATTTTTTCTTGGAGATTTTTCTTGTTGGGACTTTAATTAAGCTCCTGCCAGGCTTGCAAGCTTTTTAATTTTACCTTTCTTTCTTCTTTCTTCCTCTTTCCTCCTTATATCAGCTAGCTTGCCAGGAAACTCTTTCCAAGCTGTCACAGTTATAGTGAATGTACCCTAAGATATTAAATTTAGAGATGTACTAGTATTTGCTTTTCTAAGGATCTATAGCAGAAGTTTTCCTGCATTTGGAAAAGATTTTCATTCATTCATTCATTTATTCACTTATTCTTACTTAAGTGTGTGTCTATTTTATAAATGAGAAAATAATAGCAAGGGAAGCTTCATGGAGTGTACAATGACTATTGGTTAGTAAGTGACCTAACTCACCCTCCCCTAAGTCACCTGTTAAACAGAAGAAACTTGCCATCACTTAATTTGGTTTTCACAGTGCTCATAAGCAAACTGCATCTATTTACTAGTGTGAGTGAAGAATGAACCAAGAGAACATGATGTCTCACTTGATGATTTAACACATATTTAATGAAATGTAATATTTAATTTAGTTACTTTCCTTTATAAGACCCCTTTGTCTGCAAACTTATTGGAATTCTGAAAGTATAAAGGCAGAAGCCAGTGGTGCAAATGGTGACTTCTTTAGCAGATTCCATGGATGTTATTTTCATTTGAGTAAGCCTAGTTAAATTTGGTTACCCTAAATAGGATGCTATCTTTTTTTTTTCTGAATAATTTCTTTTTTAAAAAAACTCAAATAATATTACCGGGTCAGAAATAAGACAAGCAGTCAAAAACACAGAAGTTAAAATGAGAGACATGGAGCATTGGGAACATATGTGAACATTATCTGTTCTCCTTCATTATTATGATCATTGTTCTTATTATTTACTTAATAATTCCACGATGCCTGGCTATTTTGCTGGCTGCTTCTTTCTGAGAGGTACTTACTGATCGCCTCCACAAACGGCTCAAAGAAACTGTAGGGGAAGAGCGGCTCAGGCAGCTCCCGGAAAAACATCTTCAGTGCTCCGGTGACAACGTGGATGTCCTCCCACTGGCTGTCGTCCAAATTCAGCTTCTCTTCTGGGAAAACACGAGGAGAAATGGAACAACTGGTTTTAATGAAACAATTACAAGACACTAATTATTATGTTAATGTTTGCCTACTATCATCAGCAACCGTTAACAGCCTTCTGCACCTAGAGGTTTGGTGCTGTGTGTGTGTTTTTTTTTTTTTCTTTTTTCCCTCCCCTTTTTCCGTAGGAAGGGAACATTTTCAATGGAATACCATCTGTAGGAATGCAGCTAACAAAAAAACAAGACACACAAAGAGACAGTGCCATTGACACAGTATGTCAGATACATTTATTCCCATAATGCATCAGTATGAAAATTAGCATCACAGCTCAACATGATTCAAAGCTATTTGGTTTTGAGGCTGAGGGGCTAAGAGTTGCCAATGATGGCCGGCTCAAGGGACCGGCCTAAAGGCCTTGCTGAGCCAACAGGAGACATATGCTAAACATGGCAATAGAAAATGAGTTATTGCTTTACATGTGTTAGCCTTGCTATGTACAAGGGAATAATGGGTAACACTTTTTTCCTTTTTTTGCCTGAATATAAAGTCAGCAAGGAATAGAATGCTGAGTGAGAAAGGATATTAATTCCTTCTTACTGCTTCAAAAATATCTCTTTTTCAGTTTTCATCTCAGTGAGGAGAATGTGCCCAGCAACAATATTAGACAGACCCCTGTTGGCCTACGTAGGCTATGCAAAGCTGTCAAACATGATAACACACTGAAGACAAACCACAAGTGCTTACCAACTCTTTAGAAACAAGAGAAGTGTTTGCTTGGGAAGTGTGAGTTGAGACACTGAAATACTAAAGAAAGTAACTGCCAGAATGAAGGTTTTAGCTGAAATAAAATGTGCTGGGCAGTTATTATCTTCATTTCCCCCAGCGATCTGCAAGTCTGGAAGCATTCTCTCCAAGAAATGGACATTTTAGCATCAGAGAGTGACATCTTTACATACAACTAAAAGGAAGCAAGACAAATAGGTATTGCTGTTGTTCCATAGGATTCGTCTTTCTGAATGTGCGACATGGAAAAGGTCTTAGATTCTGGGCTTAAAGAAAACAAAAGCTGATTGCTTTATACAACCTGGGGGTTAACTGAAAAACTGAGAATCCTGGCAAGAACTTAACAGGTACATTATCAACTGGAATTTTGTTTCTTTACTGATGTCTTGGGCTCACAGTCACATGCCTCCTTGGTGTCAGTTTCATGAATGCTGAGGAGCATTTCTCACCAAAAAATGTAAGAAAAGCTGAGAATTGTCACTGTAGGGATTCTCTGCATGAGTTGTTTTGCTAATAATGTTCATACCCTTTTAAAAATATTAGCCCAAATCTCTATCAGATTTTTTTTTTAAATGGACTATTATTTTTAGGGCTAGTAAGTGATATTCCTGTGTAATAGTTTGTTTGGGGGGGGGAGAAAAGAGGTGGATCTGTTTATGTCAGAGAGGCTATTTTCTTCTTCCCTTTCAATCTTCATTCCTACCTCGATCATAACACAATAATATGATCCACAACAAAATCAGCAGAGGAGACCTTCTTTCTGCCCTGCAATCATTTTTGATTGATTGTATTTCAACAATTAGTCTTTTATTTGGCTACCCACTATTGAAATAGGCCGACAGCATCTTAGCAGGCCAGCTTTAAACAGTCAACTGTTAACAATAGCATCAAAAAGGGAGACCTGATGGGGTTTACTGTCACTTTAAAGAACGGGGTTTTCACATTGTTGAAATCTGTCAGATATTTTGAAATGTCCCTCTCACTATGGTGCCACACCCCCTGCGTGCCCTTATAATAAAATTGGTTTTACTCCTGATTAAATCATTTTCTCCCTACCCACTACCATACTTCTCATAATGGACCTGTGCGCTCTACAGCTGGTGTTCTTCCCATGGTACCAATTCTTACTTTATCTTTTAAGCACTTTGCTGCTAAGATCTCATGCAGAGTGCTTATGTTTTGTTAAGAGCTTCATTCTTAGAGAAATAGCTTAACACATGTTCTAAAAATGTTGTACAACTTATTGCTTAAAACACATTTAGAAAATGTATAAGTACTGTAGTTTTGGCACTGAACTTTAAGTGGAAACCTAAACACACACGCACACACATACACACAATCACACACATACAACTATCACTATCAAAAATTTATCTGAAAAGTCCAACATGAAATGACATTGGGTACATAACTTTGAGATTGCTAAAGGAAAATGTTCAGTGGGTAAGAAGGAATGATTTTATCTTAAGCAAGAAACCACCACCAGCAACAAATAATTGTTCAACCAAGGAAAATGCCATTGATATTAGTCACCTCCACATATATATTAGTTAATTCTAGTGACGATGTAAATGGAATATTTTAATGTACATGAAAGAAAGTTTACTGATCAATAAATACCACTTGATTATGTTCCCTTAAAATGCCACACACTGTAATATCAACTTGTTCCACTTAAACCAACATTCACACTCTAGGTATCTATGTCGTTTTCTTTTAAAAACAAAATAATAATAATCCCTTCAACAAGTACCTTAATGAAGCAATGTGACAGGAATTGGAGCAAATCTCTTGGAATAAGATAGCTAATTTTTTTTTATCAAGGTCTTTATAATCAAGCAAGGTTAAGATCCCTGATAAACCAGAAGTTTTTAAGGCATACTTTTCAAAGCCACTGTGTTTAGTACACAAATATATAGCTATGTCAGGATAATATGCTTTCTCATGAAGCCAACCAGTCCTCAAGAAGTACGAACCATTAGCCTTTCCTCTTGTTGGCAGGTATCATTGCAAATACATTTGCATCATTTGATGAGCATCTTCTAACAAGACTGTTAGCAGTGAGGATATCTTAAACTTCTCCATTTTCTGGTAGGACAGGGTTTCTCAACAGTGATACACTATTGACCTTTGAGAATGGATAATTATTTGTTATGGGATGGTCCTGTGCATTAAAGGATGTTTAGCAGCATCCCTGCCTCAACCTACTAGATGCCAGCAGCACTTCCCAGTGGTGATGATGGAAGCTGTCTCCAGATATTTTCAAATATCTTCTGGTGCTACAAATAATATTACTGGCTGAGAACCACTGTAATGAATCTGTAAGGGTCTATAGAAATTACTCAGTAAATATTGGCTTATGAGGTTTACATTAGGTAGGTAGGAAACAAGAAATTTAGATATGCACATTCTGAGATTTCCTTAATACAAATTTAAGAGTGGACAATTATTATTGACAAAACCTTTACAGAACAAATTTCATATGATAATATTTAGGGCACTTTGCAATAAAAATAATAACCAATAATTATGTAGTCCTTATGCTGTACCAGGGACTGTATTATACATCTTAAATTCATTATCTAATTTAATTTTATTATGGGAGACATTGAGGTAGGTGCTACTGTTATCCTTCATATTCATTTCACAGAGAGGGAAATGAGGTATAGGCAAACTGAGTAACTTCCTTGTGGCTGACAAGTGATGGTCCCGCATGAGAAGCCAGTCAGTCCCACTATGTTCAATACTACTGTGTTCAGACTTAGTCTTGGCTGGCAGTTGAAGGGGAAAAGGCAAATGGCAATTGCAAGTGACAGTAAATAGACTATTAGTTTAGAGGTAGAGATTTTCAGATTTTATCATTAAATGTCTTACTTGAGGCTATGCTTTTTCCTGTAAACTAACTCCAGTATTTACTAATTACTCATTTATAGAAGGCACAGATTGTTATATGAACAGATATAAGAAAATTGGCAATAAGAAGAAACTGCATTAGGAAAGGAGCAGGGATGGAGCAAATTGTTGCATGGTGATGGGGTGCAGAGGAAATATGAGAGAGTGGAAAAAAGATTACACAAGCATCACCTCCAGGCCTGAATTTACCACTTATTCATTGTTTATCTATTAGTTGGGTTTTGTTGTTGTTGTTGTTGTTGTGTGTGTGAGAGAGAGAGATATGGAGAGAGAGAGAAATGAAGATAGAAGTATAGTAGTTTGTATCAAATGGGAAAATCTATCTGAACATTAGGCAAGCTTAAGGAAACATACCTATTCAAGACTTCACTATAGTGAGGAAGGTGAATCAAGTCCAAAAGGCAAAATATATTAGGGACTCAGGCAATGGAAACCCCCAGCAAACATCAAAAACCATCCTAGTTATTTTGTAGGATTTATCTCAGTGTGATGCAGTTTTTCATATGGGACCAACAAAAAATATTATATACCAGAATCCAATACTGGGAAGAAGTCTGGCTGAATCAAGATATCCCATCATTCTTCCTGTTTCAAGATCTGTCATGATTCTCCTGGTGCTCTAATTTTAAACTATCTGAAATTCACTTTGGTCATGGCCTTTGGTTCAAAGCACATAAACACAATTGTTGATATGGTAAGCTTCAAATCCAAATACTGTGTGATTTTTATGAGATCACAAAAATATATCTAAATGTTACATTCAAATAATCCTGTCTGAAAAAGTGGCCTTTGTATATTTTGTGTATTTTAAGTGAACTTTGTGCATGTAAGCAATACATATACATATATATTATATGCATATGAAAGAAAAAAGTTGACTATTAGGAACACTTTTTCTTACCAAGGAGAACTAAAAAATGGATCTTTGATAGCTTTAGAAGGTCAAACGTAGTTTCCAAGGAAAAAGGAGCATTTAAATATGACTAGGAATTTAAGCACCACTTTCCTCTTGCATTATACATATTGCTCTATAGATTGGTATGACTGGAAATTGCAGTATCAGTCTTTCAATTTTAACTAGAATCAAACTGTTTTATCTTAGTATTGGTTGAACTGTGGGTGCAGATATCTTGGACTATCCAGAACAGAACAGTAACACAAAAGAGAATAATTCCTTGTATATTAAAAGAAACAAGTGATTTTTACCTTGTAATATTTTCCATGACACTTTAAAAGGCTTTGACTGCTGCAATGAAAAAAGAGGGAAACACACCCCAGCCTTCCAGGGTATGGAGAGAAGGGCTCTGACTTCATTAGTACAGTGATAAGAACCTATTATATTGTGAAACTCTCATGAAGGATGTAGTATCTGCTTCCAGTGCAGATGACCATTTAGAACCCTTATCTAAAAGGCCTGCTGGATACATGAAAGTCACATCATAAATGAAAGAAATACCAGAAGGACTATCGATCCAAAAAATAATAGTATGTTTGGCCATAAAATCAGACTGGAAGATTAGATATTAAAGAGGATACAACAACACTGTTTATCTATAAGGATGTAGCTGATGTTTAGTTTAGCTTCTAACAGAGTGGATCAAAAGGAAATTGGTGGAATCCTTCAACTCTCTCAACCTTTTCATGTAGTGCTGTCTTCTGAATGTGGCAGTTCAACCTTATTTCTGGTGGATTAGAGATGTTCCAAATTCCCAAATTTGGTGACATAAACCCTGTGCTCAAAGCAGCATCTTTCCATGCTATCCCCGCTAAAAATTCTTTCCTAGGACACCCTGGATGTAATGTGAGGTATGACTGAGGACACTATCTTAGAAAACTAAGCCAGTTGGCCAGATAATTTGCTTGGTCATTTAATTTTTATTGAACAAACAAATTGAATGGAGACTGGACCCTGGGCATGGCACTGCATGCTTTTAAGAGTTACAGTTGTCAAGGTTGCTTGATATTTCTAAGAGGAGGGGGCTTTCCTAGATACTAAAAAAATTACTAAAGTGAATGTCAATGAACTTGTAGACATTTTATATCTTATTTCTGTCCTCTAAAAATTTATTCTGTTGACTTGCAGCATGAGCGGAGACAAACTAAAAGAACAAACATATCACCCTAAAAATGCACACCATGTCTTCTATGGACTGAATTAACTCTCTCACCCACCCACAAAATCATATGCTGAAATCTTAAACCCTGCTACCTCCTGATCTGATGTGACTATGTGGAGATAAGGCCTTTAAAGAGAAAATTAAGGCAAAATGAGGTTATATGGGGCCCAATCCAATACTACTGGTATCCTTACAAGAAAAGATTAGGACACATAAAAGAGAGACCATGAGGAGACACTGTAGGAAATGGCCTTCTAAAAGCCAAAAAGGGAGGCTATGCCTATCTTGAATATCTTAAACCTACTTCAATCTTGAGCTCAGACTTTTAACCTTCAGAACCCTAAGAAAATACGTTCTGTTCTTTCAACTGCCCAGTCTGTGGCACTTTGTTCAGTAGCTGACTAATAAAATGCCCAATGATTCTGGACAGAGACAGATGATGCTATGTTCCTCGATCATATCTAAATTATTTTTGCAACATGAGGGCTATGCCACATTTGCAAAATACAGGAAACAACATATATAGCTATTTAGATAATTCCAGATAAATAAAAATAACAAACTCTATTCAGAGCAAGGATTTGAAGCTGGAATTAGATGAAAAGTTGCTTTCTTATTCAGGCTCAACCTATTTCAAATGCTTTGCTCTGTAAACATGCAGGATATACTCCAGTATGGCAAAGAATAAAATCAGGATTGCCATTTTCAAACTACTACTTCAGGAGAAGAAGCATTTCATTGTTCATGAAGTTGAGACATAAAGTACTAGAGAACATTTAAAACTTTCTCAGGAAAAATTCAATGTAAACCAAATCAACTGTCTATGGCCATGGTATCTATCAAAGATGAAAGAGAAAAGTGAATTTAAATAGAAACTCTGTACTCTCAAATCAAAGAAATTTATTCCTTACAATTTATCAGAGTAGCCCTCAGGAAGTTCTTAGGATTCTTATAATTGAAAATGGTTACTTTAAGAGTATATGGTTGGCTCTGCCATCTGGTCTACAAAACTCATATTTGTGTGGCCTCCTTGAAGAGTAAAGAGGAAAATAATTAAGGAAATTACAGAAACTTTCAAAGTATTTAAAACATTTTTAAAAGGACAAAGGAAGGTGGTATTATATATTAATATTCAATGGGATATTTTGGCATGATGTCTTGGCTTACTTTCTATGTAAATTGTGTACATATCTTTGGAGATCATTAGAGAATCCCCAGCCATGAAAATGATGTCACAGGCTAATATGAAAGAGTTGCTCTCTTTGAAGGAGGTGGTGCAATCTTCCATCATATCCAGTACAGGAAGTGAGTCAGGAATAAGAATGTCTTATTTGTATTTCTCCCCAGATTTCATTTGAATGTAAATAATAACAATAAATAGGTACAACTGAAACTTGTAAAGCAAGCACCACAGATGGAAAGTATAACAAATGTGTCATTGCTGTGTGCATTTTTAATTTATAATGGCATAACATAAAACATCCTCCCGTCCTCATAACTCCATGCAGAATGCTACCTTATAAAATGTTCCTCTTGATATAATGCTTCTGGATATAATGTCCAGGCATCTGGAAAGTGGTAGGCCTATTCAGATTCTGACACCAGAACCACCACCAAAAATGACCTGCCTTTTCTTTAGGTTAGGGTCATTAAAAAAATAAAAGACGTATTCCTTGGTGCCAATACACGTTTCTTTAATTCTCTTCTTACTCAGAGCTTCCAGTGCTTCTCTTATTTCCATTTGTTCAAAGGCTTTTTGTACTCTGTAGACACTGTACACAATGCTTCATTTTATTTGACCGTCTTCTCCAAATAGATTCTGAATTTACTTGAATTCCATGGATGATTTCATACATTACATACTCCAAAGGGTGGAGAATCCGTAGGATTAAATTTCAACAGTCATTTCTGAAGACTTGCTTCATATTGGCACTAAAATGACACCACTACTATTTGTTTTTTCCAAGTGATGCTACATTTTAGAATATTAAGCAGAGGATCAGGTCAAAACATATCACAGTGCTGTGTAGGACATAAATAAAACTAAGTCCTATAAATATCCATCTATAGGTAACATGTCTATTGTAGGAATAAGCACATATGTAGAGGTTACTTAACATTCTGGTTCCCTCACTTTAATGAGAGCTTGTCTAATTAGGCTTCCTAATTTTGTGTGAGAATTCAGTGAGGTAGTATATGAAAAGGATCTGGTGTATGTTGGTCATATCATTATTAGAAAAGTTATTTGCACATTATATTTGTCAGCTGGACTGGCAAATATTTCCAGAATCTAATATAACTTCTGGCTTTCTTATTCCCCTTGCTATATTGTCTGTACATGTGGGGTTAGAAATGGAAACACTGAACAGGATAGGGACTTTGCTTTTTGCTGATATAGAAGTCTCTCTGGAAATATTCCTTCAAGAAATTAGAAATTAAGTGTAAAATTGCTAGATAAAGATTTTCATTCACTGAAACCCTTCTAGCCCCAGATAAGACATTTCCAAAATGAATAGACTATTTCTAGCAATTATTCAGGATAATAATTTTAAAAACATCACTACCAAGAATGAACTAACTTTTCCTTAAGTTACGGTCATGAAAATTTTGATGTATATTTCATCACTTTTAAAAAATAAATTATCCTGATTAGTTTGATTTGTAAGAAAAATGTAAGCAATTTTTTTTTTTTTACTTCACATGATAGGGATAACCAGATCTCTACAAAGGTAGCCAAAATAGGAGCTGGGAAATTTATACATTTTACAACTACTTGTATAAAATGAGGCAGAATAGCTAGGTCACTATTCGAAGCCACAGAATAATGCTATGGTTTTATTCTGTATCTACAAGTCCAGAAGAGTTATATGGATTCTTTAATGAATGAATTATCAGCAATTGATTATTTCGATTTTTGCAAATGAAGTGTTAGGTATTCTTTCTTCCATAAAAGGGAGTCTGACTGCCTGACTACAGAGGCCCAGTGATAATTCTCGTTTTCGAAGATATGGGGCATAAAATTACTCTTTTGTTCCTCTATTGTAAATTTGGAGTATCATAATTCATACAAATAATTCCAATTGTGGGGTTAATTTTACTTTAACAAACTGTTTCATACTACTTGATTGTTATAGCATTTTGATAACACAATAGTTGACATGTTTAATTTTTAAATATGAAGTGTGCAGTATTTACTGTAATTTTAAATTTTTTATTATTTTGCAATAATTCATATATTTAAACAATTAATTTAAATTTCAAAATATTTAAAAGCATATACTGCAAAACTCTCTGGTCTGTTCCTAGCTACTCAGTTTACATCCCCAAAAGAAATATATACTATTAGTTGTTACAAATTCTTTCAAAGATATTTTCTATACTCAAGCAATATTACTCTCTACCACCATCTTAAAAGAAAATGCAAACACAAAAATACTTTTTATATACTGTTCTGTATCTTACTTTTTTTCAATTTTTAGACTTTGGATATCATTCAAAATTAGGACATAAAGAGTTCCCTCATTTTTTACAGTTAAATATTTATCTTTATGAATGTAGAATAATTTACTTATCCAGTCTTCAACAGTAGAATATTTCCCATTGGGGTTTATGTGAGAAATTTTGTACTTATTTTGCATCCATTTCAGGATATACCTGCATGAGTAAAACAAATTCCTAGACCCAGAATTTGTGGATCAAAATTTGTGTGTATACCAATTTTTGTAGACATTACCAATTTTCTTTTATAAATATTGCTTCAATTTGCTAGCATCATAAATGTTCACAGACTATGTCTCTTTGAGGACATATTATCAATACTCCTACCCAAACTGTGCATAGTTGAAAAAAGTATAACAATGAATAAAATGAGGAAGGAGGGAGGGCACGGGAGGGAGCAAAAAGGAGAGAGGGAACTTGGAATAAAATTATACATATAATCCTTTAAACAGCAGAAGAGATTCTTCTGAGACACTCAACTTCTGATGGAGTGCCAAGATTGAGCAACTAAATTAGAATAGGTAGGTAACAATTGATGTTCGATAAATACATAAGAATAATTATGAATAACAATATATTTTATAGCAATAATTGTTTTTAGTTTGATGAACTGAGGAACTAAAAAGAAGCAAAATCAAACAAGTAAAAAGAATTATATGAAATAATTATCTGAAAGAAAAAATTTATTTTATTTTTGAAATGAAATGAATGAGTGGAATTCTACCATGTTAATATAAGGATTGCACTGCCAGGTGGTGTTGTGCATGTCTGTAATCTCATTTGAGGCAGGAGGATTACAAGTTCAAGGCCAGCGTTGGCAAGTTGGTGAGACACTGTTCAAAATAAAAAGGACCGAGGTTGTAGCTCAGTAGTAGAGCACCACTGGGTTCAATACCCAGTACTAAAAAAAAAAGAAAAAAAAAAGAAAGAAAAATAAAAAGAGGAAAGAATTACAGTTAATAGTATAAGGTCCAGGTCCAATATGATATTAATCAAATTAATATATTTATTCATTGAAATCACTTATGAACACCTATTAGGTGCAGGTAATAAGACAATTATAAAGATAAAATGAAGAATGAAAGATATAACATGTGCTATGTGATCTCTTGAAGTAATGACACTTCTCCAGTTTCATGTAATCTCATTGTTAAGATTGTGCTATCACTAGGGAAGAAGCTACCTCTTTTAACTTTATATTTGTTTAATTAATATAAAAGAATGCTCAATTAGTTATTTGCTAAGTACCTTTTTAATAAAGATCATGTTGGTGATGATGAAGACTGAGCCACTCTCAAGTCTGAGGGTTGTCTACAGTTTCTCTGGTAGAAAGGAGGATGCCATCTGCTGTGGTCTCAGGTTACCTGTTGGTACTAAGATGTCTTTCAAAGTAGTGCAGGCTGTTTTGACATATGTGAGCCTCTCCTCTTCCAGCAGAACAGAAATATTCTTGAATTAACTTCAGCATGCTCATTATGGTGGTAGAGAGCACAAGAAAGTCAGTGGGAAGCTCAAGTGACACATGCAGGAAGATATAGGTTTCGGCCATCATGTGCTCTTATCCTGGCTTTTCTTCTTTTCCAGCCTATATATACAAGCCTTGGCACTGACTCCTGGGTCTCTGCCTATAGTTTGTAAAGCAACTCAGATATCTATGGTGTTAATTTTGATTCTTGCCTACCTTAGGTTTTATTTCAGATTTTGCTTACTCTTTTTTTTTCTGATAATAGCTTGAAAATCCTATCAACTTCCATGGCACAGCTAATTAATTTAACTATAGTGACTGAACCACAGTGTCTCTCCTGTACTTCTCTCTTAAAGGAATTTGTTCTCATTCATTTTTGTATTCTCAGAGTTTTGCCTAGAGTCCAGTGCCTGTTACACTCCCTTTACTGGTTGTGGATATGTGTGCATTACTATTAAATTTTAACCTGTTTTGATATTAGAGCCTATTTCATACTGAATTAGCAATGATGATGACAATAGATACATGCATTTGTACACAGAGAATAATTTTTGAATTTTTTTTGTTCACCTTTCTCTTTCAAAACCAGTATTGAAGACATAAGTAGGTTACTCGCTTACTTATTCATTCATTAAATACTGAATTCAAATTTTTATGTAGGCATATTGTAGCTATTAGGGTAAAAAAATAAAGGAAAATATATAGGTGCTATGCTCAAAGATCTTGTAGTATATAGGAAATTTGGACAAATAGAAAAACTAAAATAAAGTCTGATAAAAGTTATCAACTGCTATGGGAACATGGAAGGCAATCACCTAACTTCTTCTAGGTGATACTTCCCAGACAAACTATCACATTATAATTACCTTAAGTCATGATCAGTCAGGTGGGTAATAGTGGGGCAGGAGTTGGGAGAGAGGGATGAAAGAGGTGTATGAAGAAAATTCAAGTAGATGTAACGGTTATGTCAAGGATAGAAGAACCCCATGCCATTGGGAAGCCAAAAGTTGTTAGAGAACACACAATGTCAGATTACATATCTCAGGACATTGAGGATGGAAAGAAAGGCAGAGAGTATATCCTGACAGTCCTTACAGCTGAAATAGTCTGGATGACTACAAGCAGGAGAGAACATTCTAGAGAGCTGCTCTGACAGTAGTGTGTAGGATGGAGCAAAGAAAACATGTAGAAGAGGGTCACTGTGTCTAGAGACACCAAGAATGAGAAGCTCAGTTGAGATTGGTGTGTTAAAATATTGCATATTCACAGTGAAAAGATTCATTCAAAGTAAATCAAGAAATAAGAGAGACACACAGGTATATTCATGAAACTCAGCAAAGAAAGTAGTTTTGAAAACTGATGGTTACGTGTATGAAAGATTAGAGTTCATCGACCAATTATTATGTATCATATTTACTATAAGTTCAGGGAAGTCACAATATTCTATTTTCCTGAAGTTTATAAAAACCTGCTGTTACTTTGAAAATGAGAATCCATTTGGATTATCTGACTGGAGATAAGACTTCAATGGTGTTTTAGTATCATGTGCTACTTTACCGACTCCACAAAAGGGAATTACAATTAATTGGATTATGTTGGTCTCCACATGCTGACTGCAAGAAAAGAAAGTATAAAAGTGTAACTATTGCTAACAGGTCATATCTATCATCAACCATGGGATTTGCTTTTTTACTTACCAATAAGATTAATTTCTTCCTTACAATCTTCCAATTTGAAGTCATTTTAATTATAGAGTTTAGGAAATTCAAAGGAAAAGGCAAACCTACTTTCAATGTATTATTAATAATTGACCTCATTTTTCTAAATCTTTATGATGAGGGGGAAATAAATGGATGTCTTGTTTATTGTTTGGAAGATTTTTACTTACATAAGATCTCTTTGCAATCTTTCCTTAATCTCAATCTAATTAAAAGATTTTTTAAAAACTGTATTTCTATAAAGTGCTTAACCTAGGGCTATGTTTATGAGGCGTCACAAATTTATGGTCTCTGCTTTCAAGGAATTCAACATCCATAAAAGAGGCCTGCAAACCCCAAATGTCACTGTGTGTCTAATGAAATATTATAGAAAAGTATGAATTACTAGGAAGCAGTAATAATCTCAGGTACTATTCCAAGTGTCTCACATAAATTCATTCATTTTAACCCCAAATCAATATATGCTGTAGGTATTACTATTAGTTCAGTTTTACCAATGTGGAAACAAAGGTCCAGAGATTAAGCACCTTTTTCAGATTTATTCAGGTATTTAGTGGCAAAGTCGGGCAACATGGCTTTCACCTGTGCTGTGGTTTGAATTTTTGTCCCTACAAAATTCATATTCAAATTTAATAGCCATTGTAACAGTATTAAGAGATGGGATCTTTAGAAGGGGATTAAGCTAAGAGGATTCTTAGTTTATAAGTGGAATTAATGTCATTACAAAAGGCCACATTTAGTCCCCTCTTGCTCCTTCTTTCTCTTTCTGCATTCTGCCATGCGATGATACCATAAAAAGACCCTCTCCAGATGTTGGCACCTCAAATATTGGACTTCCCAACAAAACTCACAGAACTGTGAGCCAATACAGCTGTGTTCATTTTAAATAAGCCCGCCTGTAATCCCAATGGTTTAGGAGACTGAGGCAGGAAGATTGCAAGTTCAAAGCCAGCCACAGCAAAAGGCAGGCGCTGAGCAACTCAGGGAGACCCTGTCTGTAAATAAAATACAAAATAGAGCTGGGAGGTGGCTCAGTGGTTGAGTGCCCTTGAATTCAAATCCCAGTACACCCCCACAAATTAAATCAGTCTGTGGTATTCTATTATAGAAACACAAAATGGACCAAGATAACCTGAAGCTTTAATCTGCTACCACAAAATGTAGACTGCTTCATTCTGACAGTGGTGACAGAGGAAGCCTCTCTCAGGCAAGGTCAGTGAAGATTGAATAGGATTTTGATGGACTGAGATGCATGAAGAAGGATGTTCTAAACCAGTGTTATTCAAATGTGGTCCCAGGACCAGCTGTAACAGCATCAGGAAGCATATTATTTGAAATGCAAATGATCAAGTCCTACCTCAGACCTACTGAATCAGAATCTTTGGGGTACATCAGTAGTCTGATTTAATAAGTCCTCAAGGTTGATTCTGATGCATGATAAAGTCTAGAAATGGATCAAAGTTTGATTATTGGCAAGAGGACTTTTTATGGCTTGTGCCAAGGTGGGTTATGAAATGTAATAAAAACTTAGCTTTGGGGTCATTTGAAATCCTTAATTGCCATCATAAGAAATTAAATATTCTCTTTAGATAGGAGATAACCATGAAAGTGTGAGTGGGGAAACAATAACATCTAGACTGTATTTTATGGAAATAAGTCTGTTTGAAATACAAAGATGCTTTTAAGAGGTGAGAAGGTAGAATATGCAATTAACTGGGAAGCTATTGCAACAGTCCAGGCAAAACCCCATGGAGGCTAGAACAAAGTAGTGTTTGTACAAAGTCAGAGTAGAATTTGAGTGTATGAGGAGTGTTAAAGGAAAGGGGATCAAATAAAACTTTACTGTTTGTATCTAGAAAGATATTGATGCAGATAAGATTTTAGATAATTTGAGGAAATTATCTAAAATTTTTATTTTGCTCAATTTGTTTCTGAAATGCAGATGTCCAGAGTAATGAGTTTGGTTTGGTGATGCTAGTGATACTTTTATGTGGTAAGGTCAAGCAGACATTTGGAAATTCAAGAACAGGGGTTAGTAAAGGGATAAAGATTGGACAGATGAAGTTGAGAATTATCAGTGTAGAAGTGAAAGCTGAATAATAATGATGATGATAATAATAATAATAACATCAATTGATAAGAACTACATCAACAATGACAACAAGACCATCAACACCTATGGTGTGCCAGTCATTGTGTGTGGCATTTTACATACACAAACACATTTAACTTCCATAGAAACCTAGCAAGATACGTGCTGTTCACAGTTTATGAGTGAGATCTCAAGGCCAGAGAAATTAAGTAACTTGTTCAAGTTTATAAAAGAAGTTAATGTCACAGTTAAGTTTCTAACACCGATCTGTCTCATTCCAAACTATTTCGCAAAACTACCTAAGTCGACTAGGGAGGAAAATAATCATAGGGAAACATGTGAAGCAGAAAGAGAAAAAGGCATATGAAAACACAACAATTTTTACATGAGGTTTTTAAGTAAACAGCTCTAGATCATGATATTAAAGAAAAATCTAACAAAAAACATGGATCCTTGCATTAAGAGTATATTTACAATAGTCAGCATCTAAACAAGTCAGCTGAAAAGGTAAATATCACTATAGCCTGTGTCTATAGAGTGATATTAGTCGTAAGTGCACTGAACAAGTCAAGTTATGCTTTTTCTGTGATTCAGGATATCTGTAAGAAGAACACAGCCCACTGTTAATCCAAGCTCTTTATGTGATGCAATTAATAAAATTTCTTTTTCTTATTTTCTTTTTTCTTTTTTTCTTTTTTTTTTTTTTGGCACTGGGGATTGAACCCAGATGCTCCCAGCCCTTTTTATTTATTATTATTTTTTGAGATAGCGTCTCACTAAGCTGTTTAGGGCCTCAAATTTGCAATTCTCCTGCCTCAGCCTCCTTAGTCCTTGGGATTACAGTCATATGTCACTGTGCCTGGTTCTATAGTGTAATTCTTTTTGGATCAAAACACACCTAAAGTTTAGAGGAATGAAACATATGGATTAATTGGTATTTTCCCAGGTCCAACAGATGTATCTAAACGAATAAGTTGATATACTAGATTGCAATCAAATTGGAATCTTGATAGGTCAACTACAGATAAACTGTCAGGCTTTGTCTCTTAGTCCAAAATATTTAAGAAGGTAGTACTAAACTATGAATCTTAGCTGAAGGCTCAAAATGATCTTAAGAACATTATATTTTAATTTTCTGAAAGTCTAGGTTACATTTCCTTCAATGAAACTGCTATTTTTAATTGGTAGAACAGTCATACATTAATTTGAATGTGTGATAAGGCACTTGGATAAAACTCCACAGTACATGTAATCTAGATTGCACGTATATACTGAACACACCTTTTAAAGAGCAAGTCTTCCAATTCAATTATTCTAGGGCTTTACTTTATGGCCACAACCTGCCATTTAATCCTGAAATTCCACCTCACTCTGAGCATCTGCTCTGTTTTAACTGGTGCACTTCCTGTTCCCATTCAAGAACTTACTTTGCAACTATCCTTTGGTTTTTGTTCACACTTGACCTAAACTTTTTCTTGTTTTGTTTTAAATTTCATTTGACACATAATAATTGTATTAGCAGGAGTATGTAGATGGGAGGCTACCAATTCTTTAAAGCCCAAAGGAAGTTTTCACATTCCAGGAATCCTGCCTAGAGCAATCTAATTTTCCTTGATCTCACTTTCCTGTGAACAGGAACATCTCTTGCCTTTGGCACTAATGTGGGGATTAAACATTAACAATCATGGCATTCTTGCCTTGTTTTCTTCTGCCTTTGCTTCCCTGCAGATATTTCCCATTGAATTGATGTAGTTGGGAGCAGTTCTGCAAGGGGGCCTTAGTCTGCATTGAATACAGTCCAGATCCTGGGCACTGAGCAGGGCAGAGAAGAGCAGAGAATGGTTATGGGGTAGGGAGGAAAATGGAAAATTACCAGCTCATCTATCCAATATTGTGCCGTTTGAAACTTAGAAGTCCAATTGCTCAGAGTACTATTCCAAGCCCCACAGGATAGTATAACTTGATTTTGAATTTTGTAAAAACGTTCTGGATAGGTACGGAAGGGACAAAAATCTTTTGTGTGAGGCCATCCCTAACATCCTTAATCCCATAAAGAAACACATGTACATGCATTTATTTCAATGTGTAATTATTGACATAAACACAGCTGCTCTCTATGTTAAAGGAACATTAAACTCACAAAAGCATGGAAATTCCTACTTAGAGCGCCTACTCCATTCTTAACATGCCTTGTTGTTCCCAGATGCTGCATGTATTTTTGTGCCATTTAAAAGGTTGATGTACAAAAGCAAAAAGGTGGTAGAAAAATTAACCAAAAAGAGGACTGAGCCAGTAGAGTTGTCCTATTCTTAAATTTCATTATGCACGAATCTCCATAATGTCTAGGCACAACAAAACAAATTAAGGATTAAAGAAGAGATAATTTGACTGTGGATTTCTGAATTTGGGGGCAGGAATGCTACACATGTAAAGATACACAAGACACGTACAGCCAAAACAGAATACTGAAATTGTGTAGTTTATGTAAAACTTAAAATAAATAGAGATTTACACTTCCCTTTAGATCCAGAAATACATGAAAAGTTGCAAGGCAGCCCACAACAAAGCAATTGACAAGAAAGATAGCATCTGCTTTTCTGTCTATTCAAGCTGAAGTTTTTCATTCTAAATGCAAGCAATGCTTCCCAAGTTAACATAATTAACTCATGACAATCCTGAAACATCATAATATAAGATACAGATGGAAATTCAAAGCTTTAAAAATGTCAGCTAGCTGCATCAGGATTATCACTTTTTTTTAAGCGAACAAACCATAATGCTAATTAAAACAGGTGTTTTTATTTCAAACCCTTTTGCATGTTATGAAATTACAACCAGGGTTATTTATTTATTAGTCTGCTGTGAAACATACATCTTAGAGAAAAGGGGATCTGTGAAAACAACAAAGTAAAAAGATAAAAAGAATGACACTCAGCACTGCTTTCTGACACAATAGAGGACCAATCGTTCAATTAGTTAGTAATTTCCGTGTGACTACTTGACAGAATCTACTAATTGTTAATCTTCCACTAACTATTGCTTTACATAATTAATTATATTCAAATAAAAACAACAAAGACATGTGGGCCAGTTGCCCTTTTGAGAATTTTTTTTCCCAAACTGATTCTGCTTACCGACAATATTTCTGGAATGAAAAGATATTAATCTCATAGGAGAAAACACATAAAAATGTTAGCACATTCTGTCTTTTACCTTGCTTATTGAGCACAACCTCCTTCTCAAATGCCCCACCCCACAAAGGACCATAACAACAAATTACCCTAGGGCTACTGACTGCTTTACACAAATCCAGCCTTGAAACAATTCATAACAATCAAAGTCCTTTGAGTTGAGATCTTTCATATTAATTTAGAATTGCATAAAATTCAGAGTAACCCGTCCAGAGGTCAAGCATCATTCATCATTAGTTGAAGTGACATTTTCAACCCTTCATATTGCAGCTGCTAAGAGGGGAGGGGGAAAGGTATTCTTTGGGAGGAAAAAAACAAGAAGAGAGCACAATCCTTGCTCTATCTACCAAAGAGAAAACAAGGTGCCTCTATGTCAGCATGATAATATGCTTAAATTTGGTGATGTCATTCTTCCCTAACCTCAGAGTCACTAAGCACATGGCAGCTGCATTCCTTCACTTAGGAGTTCTGGTGGCCATCAGTATTAACCATTTTAGATGTAAATGAAGTCCTTCAGTGGGGTGGAGAACATAGCTTTGTGAACTGAAATGATGATTTATGTCCGAATCCTATCTTGTTTTTGAGAGATTGCAACTTGTTAACAAGGCTGCCCTTGTTCTTGTGGCATCCTCCAGGCATAAAAAATTCTGGGAAGCTGAGTATGATCACTTCTGAAACTGCAAAACAGCATTCCAAGGCTTTGCAGCAAACGCACTGGCCAAATTAGACCTCTGAAAGTTTGCAGTTCACAAATGAAAGATCTCTCTTTCACTTTTGTGGAATGCCTTCTTTTCTCTGAAACATTAAGGTCAGGACAGGAAATGGGAGCTATTAAAACGAAAAAAGCAATCAGAAAAAAATAGATAGCTGGTATTTAAATGACTAATCACTCACAAGGCTTTTGATAATGCAAAGATGTTTGCAAAATCATAAGACATGTCTGGATTCTAAATTATCAGGGTTATTTGTCCTAGGAAGCAAAGTTTCTCTGGCAAATGTTCTAAGTCCAAAGATAACTATTATGAAATATAACAGTGAGTTAAGGGGATTTGGATGTTTCTGCTAAGTTAAGAATCTGTTCTCTTTGAGGTGGTTTCTCAGATCCTGCCCCACCTGAAACAGTACAATTCTGGTGCTAATTCTTCTCCCAATTTAGAGCAGTGTGATTGAAATGCATCTACCAGTAATTGTTTATGATGTCTGAGAAAGCCATTTTCCAAATATTTGCAACAATTAAAACTAAAAATGATGGACATTTCTTTGGAGAGAAGAAAGTAATTTCAAGGAATCTTCCATTGACAGCTTATATGGATATGAATTATGTATATAGTTACAATTCTGTTGTATTATGTCAAAACTTGGTGTTTTCATCTGCAATGACTTTCTAAATATTATTTAACCTTTGAATCCACTCTGTTTGACCAGGATCACACCCATTCAAGAGAGGTAAGAGGAGCAAATAATGACACAGGATGGAGGCAGGGTTATGATTGCAGGTCCTTTGGCTTCTCACACATGTGGTCAGAACCTGCAGTGGTCCAGTTTTTAAACTTGACTATGAGGAGCATGTGTACCTTTTTCTTACATCAAAACCATATGGGATTTCTGGCACGGAGAATTTCTTTACAAAATAGGCTTTTAGTTTGGATGTGAATGTCTTATATACAAGCTGATAAAAAACTGGGGTTGTTCACATACAACGATTCAAATAAGGATTGTTATAAATGGCTGAAATCTTTTCCACTTTACTTTTAATTACTCTGATATGGGCTGAGTGCACACAGAGATCAAATTGGGGTGTTAAAGAGGTAATTAGCTGGATAATTTAAGAAATTATTTTTACTAAGCTATTAAACCAATTGAAGCCAACATAATAACAGATTATATTGAGATAGTGCACCATATCAGAACACTCACATTCAGGATCTCATTTAATCTTCACAACAATCTGGAAAAAAGTTGTTTGTGGGTGTCCTCTATACCTTGGAGGAGCCAATGAAATAACTACGCAAATATTACAAGTAAGATAAACAAGAATTAAGCCAAGGTTTTTGAGTCAAATGTTCTTATCATTGTGCCGTCTTAACATCATTGCTACTATAACTTGGTTTTTCATTTTAATGGGTAAACTAGGTCTAAGTTGAACTATGAAAAAAAGGATGCAAGGAAGAAAATAGTATAAAACCATGTCATGTTCAAAACACAGTTTGTTTGAAAGATACCAATGCATGCTTTGAAGGTAGTTCTCCATTATTTCCCTGTGGCCCATCAGTTCCAGTTATCCTGGAAGTCAAATGCTCTTTGCACTAAACATCTCGACTCATCTTCATGGCAGCACACCTCAGCAAAACTGTAGCTTGGGATCATGCCCCTTGCCCCATGCCTATCCTCCTTCCAACTTTGGGTTCCAAGCACCTCGTTGTGAGGCGCTATGTCTTATACTTCTAGGAATGCCTTGTTGCAGTGCAGGGCTACTTGTTGACTTGGGTATATAAAGTGCTAATTACAATCCAGTCCCATGGAAGAGAATGCCACAAGGAAAGTGCTTTCATGGGAACGTTCAGCATGTAGCCAAGGTGGGCAGAGTAAGCAAGAGCTGAGTCAGGACTCCTCCCATCAAGTCCTGCCTATCACTGCATCTCATTTGCCAAATTGCTGTGAGCAATTATTGAAGAAAATATAAGTAAAAATGAGCCATATAAGTACAAAAACTTTTGCTATAAAAGTCATTGTCATTACTCCAGTTTTGTCTTCGTGAGAAAAGAGCTTAAGATGGTAGAACATTCAGGAGAAAGCTGAGTAGAGTTTTCAGGACGTAAGTCATGAATTTGAGAATTAAAGTTGCCTGAATGTCACTATTTAGTTGAAGCAGAATCTATTCTAATTCTGTGGAGTTTAGTAGGGTATGTAAACCTATGTGTAACTAATGAATTCAATCATTATCATCAGAACTAATGTACTGAAGCATCACCTACAGTAAGAATTTATTTGGAAATTTCTTAGTAGCTACCTATATGTAACAATTTCTCTGAAAGGACATTTTAAATCTAAATTGGCAAAATACTGGTGATCATAAGTTTGAATTTTGTAACTATGTGCTATTTTACTGAGATACTACAGTAAATTGATCAACACTGGAAAACCGAGGCAGAGAGAATCCTTTACATGGATTTAGAATAACTGGGAGGCTATTTCTGCTTGAAAAACAATGTATATAGACTTAGACGACTAGGTCTGTATGTACAATTTCATCCCCCATACCTGAAATAGCTTGGAAGAGTCCATAATGGAGAATGTTAGAAAATTCCAGTCTAATTTTTCAATTAGAAGGGGATAAAATAAGAGAAATGACTAGGCTCAGAAAAGTTGGTCCCTCCAACTGCTGGAATAACCCTCTTGCACTTGAGCCTGATATCTGTAGCTGTCTTCAGTCTAACCTTAAATGCTAAATCTTGTAAGCAATGCAACCACTACTTTGAGAGATTATTTTGTAGTCTAATGGATCTCATTGTCAGGAAATGGTTTTTGATATTCAGCCAAAATCAAGATTTCCAGAAACAAGTTTTATTTGCACATTTCCCTCCTTTAATATTTATGGCTAATGTAGATATTTCATTTATGGGCCTCTTTTTTAAAGCTTCAAATTGGTAGATGGGGAAAGAAAGGAGAGGAGTTTGTCCTTTTTTTTCTTAGAATTTCTTTCTTTTCCCCTAAGTGTCCGTAGTAAAGTTAACTACTAATATGGATGACTCTTTTTCTCGGAGAACATGACAAATCTTTACAAGGAGAAGCAGCACAGATAGGTGGGAATATTTGAACAGTACCTTGTAAGAGCTGCTGCTGGAAGTTCACCAAACAAACTAAGTCTGTAAGAAGACTACTTCAGCTTCAACAGCTTTAAGATTCTTTGTATTGCCATCATTCATTGGTAACTGGGGAGTTTTTACAGCCTTTCAAATCTTAGAGCCCTTTCAATCATTAGATGCCTTAAAGGGACAGAAGGCCTTAAAATGTGCTCCCAATCTCCCTAGTTGAAAAAGATACATAGACAGAGGGGGAAAAGTCAAACAACAATACAAAAAGCATTAATGCAAAGAACAGTGGGGTCTCTCCCTAATTTGACTTTCTCTACAGGTGGCCTGCAGCTGCGTCCAAACAGGTTACTCCATTGCCTTCCCATGAGCACGACAACAAAGTGCTATCTGTATTCACAAGAATACATTTAGTGGCATAGACTGATTCAGGTCTAAAAATAAGAAAAAAGCATTTTTCCTGCATAGCCTGAGGTAACTGTGCACCAGCAGAAGACAGTAGCACTCTTGTCTCCCTAGCTGTGCCTGAACATAAAGGAATCAGAAACCTACTTCACATGACTCGAGGAGGCCCAGGGCCAGCAAGGAGTTGATTCATTCTATTTACATCCTTGTGAACCCCATTGACTACATACAGCAGCCGCGCAGGCAAAATCAATAAGGAATATTCTGTTTTCAATTGACTTCAAGGTAAACTATACATATAGATCCCTGAGATTGATACACCTGTTTAAATCAGTATTTTATCATGCCGTGCAACATTAGGCTGAAATAGACAAAATTAGGGCATCCCTATTGGACTCCTTCCGTAGCCTAAGAAAAGGTATATGTATGTGGTTATTTGCTGGTGATAGACAAAGAGAAGAAAAGCCAGAAAAATGCTTGCATTGTTTGGATAACATCTGTAACATTGATTTCTGATTTATGTATTACTTAAATATCTTTTGAATGGATTTTCTGATAATATTGTTTTCTGCACATAACTTTCGCATGTGAAGTGGTATGGCTTGCCTACAGAAAGTTTTCCTCCTTCTTTCCTTCACCCCTCTTCTTTAGCCATTTTGCCTCTTGTCTCTGGTGCACATATTAATATTTTTGTTTTCATGGAATCTTGACTCTTCCCCCATTCATCAGGCTTATTTAGGAGCAAGTCAGTGAGGGATGTCCCAAGGTGCTGCCCCACTCCCTGTCCCTGTAGGAAGGGGTTTCCCTGGAAGCTATTTTCTCTAGAACATTAGTTGTGTTTCCATTCCAGGGTCAAGCAAGTCATCTTTGAGACACCTTTAATCCTTTCTGACCCAAGACGTGTGAATCTCCACTCTCATTCTAAGTCCAGATCTGATGAACAATTTCATTTGTTCAATTGCTTCACTCTGGAACTGTCTTCTTTAAAAGAAGACTTTTTGATGGCTCTGACTTTTCCCATCCAGTTAGAAAGACATGCAATGTTATTTTTGTAATGTGGACATGACAACCATTAGCAAAACTTTTCTTTACTTTGGATATCCAGATGGTTCCAATTTCTTTCCTTACTTCTCTTTAAAACTTCACCTATATTGTTTTATGAAGATATATTATTTAAGAATATCTTGTAATAACATATTTTTGCTGATGCATGACAAATTAAAAGAGAGCAAGAGAGAGAGGAAGACTAGCTGCTTTGCCTTTTGAATTCAATGAGGAAAAAAGAATGCATTTAATAATGATTAATGAGTGCCTTACTGTTAAATGTTATATGGGGGAAAAAAAAACTTACATGTATTTGTAAAAGGGCAAGATAAGTGTCTAGTAGTCAATGTTCATTGTTAAATGAAGGCACATAACTGGGACTGGGGTGAGATTAACAAGTCATTCTCAAAGAAAGTCATAAACAATTGAACAGCTATAGAAAAGAAATAGATCCAAGTTAAGCTACATAATAGTTTTCTTATTTTAAGTGAGACACATTTAATCGAATGCAGTTTGAAATGTAGCTTTGAAGAATTAGAATAGAAAACTTTAAATCCTCCATCCAACAAAATTTTAAGCAATGGGTAAAATAAAAAATGCTCACATATTATTATAGTGAAATATGAAGGGCAAACGTTTGCTAAGGGAAAGGTGAGAGTCTCTAAGCACTTCACCAAGAAAAGCACAGAGCTCAAGGTTTCAATTGTCAAGTCCTGTAGATTTGAAAATGTGACATTTATTTAAAGTCTATGAATATTAGGTATAGCCAAGAAATAGCAATTACCTTTTAAATTTATTCTATTAGTCTTTACTTTTTATTGTGTCCACTCCTATCTCCCCTTTTAAAAACTTTGCAGAATTAAGAAAAATTTATTTTGAAAAGACAGCAATACAGGGTGTTATAAGACATTATAAAATCTTGAAATAAAAAGAAAAAGTAAACCATCACATTGAAAAATAAAGGTTAAAGCTAAAAAGGGAAATAGAATCATATTTGGAGACTAAGTCAGATAAGTTGTTGAGGTCCCTTCAGACTGAGCAGTTTTATTATTATAAGCTATGAAGGCCAGTCTGGGGCCTTTGATAGATATTAATCTTCTCTAGCCAAACTTTAAAAACTGTTTTGGGATAAATATGAGCAAACCATGGCCTGTGGATCTGATGAGTCTTGTGACATATATACGCAATGTCTTTTTAAAAATCAGGTCATATTTAACATATGACATGCTTCAAGGTATGCCATTCATATCACTCACATGTTTAAAATGTTTTATATTGAACTTTTTTAATTCTAAAAATGTTAGTTTGTAATAAAAAGGATATAATACAAGGAAAGGTAAATATACATTTGTGTAGGTGAATTTTTTGCCCAAGATAAGCTGTCCATTCACAAAAATTATCTAAAATGCAATAGTCATTAGTACCAGTGTAGACCAGAACTTTAAAGCCCAGTATTTCTGGCAATTAGTCTAATCTATTTTATGGCACTTTAAGCTCCTTCCAAGGCAGTGGGCAATTTCACTGTAGTAGTTAAATGAGATGAGGTTTGTAAAAGCAATTTAAAACAGTAAAGAACTATATGAAGTGGTAGTCATGGTTGTGATACTAGTAGTAGAAGTAGGTGTTTAATAAATATTTGTTGGATGAATTAAATGTTGGCTCCATTCTGAATTATGACTTTAAGAGATTTAGCTGCTAAGAAGAATATCCTGAAGATAAAATATCTGATTTGGATATGAAGGCCTACTGAGTTGCATATGATATGAATACACCACTGGTTATGCAATGCTTGGAATTCCAAGTGGGAGTTTTACTCATGGAAGAAGTACAGTATGTGGCCCTGTGACTAGAAGATAATAGGAACTATTGAAGATGGAGATTTTTCCACTTGGTCCTGGGCATGGAATCAAAATCTAAGTTTAACTTGGTGATATTTAAAAATGCATAACATGCAAAAGTCTGTAATCATTCTGTTTCTCAGCTAGTGAAAATAGAAGTCTACAGCATAGTATGTGTCAATTTTGAAAATATAGCCAAATCAGGCCGACAAGAAAAATTTTAAGTAAATAACTTCATCCATGTGTTTAGTACCATCCATGACTCTATGCCAAATTCACTTCAAGTTCCCTTCTTCAGCAACTTCTTTTATAACATGTGCCTGCAGCTATTAACTATCTGAAGTGTTGATGAGGATAGGAAAGAAATTACTTTCATGGTTATGTTTCAGGGGGCATTTGAATTCAACAATATGTGACAGGAACAGCCTCAGCCAGAAATAATCTGTTCAGAAAAACACCTGAATTCTAAGCAAATAGTTTAGTCATTTAAACTCACTGAAGCAGATACATAGATAAGAAATAGCAAAACTGAAAAGAGAGAAAGAGAGAGAGAGATACAGATAAAAAGAGAAAAATAATCCCAGTCACCCAGCAGCAATAGAAAAGAGACTGAAAATAAATGATGAAGTCTAAGGTGCATGAAAACAGTGGATTTTAAATTTTGGATTGAAAATGTTTTCTGATCTCTGAGGCATATTTTTCTAGTTTTGATATTGATAGCTTCATTTTTTTATCATTTATGTTTTGGTTCTGATTGTCAATTTTCATTTCATTTTAGTTATCACAGAAATCATTTTTCCCCTCCTAACAATGAAACATCCAAATGACTCAGACTCAAATTTATTTTTGTGAGAAATGTGCATTAGTAGGAACTTACAGGTGCATATATCTTTCTCAAATGCATTACACTCTGCTGGTAGAAAAACTACTTAGGTTATTTGCATCTATGCACAAAACAACATTGTTCCAATGTCCATGTTTTTAAAGATTTTTTTTCTACTTTTCCATGTGAATGCATCTAAATGTATGTCATTCTGGGAGTAGACAAGTAAGTGTTCTTCTCCAGAGCTAAAATTTCTTCCAGAAGAGAGTGCTCTCCTGTTCATGGTTGATGTTTTGCTAAAAAGGAACTATATGCTGCCTTCCTCTTGAGACTCTTGAGGCCCCTTTTGAACCTTGAGCAAGGTCTCTCTTTTCCCTTTCCTCCACTACCCAGGGTTAGGATTTCTAACTCACACAGACAAGTTGCATGCTTCCAATCTGAAATGAAATGAAATGAAATGAAATGAAATGAAATGAAATGAAATG